>CM076075.1:3623437-4048437 GCA_038088235.1 Zacco platypus | reverse complement strand
CAAGAACAAAATAAAACACACGTCATCAAGTTTGTGGAAGACAAGTGATCTGTCTAATAAGAAAATGCATTCTGTTGGCTGAATTGCGTTGGAAATGTCAGGGTGGGTTATTAATCACATGGAAAAAAATGCTCATCCGCTTTGACACGCAGAGCCTCAATTTACAGATAATACGTCGACTGAGAGTTTTGATTCATCAAGTCATATTTTGAAATGCATAATACTGCAGTCTTTGCCACTACATCTGTTGTTGCTGAGGCTTCAAGTCTGGATCTCATTTAATGGCACTATTTTATTTGGCCTCTTTAATAGTTTATTGTGAGCTGTCTATCAGTGAATTAAATTAACACAAACATGTTCCTCCCTTTTTATAAACATAAAGTGAGACATTAAAATAATTACTACAGATGGTGGGACCCGCACAGACAGCTAATAGAAGGATGGTGATTATATTGAGTGGGCTTCTTCTGTATTGACGTGTGAAGCAGTCCTGATTAATTCCGCTCAATAATTTAAGCATAAATAAACACCAGACCTGGCAGGTACTGAAGTGGGTGTTTATTGTTGGAGAGGTGAATAAAAAGATAACAGTTAATGGTGAGCCCGGGTGATATAGCTAAACATATTTTTATAGGCTTTTATTCTTATATTTATTTAGAAATTAAAATATTTTGAGTACACACACACACACACACACACACACATATATATATATATATATATGTATGTGTGTGTGTGTGTGTGTGTGTATATGTGTGTGTACTCAAAATATTTTAATTATAATATATATATATATTACAAACCATGTAGAAGTCTGTAATTTTTATCATTTTTTTATGACAAAAATTATAGACTTCTACATGCTTTGTAAGTGGGCATTTATATATATATTATTTGCCCACTTACAAAGCATGTAGAAGTCTGTAATTCTATAAATTTTATATATATATATATATATATCGCTCCCACTTTATATTAGGTGTCTTTAGCGTCAAAAATAAGTACAATGTACTTATTGTGTTCATATTACGGGTAGGGTTAAGGTCATATATGATGTTATAAATGTAATTACAGAAATTTGTTTAATTTTATTACTTTAAATAGTAATGTAAAGTACAATGTAAAACATGTATTTACACAATAAGTGCATTGTATCAAATGATTAATTTAAATTTTAGTACATAATAGTTAAAGACACCTAATATAAAGTGGGACCTCATAATTTTGTATCAAAAAAAACTCTTTGGTCAGGTTGAATATTCGGTTTGCATTATTGCATTATTTTCTGTTGTATTATGAATGATTTTACAGCTGACAGCCGTTTGACATTGACAACAGAGCCGTTGATTCAGTGATAATCTCTTTCACTTTGTTTTCATGTGTAGAAAAAAATGTTTTGTCGTAACGTTCAATTCAGATTGCAACAACCCACCAAATCATTGCATCTTTAAAACCACTACAGCTGTATGCAAAATAAAGAACATAAATGCTTTTTAAAACCTAGAAATAATATGCATAAACTAAATTTATGAAAAACTTTATTTCAGGCTGATACAATAAGGGCAATTTTCTCTTACTTATGAATAATCACACTTCTTCAATAGCGCTTACGCAAACCTGATTAATTAAACACCATGGCCTTTCATTTGCACTGCCATTTCATCTGAATTCCTTACTGAATCATGAAAAACCTCAGGAGAAAATCCCTGTCAGGATGAGTAAAGTGTTATTCCTTCACACATTAAAGTTACAGCACTCATTTGAAGCGTTCTTTGGCTTAAATAATCCTCCAGCCCGGTCCAATAGCCATGATTGAAATTGATGAATGAAATCGCAGAGAACGGCCCGCACGGGTCACACTTAAGGTGAGCGACGAGCCGCGCTGCCGCGACCCTAATCATAACTCGCATAAATCATTGACGCTAAGAGCCACCGTCTCCATGTAGAAGGGAGCGTCCTCGGAGCTTGATTGTAACAACTGATCGCAACTAACCCCATTCAGCCGCTCATCACAGGTAGAAAGGTCTGAATGGATCAGAGCCGTCTCCCCCTCCATCTTCAGAAGAGCCCTTCAGTGAGAGCATGCTTCAAATCAGGTCAATTTCCATCCACTGTTTTTTAATTACACTCCCGAAGCTTCGTTTGAAATGCACATAAACGCTTGCTTTTCATTTCAGTTGGTGTCTGATGAAAGAATGTCTCTGAAGTGATCAGAGATTAAACTTATATAACCAGCAAAACAGTCTCCCAGGAAAGGTGTTAAAAATCTGGTGGCGGATTTGCTGCTGTGGAATGGATAAGCGTGTGACTGTCTGAAGATGAGAGAGGATGATGGAGAGGTTAACAGCACTGCTTGTCCTTTCTCTTTCCATCATCTATCTGTTACTATTACGGTAAATGAGGGAGTAGAATAAAGATGTATTCACCTTACTAATAACTATCAGTGCAACTATTATTGCAAATAATTTATCGGTGCATTTTATTGTATAAGTATTCAAAAATACTGAGTTTTTAGAGTAGACCATGGGTTTTCAATGTAGTGTTTTCTTCTCGATTTCAAAGTGTACAAAAATGTATTCACATGTGAGTAAAACTGTCCTCTTATTGCTCAGAGTTTCCTCTATCAAGATGGACTGACAAGTTCGCTTCGGGAAGGAGGCAATAAACACACGAAGTGCCAGAAATACAAAGTTTCATTCAAGATAGAACAAGCTAGAACAGGGAGAGACATGTGGCTCGGTTTTGTTGGTCCGTTGGGTCTGATTGCTTTTTCACCTCAACCGAGCCGCCCCAGAGTTCGTTTTCAGTCGGGCCGAGACCGACTCGTTCAGACAGTCTCGGAGCAATTCTTTTGGTGTGGATCCGAGCGTGCGACTGCCGTGTTCATATATACCTAAACGACCCGAACTAAGGGAGAAAGCGCACCACATTAACCCTCATGCACTGTTCGATTTCTGTGTACACCCTTTATGGAACGAGCCTAATTGGATTCAATACAATTCCTCAAAAATCACAGTATGAAAACCAACAAAGATTCAGGTAAACTTTTAATATCAACATTTGTCAAATATTCCAATAGATATATACAGCTCTGGAAAAAATTAAGAGACCACTACATATTTTTTGTTATTTTGACCAGTTGATGCTTTTGGCAAATAAATGCTCTAAATTACAATATTTTTATTTGGAATTTGGGAAAAATGTCAGTAGTTTATAGAATAAAACAAAAATGTTAATTTTACCCAAACACATACTTATAAATAGTAAACCCAGAGAAACTGATAATTTTGCAGTGGTCTCTTAATTTTTTCCAGAGCTGTATATATATATATATATATATCTGAAGATATGATTTAATGAAAATGTTTTTTAACCATTTTTTAAAACTGTTTTGGTTTGAAAAAATTTGAAAATAAACAGTACATTTTTAAATACAATAAATACATTTTTTTAACTTTTTTTTTTACATCATAACTGAACAATTAAATGTAGCTGTATAATGAAAATATGTACTTTTCCTAAGTTGGCTGTTTTGTAAACTCATTTCATAAAGTCAAGAAGTTTCTTCTGACATGATGAGCAAGTGTGTGTTTTCTGCATATGAACTTCACACACATGATGCTGGTTAAAACATTTTTCTGTATTGAAATAAGTGTAATTTTTTAGCTTCATAAGGTAGTAAAAAAATAAAATAACAAAATATAACCAAGAAATGTTATTATTTTGGGTCAGTACAGTTGCCTTAGAGCGTTAAAATATGCGGGTCAAATTGACCCGGCGAATATCGTGAACGTAACAGTAATTTTGTTTGTATATGTCAAAAAACACCAGCATGTTGAAACTTTGCATACATGTTCATGATGATAAATGAGAAAAAGTCACAAAATATCAAGAAAAAAGGTTAACCAGTATTTCCAACAACTAGAAAATCTAAATGGGTCAAATTGACCCAGAACATAACACAAGGGTTAATATATAATAATAATAATAATAATAATATATATATTGAAACGGTACATGTATTCATCTCGAACCGTACGGTACTGGCGGCACGGTTCGGTTCACACAGTGACACGAGGAATACAGTCAGTCTCATTACTACCATAATGTATGCCATAATTAGTGCCATTTCGAGTGTATATTCAGTTGATATTGACAGTGCTCAAAAGGCTCAAGGTTTTTTAAATGACTATTTTATCCACAATTAAGTCCTTTTATCCAGGCAGCCCGTCTGCAAATGTAGAGTACAGTTAGATTCTTAATTTTGCTATCAAAAGGTGCATACTGCTGTGTCCTGAGACACCATGTTAATTGCAGTGTTTGCATGGCAGCTTGTCTCCCTTATAATGTGCTGGGGTTTTTTTCTCAACGTTGCAGCACAGTGTGATGTCTAATTAGCAGAATCCTGCAGAGACCTGCATGTCGTGCGCAGACAATAGTACACACAGATTAAGAAAATACAACAAAAGGATTTGTGGCTGTTCTTCACAAATCATATACAAGTATTTTACGGCTTTTGTGAGTAAATGATGGAATGAGAGTACGACGTGTGCCAAAGTAGACAGAGAGTGGTTTTGAGCTTTTCTTTAACAATATCAATGTTACGGTTCAAATAATTGTATTATAATCATTCGATTGGTGTGTCAGTCATGACAAAATGAGAGCTGTATTATTCTCCAGCTTTCTTTTGTCATTTTTAATTAAAGTCTTGTGGAAGCAATTATATGGACTCTCGTTCCCAATGTTTATGCGTTTATTTTATTTCTCATCACATGAAATGCATTTTGACAGTCTGACACTGTTAAATGGAATTTAAATAGAAGTTCAAGAACAACATGTTCAATTAATCATGCCAACGACAATGCAAAAGATAAACACTGCTTCCCTAAATCCTTCAGGAATCACTATTTTACCTGTATTTCTGTAATTAGGTCCAGAGGGAATGTTTTGTTGCTGAAAGCCGAACCTTTTTAACTTCATTACATTATATGAACTTTTGAACTCGCTTCTTTCTGTGATGTTTGAGACGTTTTAATTGTTGAAAAAGGGGTTGCGGTTAAAAGTGGTTGTGCTCAGAGCTGTTTAAATAGTGCTGGACTACAGTAAACGAATCTGTAATTTTAAATCAGTGTTATAAGTACCCTGTCAAAGGAGGTCTATAGCCCTGTTGGATTTCATCATTTTTTCTGTCAGCTTGAACCAGAATCAATAGTCAAGGCATTTGCTATGGCTGAGGAGTTGATCCTCGTCTCCATTGCTGCAATCAATAATAAGAAACGACACGGGACTCTTAGCCAGAAAGGTTCCGAATTCTGGCCTGTGGATTCTGGGCAAAGCTGCTTGTATCAGAAACTTGGGGCCAGAGGTCAGGCGAAGGAAACCAACACTGTACACAACGCTGCCCAAGCGGTAAAGGTCGCAGGGTACATGATCAGAGCAGGGGTTCAGATGTCGCACAGTGGTTTTGTCTTGTAGCCATGCTGAGACCAGCGATTACAACAGCCCTAAAAACACAGCTAGAGGTAAACATAAATTACTAGTGTGCATTTTCATCTCACACACACGCTGTTTCATACTACAGTAATATTGCAGAGACAGATTTTTGATTGTAGACATAAGGTCTGGTTCATTTAGACAGGAAGAGACTGTTTTGAGAACAGTTTTTTTTTTTTTAAATATGCCGTTAAAGGGTTAGTTCACCCAAAAATATAATATAAACCCAAAGATATTTTTGATGAAATCCGAGAGGTTTTTTTTATTTTTTTATCCCCCTCAGAAAGCAATGTAATTACATTCAAGGTCCAGAAAAGTATTAAAGGCATTGTTAAAATAGTTAGCGTGACTACAGTGGTTCAACCTTAATGTTATGAAGTGACGAGAATACTTTTTGTGCGCAACAACAAAACAAATTACGTTAAAATGCCGGCTCATTATTGGCCGTCTCCAAGTCAGCGTCACATGCATGCGTCGAGCTGCTCGCGTGGACGGCGTCGGTCAATAGTGAGTCAGACGTACAAACCAGAACCTGGTTTTTAAACAAAAAAAATTCTAAAATTTTACATTTAATAACTCTAATAATTACATATGGTGTAAATGTCAAGTAAAAAGTAAGAAGATATTTTCTTTATACCTTGAATACAAATATTCTTACATTGTTTTCAACAATCGTCTTTATGATATTATTTCCTGTTTTATGTGACCTTGATATTGCAGACAAAAATGTTCAGTTATTATAAGGAATGAATATGAATAATGAATATAATATAAAAAAAAAATATATATATATATATATATATATATATATATATATATAAATTTCATTCTAAATAAAATTATGAAAATATCTAAAAAAAAAAAGTTTAATAACTCTAAAATTTTCATATGGTGTATTATTGTTGTTATGTATTTATTTATTTACAAATATCATGAAGGTTTTCAAGGATCCTCTCTATGATATTATTTCCTGTTTTATGTGACCTTGATATTGCAGACAGAAATATTCATTTATACATGTTCAATTATAAGGAATGAAGCAATGTTGTTATTACCAAGGAGTAATAATGAATATAATTAAAAAAAACATATATATAAATTTCATTATAAATAAAATTATGAAAATATCTAAAAAAAAGTTTAATGACTCTAAAATTGTCATATTGTGTAACCATCAAGTAAAAATTAGAATATATTTTCCTTACACCTTGAAATGCATATAATTATATTATTGCCGTCATGTATTTATTTATTTACAAATATCATGAGAGTTTTCAAGGATCCTATCTATGATATAATTTCCTGTTTTATGTGAGCTTGAAAAGCAATGAGAAACAATAATTAGAATTTTAAAAATGTTTTTATTCATTATGAAGATAAACATATATGAAAACATCACTCCATCCTCTGTAATACTAGGGAAAGTGTCTTCTTTTGTCAGAATTCTGTCTATCCAAAAGTAATAATTATTCATATATAGTTTTCTTGCAACAAAGTGCCTCAAACAAAACTCTTGAGTACCTTCAAGGACCTCATGCCAGTTACCAAACTTTGACAAATCCAATAATCCTTCATCAAAAGCGCTTATTGTATCAACCCGGTACCTTGTAAACGCAACTTCGTTTCCAGGCGAACCAGTGCCAACTCTTGGGAATTGCGTAAAGCGAGCCAATCAGATTAGAACTGCCGATTTTCTGCCAGCGCTTGCCAGTTTTGTGTGCAGTATGCGTCAGATGGCCAGTGAACGGGCTGTGGGCGATCTGTGGGTGTGCTGTCTGAGTCTAATACTAGAAAAGCCTGTAAGAGAAAAAAAATTGTGCAACTTTGAAATCATATACAGCAAAAGGAGCTACTCGAAACAGTTTTTGTGATTTAAACTCACCCGATTCGTAGCAAGGTAGCCAGAGTCATAATCTATCAGACTGTTTACTAAGGAGAGATAAGGGGGCTTTTAGTTTACGTTTTCTGACCTGGGTAAGGCCTAGTAGATTTTTATCTAATGGAAGTACAACCTCTTTCACTCAGACATGGCCACAGGCAGCGTTGGGTTACCTCCTGATGAAACAGCATAATGTGTCCGCAAGCACTCAAATCCACCCTGTACTCACTTTATAGATTTCTGGCCACAGGATAAAGTTTATGCTGGAGCCAGGATAAAGTTTCAGGAATGTCACGGTTTATTTATTTATTTAATTTCTCCCTGAACCGTTTGGAGTTGTCTGTTTTTTTTCGAGAGAGACCAAAAAGACAGTCTGTTTGACTCGTCTGTGAAGCTCTTCAGTCCTATAGAACAACGTAAATTCAATACATTGGGAAATAATGGGATGCATACCATCAAATCTGGGGCACCATGGAGACCGCACATTCGCTGTTGTTTCAAAACTGCAGGAAATGGGTCAGTGGTGCACAAGTAAATGAATTCTTGGAGGAGAGTCAACAGTAATTCCGGGGATGGGGTTTACGCTGGGCTTACTGGTAAATCTGGTGATTTCTCTTTGAGGTGCCAGTCGCTTTCACCTGCTGTGGCCTTGTTCTCAAAGCCCCGAGAAAACACAAAGCATTATGGATAGCTAAGAGCGCCAAACTGCATGGATAGTGTCACCTGTCTTGGCAGGATAGTCATTTAATAGCATATTTTATCTGTCTCTCCATTTACTACTTACCCTGGCCCATTTTTCATATACGAGATATTTTGGAAAAGCAGCTCATTAGAGAAAAGCTGGACTAACCTTGTATGAGATTTCAGTAAATGTAAATTAAAAGCTTTTGTTCTAATTTAATAATTTACAGAATGGTTTGAAAAAGTGTGGACCATTTGTGATCCTCATTTAAATGTATGTAAACAATAATAATAATAATAATTTAGATAATAATTTCAGACTTTGTTCGAAGAATATCAACAACTGATTTTTTTGGCTTGTTCCTACTAACTTTTATATATTAAGGCTGTCAAAATTAACGTGTTAACGAACGCGACTTTTTTTGTTCAGTTTAATGCGTTAAATATTTAACACAATTGACCCTTCGCAAACAGTTTGACTGACAGGCGATCTAACCAATCATAACCCAGAATCCGCCATTTTGTCCAACAAAGCAGTCAGGGGAGTTAGTAGATTAACGTTGGTGAACTTGATAAATCGTGTGTCCTCACGTCTTTCTGCTCTTGAAACAACATTCCTTCTGATGTTCATTCATGTTTATTTGATGCTATAAATGAACTAGTATGAAGAGATGATCGGTTCACGAGGAGCTACAGCGATCTGTCACCACACATTAAAGAGACACTATACGCTATTTATTGTTTAAGCTCCTTTAAAAAATTATGATAAACTAAATATGAAACCGTTTCATATGTCTGTCGACGCGTTGTCAGTGTCCTCACTGTGTGAGAACATGATGTGTGGCATGAGAGGGATTTGTCAAAGAAATCCTGATGAGTTGCTTCAGGTATATCAGAAGCTGCATTTGATTTCTCTCGGGTAGGCTTTACAGTTTCCTGGTCAGTGACGTCACCCGCCTATGATATTCCGTCACACCATTGGACTGATTTCATACGTGCTTCACGACGCAATCACACAGAGGAGTTCCCACAGCGTTTCGACGCAGCGTCCTGTTCCCTAATCTGGGAACTAAGGTGAAGGTTACTGAGACGTACGGTACCAGTATTAGTATCAGTGACACTGGCCTTAATTCATAAAAAGCTGTCATTAAACAAATATTTAAAATATGCTGACTTTAAGTAGTAATTGTGGAATTATTAAAATATTAAAAACTCCATTGTTTTTAATCGTGATTAATCAGCATTGAATTCCGTTTTTAAGAGGAATATTGTCGTTTCATTACTCTTATCTGGTCGGTCTTAATCATTCTGCCATTCCGTTTCGTAAGGTATCGCAAGTTTTATTCACTGTGGCACTAATTGCTGTGTGGTAATCTGGTTGCACATATTGCCTTTGGCATTACTAATGTGTTGTGCAGCAGTTTGTCTTATCTCCCAATCCATGTAATTCTCACCCGTGAGTGTCGAATCATCCCAAGAGAGTTCAATCTTGTGCTTAAACTCCACCGATTCTGCGTTCCTGACAGAAAGCTTACCGATCACAATCTTCCACTGCAGACAGATGATGCGTGATGACTATTGCAAGATTGCATCAGATTTGAACATAATTAAAAACATGTTCAGCCAGAGGGAATTGGCCTGCAATTATTTCTACATTTGTACAGAAATAAAGAATAACAGAAATGCTCTGACAGTCATGTTTAACTCTTCAGGCAGAGTGTAATGGGATGGAATAGAGGCATTTATCCACTAAACACGTCGTACTCTTATCACAATCCTGCGCCATTGTTAACCTCGAGATACAGTAGTTTCAGAAATGCATTAGGACACTTAATGCAAGTATCATTGCATTATCAAACCGAGTGCTTTGATACTTTGAGCTAATGCAATTACATTTACATGTTGTGTACAAATGGGACTTAAAGGGATAGTTCACACAAAAATGAATTCTGGCGTCATTTACTCCCAAGTTGTTCCAAACCTGTATAAATTTCTTTGTTCTGCTGTACACACACACACACACACACACACACACACGGTATTTGGAAGAACGTTTGTAACCAAGCAGATGTCACTCCCCATTGACTAGTGTAATAGGAAAAAAAAAAACTATGGTAGTCAATGGGGGACGAGATCTGCTTGGTTACAAACATTCTTCCAAATATCTTCCTTTGTGTATATTACAACAAAGAAATTAAAACAGGTTTGAAACAACTTGAGGGGAGTAAATGATGACAGAATTTTCATTTTTGGCTGAAATATCCCTTTAAGTGTCCAAATAGTTTTGGGTCCACTGTAGTTAATTCCAGATCACTTATTTACACTAATGGATTAAAATATTTGAGTTCCAATGAAATTACACACATCCGGAAGTTTTTTTATGAGAGTCACACATGTGATCTAATACTAACGGCAACTGTGTTTATTTATTTATGGCCTTTTTGGCCACTTTTATTGATAGGATAGTGGAGAGAAGAGGGAAGAATGGAATCTGAAAATATTGCGAAATTGATTTAAACTCAAATCACCCGTATGAATGCCACGGCTCAATGCACATGCTCTAGGTCCACTGTACCTATAACCCATATCACAGCAAAATGCTACTATGATTTATTTATGAAGTTCATAAATAAAATATTATAAATAATAAAATGATATTAAAGGATTAGTTCACCCAAAAATGAAAATTCTGTAATCATTTACTCATATCGTTCCAAACCCGTTAGAGCTTCGGTCATCGTTCAAATGGAGGCAGAATTTTCATTTTTGGGTGAACTAACCCTTTAAACCTATTATAAATTAAGTAAATTCTCAATTAAGTAAACATTTCAAGTGATAATGTCAAGTAATAATTCAACTAAACCAGGGGTAGGCAAGTTTGGTCCTAGAGATCCGCTGTCCTGCTGAGTTTACCTCCAACCTTAAAGGTGTTGTATGTAAGTTTTTGACTGTACTAAAGCATAAAAAATACCATAGTATGTTTGCAGACATTTAGGAAACATGCTGTGTTTACATACTTGCTTCTCTGAAAAGCAATGCTTCAGCCAGTTATTTTACTTTTAAATGTGCTCTGTCGGAATATCTGTTTTTGTTTTGGTCTGTGCAAGACTGCACGATACCAATTTATCCAATATTATTTTGCCACCCCGGGTTGCCAGTTGGCAGAAAACACACGCAGCGAATTGCAGCCATGAAAGCCAGCGAACAAACTGGGTCAGAGATCGCAGATTCTACCCGACCTAAAAAGCCTCAGTATCCATCTAAAAATCACTATGAACTGGAGCATATTAAAACTCGATATCAACTCATCATAAATCAGTAAATCAACTCATCAACTTACAGTGTGTGAGTCTCCTCAATTATCCTCAAACAGGCAAACAGCATGAGTATTAAATCTGAGGAGAAGGGGGCGGGCCAAATAATTTATATTGCGGTACCAGTTTCAACCACTAGCTGTCATTCTTACATACACCTCCTTTAATCAAACACACCTGAACAAGCTGAATCGAGCTCTTCAGGATTACTAAGGCTATAGGCAGATGAGAGTTTTTTTTTTTTTTTTTTCAGGGTTGGAGGTAAACTCTGCATGACAACAGCTCTCTAGGACCAAACTTGCCTACCCCTGAACTAAACAGTGGGTAAGGAATCAATGAATAGCAGGGGTGTATTCCAGAAAGCAAGATACATATACCCTGAACTCTCCATTCATTAACTCAAACCTTGCTTACTCAAGGCATGCTTTTTCCAAAAAACGCATCATGGAGTAAGTTCAGCCAACCCTGAGTATGTTCTCGGTTAACACACAAGACATTCGACAAATTGATGTAACCCGTAACCATCAGAGGACACCCTCACCACCAGAGGACACCCTCACCAGAATATTGAACTTTCTTCTCAGTTCCTGTCATGTTTATTAATTACTATTCAAGTAGCTTGGTCCCCTCTGTATCTTGCAAAGGATTGTTTGCCCTGGGTGCGATTCTGAGTGTTTGATTATCTTCCTTGTTCTCCTGTTTCTCTTGGACTTGTGTATTGAAAACTTGTGTACTGCTTTCTTGGTGTTTGACCCTGGACTCTGTTACCTGGCTCACGAACCTGTGATTCACCCTGTTGCATTCATACATCTCTGCTTATGGATCCTTCCACTCTCCCTGAGTTTGCCAAGTTGCAAATATTAATGTCATTAATGACTCACCCTCATGCCGTACAGACCTTTGTTCATCTTCGGAACACATGTTAAGATATTAAAATCTGATGACTCGGTGAGGCATCTATTGGCAACAAGGTAATTATTATAAAGCAACAAGAATACTTTTTGTGAGCCAAAACTTTCAAAAGATGGCCGATTTTCATGAATCATTCGGTTCGAATCAGTGGTTCGGTTCGCATATCAAACTGCCAAAATCACATGAACTATTAAAATTGCAAAACACTTATGATGTAACAAAGCCTTGTTAACTGAAATCACGTGACTTTGGTGATCCGAACCACTGATTCGAAACAAAAGATTCGTAAAGATTCGAAGCAGTGTTTTGAAATCGGCCATCACTAGATAATGTTGAACAGCCGTTATTTTGTTTTTTTGCCACACAAAAAGTATTCTCTTTGGTTTATAATATTAAGGTTGAACCACTGTACTCACATGAACTGTTTTAAATATGTTTTAGTACCTTCTGAGCATCTGAAAGTGTTAATTCTCTTACTGGCAATAGAGACTCACTGAGCCATCGGATTTTATCAAAAATATCTTAATTTGTGTTCCGAAGATGAACGAAGGTCTTACAGGTGTAGAACGACATGAGGGTGAGGAATAAATGACAGAATTTTCATTTTTGGGTGAACTAACCTTTTAATTATAAGGCAATTTCAAACTAAGCAGCTTTTTGTTGGTAAATACGGACCACAAATCTTTCCTCAAGCGAAACATGCGATTGCACAGATTGCCATTAAAATGACTTTATATGTACAGTATATATGTTTTGTTTGTCATTAGGGAAAAATCATACAGTCAACCCTGTAATATGGATATTTGAATTCCTTTTTCAAAAGGAAAATTGTTGTTTCTATGGTCTTGTAGTTGTCTATTGTGATCACATGGATTCCTGTTTTATTTATATTAAATTTGGTGCTGCATTTACACCATAACATCTATTGCACATGTTGGATATTTCGACACATCAAGTTTTCTATCGACTTAAGACATAAGTGAATAATTACTTTGACCAGAATACGTTAACAGTCACCGTTTGGACTTTTTTTTTTTCAACAGGTTGGACCGTAACCACTTGTAATTCTCTCCAAATCAATGAAAGCTGTTAAGAAGCAATGTGCACCCAGGAGATAAAGGCTAGTTGTTGTTCTGCTATTTTCAGGTGAATGTTTGCATACACCCATTTCCCAGAGTTCTCCACTGGGTGTAAGTGAGCTGGCGCATTCAATAGAAGACCAAAGCATGTTTCTCTTTCATTCCGTCTGAATCCAGCCATTTCCTCAGCCTCACACTCGCACAGCTTCTCTCAAGAGACCAGAGCGGTTCAATCCTGGATGATTCTCTTTGAATTCACCTCACACACTTCTATTTTCAGGGCCCACCTATGTTCAGCGCCTCTAAATGGCTTTGGAAGGTTTGAAAATAAAAACATCAATATGTGTGGGTCACAAAGTCAGCCTTATTTTGAAGGCGCAGACTCTTTGCCGGATGAGCCTTGGCGCCATGGCGTTTCCTGCGTGCCTTCATTATTGATAGCTTGGCTATAGATGGTAATTGTTATGGTTATGGAATATAATTGCTGTAATGATGATGATGATGACATTAAGAACTGTGATGAATGGCCAAAAGCCCGCAGACAAACGTCATGCCAGATAATGATGTTTAACACTAATGAATCTGCCGCTGTGACACCTAGGCCGCGTGTTGCTGGTTCTAGCAAGTGTGACGCTGCAATCTCCTGCTCCTTCCTCTGATGATAAGTAGAAGTCATTAGGTTGTCATCAAAGGGGAAGGACATTCTCCAGTCATCCTTCGTCTGCTTCTCCTTAATTGTGTCTATTTTTGGCTGCTGGTTGACAGCAAAGACATTTCTCTCATTTACTGCCATCATACTGAACCGCCATTGTGCTTAACAAAACATTTAAGGTAAGTGCGGCCCCTAATTACAGTGCTGTATAAATGGCTTTGATTATTATCCTTATATAGTTTTGTGACATTGAAGTTTCTGTTTGAACGATTTTACGAAACAGATCTGACTCTGAATTGTGTTCGCAAAGGCACTTTTGAAGTGGAATATATTAATGAGACAAATTGCAGTGCTGCCTGGCAACCACAAATGACCCCCAGTTAGGCCAGTTTACTAAATTACTTGGCAGAGGAATGTTTATTCCAGTTATTAATATTAATTAGTGCTGAAGCTAATTACGACAATGCATTACTTTGATTTCGTTTTTCTTTTAACTGGATAAAAAAGCCTAATCTTTTTCTTGTATGTTATTGAAAAAAGAAACCTTACTTACTCCACATCTTGCCCAGTGTTTTCCTTCTAAACAATGTATGAATTGAAGGTTATATAAACAAATATGAATGTATGCTATACAATATGCATGTACTATACATGCATGCTACAGTATACTTTTGCGGATTGCTTTTCAATAATTAAACAATATAGCTGGAAGCAGTAGACACACGCACACACACACACACACATACAGGTTTGTCGTCATCAAAGTGAGGACATTCCATAGGCGTAATTGTTTTCCATAGGCGTAATTGTTTTCCATAGGCATAACCCTACTCCTAAATCTACCCATCCCAGAAAACATTCTGCATTTTCACATTTTTAATAAAACATTGTTTAGCTATTTTAAATATGAGGACTCATGAATTGTAATAACCATGTCATTATACAAATTTGTTATTATTTGTTACTCATTAATCACAAAAGCGCACACACACACACACACGTCTATATCACTAACAGAGTAATGTCACTCTACACTGGCCAAGAGGGAACCAGTGGTCATTTTGAAGAAACAAAAATGACATGCAAAATTTTCTTTAAATTTGCATTTTTTTATTTTTTAAAAAACATACCAAGAGGTAACCTGCAACTCTGACTGATGTCTACCAATTCAACATTGCTTGAGGAAAGACCATTTGAATCTACAACGAGGAAAACAATACGTCGGTCAGATGGCAACAGTTCAAAAGCAGAGGTGAGAGGACGCCTCTTATCGCTCGCAATATTATTTGCCTTATTTAACACTCTTTCTTTATAGATACTTTCTATGCATGGTTACGCAGTCCCTGACAATTTACTTGCAATTGTTACCACTTTTCCTATGGATTTCTTCTGTATCTTGGTAGCGGAAAGACGTGAGGACACACAATTTTTCAAGTTCAAGTTCAACAACATTAATCTACTAACTCCCCTGACTGCTGTGTCAGACAAAATGGCAGAATCTGTCAATCAAACTGTTTGCAAAGGGTAAATTAAATGATGTAAAATGAATGTCTTTTAACATTGACTCTTTAGTTGTTGAACCAACTGAAGATTTTCAATGCAACAATCAACATAAACATTTTTGACATCCAAAATCTTATTACAGTGTATTTGTTTATGGCAAGAACTACTTTTTATGCCTTAAATCAAGCATAAAACAATGGCATAAAACGCATAAAACCATGGAACAATTCGGGTTTAAAGGGTTAAGGTATCAACTCAAGAGTTAATTTTGCAAAACCCGATAAACGCCACGTTTAAAAAAAATGAACTGACTGCCATACGTTATTTTCCACATATAGAATGTTCTGAACCCAAAACACATTTTTTCAAAAAAGCCAGTAGTGTCCACTGTCAAGGCATCGCAAGTTCACATTTTACAGCAGAAACCTATAAGCACCCTTGTTGTTTGTGTACACAACCGCGAAGTCTGTTTTAGCGAACCAGCATGCATTATTCAGGTCAGGTGATAAGGCTGCTAGTCACTTCAAAAAGACACGCTAGCTGAGGGGAGTTTCGTCAAAGCTAACAAAAAGTGATTGAGGATTTATAATTTTGACTCCTGTAACTCCTTGTATACCATACACATCTTAAATGCTGAAACTTTGTTTGTCCTTTAGCGTTCGTGTGTGTGTGTGTGCATGTGTTAGCGTGTGTGTCAATGAAATAATCAACAGATCATTTTGAGTGTTAACCTTGTTTTTTTTTTTTAGTTCCGTCTCTGATTTTCTCACTGCATAAGACCATGTTCCTATAGCCAGGAGGTCTTTATGTGTGGAGTTTTGCATGTTGCTGTGTCTGCCGAGTTTTCCCCCACAATTCAAAAACATGCAGTATAGGTGAATTGGAGATGTTAAAAATTGTCCATGTGTCAGTGTGTGAGAGAGAATCCCGAGCCATGCAATGAAAAAAATCATTTCCAAGAAAATTCATGAATAGCGTAAAGCAAGAGATGGCCCATAGAATCACCAAGAGTGGGATACGACTGAAATAGTTAATGAATGAAACGAATATAGCTAAAGGCTAAGTGTTAGCTACATGTTCTCACTCCAGTGAAGTATAATGATATGCCCAATAAAAGCACTCCATTTAGCAGTTGATTGCAATAATTTATTATATATTTTTACAATAGAAAAGCTCTCTAGTGAAAGCTCGTTTAATGGTGTTTTGTGTCATTGGACACAGTAGCTTCTCTACCTCAGGGAGTTACATGACTCCTAGAGCATCCGCACTGACTTCATAAAAATGTGTCATGAAAAAGAGTTTACTTTTTTTTCACCTGGGATTTTAATGCTAGATGTTTGCAAGCACGCTCCTCATAAGGGAATTTTACTAGGTGTTCCATAACAGGAAGCAGGGCGTTTAAAGATTACATATCTAGCCACTTTGGGGTAAATGATACATGTGTGGCCCCAAGGATTGCTTTTTATCTCCTGTGTTATGTCATTGTATGCTTACAGTGGGCGGCATTAGTCATAACAATTGAGTTCCTACTGTATTTGGGTTATGAGGGAGGTCTACAGGGACAGAGATGTAGTGTGTGCTGCAAAACAAGTTTATACAGCCATGTACACATGCACTGCAGAGTTTTGGGAGTCACTTCCTCTTTTATTTGCAGGAGTGAATCCCCCTAAGATGTAGATGTGTGTACAAGTAGTGATTTTTTCCTGATATTGTGAAACCGTAGCAGTTTCTCACTCCTCTAGCTGAATGATGCCAATGTTTAAGATTATTATTAACTCGTTTCCAAACATTGATAGAATTTTCCTTGTTTTCACTGTATGGGGTGCTATTATACAACTTCTGAAAGACTACAGAATCTCTAGATCTGTAAAAAATGAGTAGAAAAAAGTGATAAAAGCATTACTTATGCTTTTTAAAAAAGTGATTCTTGGATTTTTGTTTAAAATGTTTCTTTTTTTTAATGAAACTTATCAACATGCATGAAGCTAGATTTTTGAAACCTGTTTTCAAAAGTTTGAAGAGGCTCTTTTCTTTCTTTTGATATATTGCATGTTCAGATATTCATATGACAAAATACTCTGGGGCCATGAAAGTAAAAATGGAGAAAAAAAATGCATACCCATTAAGCTGCTGCTTGAAAAGTACAATGAAAATCCAATTACATACTGATTTTTTATGAGTAAATTCAGTTCAGTTCAGAATGCAGTTGTCACTTTAAATTATAAAAAACTAAACTACTCACAAGAGGAGTGACAACCGGATTTAGCTGCAGTGTGAACGTAGCATACAGTGTATATATTTGGGTCATTACATGCCCTGTGAACTTAAATCCATGAATGAATGAATGAATGATTTTGTGCATATTGAAAATTTTGAGAATTGTTACTATTTTAACAATATAATTATTATAAAATAAAAGTGAAAAGTCTCATTCTCACTGAAGTAATGAGAATAATCTTAACGCTTTTCAAGATAAATCGAAAAAAAAAAAAACGTCTTAAAAATATAAATGTACTTAATTACTTAAAGGTGTACTATGTAGTTTTTTATGTAGTCGCCTATTCAAAACAAAGGCGCAGCTTGATGATGCCGAGTTTGAGCGAGGAATCTTGGGACATGTGGTCTTCACCGCATAGCCGGTGGAAAAGAATGGGGATGGGACTCGGGCAGAAACATGTTCATGGAAGCGATTATTAACGTTACTGTAGTCTGAAGCAGAGCAGGGTTTTGTGGGAGCTGAACGAGGCGCGTGAGCGATTGTTAATGAGAGACGAACGTGACACTCTATACACAGGCGTTATATTACAATAATTTGTTTTCTCTCTATAAATGTATCAAAACAGTTGTTCCCGTGTCTGTGTTCCCACATGTAATTAAAGTGTCTTTGGTGTTTCCATGGATTCTATAAATTAAAGCCGGAAACCGATGGCAACACGGACGGTAACAATGACACCATTTACAGGCGACTCCCTCGGTTAAAATTTCGATTTTCTCACTATTTACAAATAGTTGGAAACATTTGGGACATTGTAAGTGAAAGTCATGACATATTGTCAAGTATGCTGACCCATACAGTGGGCAGCTATTGCTACAGCACCCAGGGAGCAATTAGGGGTTTAGTCATGGTGTCAAAGGTGGCGGGAGTGCTTCACAATCCCCACCTTCAATTCCTGCCGGCGTGGGAATCGAACCGGCAACCTTCACATTACAAGCCCAACTCCCTCACCATTAGGCCACAACTACCTAATTTTTGGATATTTTACTGCAAAAATTGTACATATTGCAGCTTTAAGTAACTGTTTGAAAACAATTTAAAATTAAAATGCAAATGGCTGCATATCACTTGATCATGATCAGCTGATCAAGTTACAATGCCATATTCTGCATGGGACACAGGAGACACTGCGGGAATGGTTTCCAAATAGAGGAATCCAAATGAAGGCCACACTCCATCCTCTGCACTATCACTCCTTCCTGCTGTAATCATAACTACACCACACCCAGAGCAGTTGATATCTATCCTTCAAACCCCCACACCTACCCCGTTTTCCCATTACCCTCTTATACGGGAAATTACTGTGCCATTCTATCACTCCTGGCAATGGAGCCCGTATCGATCCTCTCCAAAATGCTTTAATCTTCTTTATCCATAGATCTCATCCAGTAAGAGATGGGATTTGGAGGTGGTTATTGAGGTTTGTCTAAATTTACAGTTACTTGCTGTAGCGACTTATTATTTTTACCAATGAAAAAATCATTATTATTCTTAGAGTCTTTGTACATTTTCGTTTTGGACGACTGGTGTGGGCAGAGAGAGTGATGCGCTGGATTTGTAAAGGAAGTAAGGAGGAAAGCCACTTTTATCTCGTTTTGAACTTTGGTGAGGCACTCATATTCATTTAACTCTGGAAAAAAAGGCTTCTCTGAAAGTTTTGCATCTTATTTAAAGCCAGTTACTGATGTTTAGAGAAGAAAAGTGAAGGCGTGAAATGCAGAGTGTTTTTGCACATTTTATTAACATTAATTTGACTGAAAAACTCATTAAACCTTACCAAAGTTTTAGATTACATTTCATAAACATACCATGCCACACAGCGTGACTTCATTAATATTATGCCGTATTTCATAACGGAAAAATAATGACCCGCAGATAAAACATACGCTGTTCTTTTTGGATATATTTACTGAGCCTACAGATGGGTCTTTTTGGCTGAACTTTAGTGGACACTTTTTTTTGGGCTTCATTTGTTGTTCACATTAAAGATGCCCGGGGAATATTTTAGATGTTTTAGTATGTCTTTAGTAGTGTTACAATATGTCATTAAATATGAAGACAGAGAAATAGGAAAAGAGAAAAAGAACTGATAGATTTTTGTGAATACATCTTAGATGATAGACATCATTCAGGGACACTCAGGGCAATATTTCCCATTCTCTTCACTATTTATAGATGTCATTGTCAGATCTGTGTATTGTGTGTACCCTTAAGGCTCCCATCTGCCTTTTCTTTTACCCCCTTAAGTGTGTTTTCCCTCTTGTCTTGGTTCTTTCTCATACGAACTTAAAAAATAGAGAGTTTCATAACTACCCCACCGCAGCAATATTATCTATCACTAGTGGAGAAGTGGAAGACAGGTGTTTAATTGAACCTTCGCCGGCAGTTTGATTGACAGGCGATCTAACCAATCATAGCCCCGAATCCGCCATTTTGTCCAACAAAGCAGTCAGGGGAGTTAGTAGATTAACGTTGGTGAACTTGAACTTGGAAAAATTGTGTGTACTCACGTCTTTCCACACTTGAAACACTTCCATACTTATTTGATGCTATAAATGAACTAGTATGAAGAGATGGAGAGTTGGGGAGTTGGGGTAGTCGTGGTCTAATGGTGAGGGAGTCGGGCTTTTAACCTGAAGGTTTGATTCCCATGCCGGCAGGAATTGAAAGTGAGGATTGTGTATAAACAGCACTCTCTCCACCTTCGATACCATGACTAAGGTGCCCTTGAGCAAGGCACCTAATCCCTAATTGCCTCACTTGTAAGTCGCTTTGGATAAAAGCGTGTGCTAAATGACTAAATGTAAGTTGATCGGTTCACGAGCCGCTTGAACTGAGCAGCTACAGCGATCTGTCACAACACATTAAAGAGACACTATATGGTATTTATAAGTTCTTTAAAAAAAGTTACAATATTTGAAATTTCTGTTTCATTTCAAAAGTAACCTGCTCTGTCTTGTCTGTCGACGTGTAGTCAGTGTCCATTGCTCCGCCATGTATTTTTCACAGCGTGAGAGCGGCATGGCTTGTCGGACATAGCAGCAGTAACTAAAGCAGGCGGGTCGCTGCAAAGGGTCAATTCAGTATATTCAATATACGGTGCGTTCTTACTATAGGAGAAAGTACAACGCACAATATGGTGGAATAAGTCCCACCATCTAAGTAAAAGAGCCAATCTATGTACTATAACCAATGTATTTTATGTTGTAGAGTACATATTGAAAATATCTGAAATACCTTATTGTTTAGGCATTGAAGCAAAAAAAAAAAAAAAGACTTTTGGTCTGAATTTCACAAGATTTTAAATGAAAACAGCTGCATTTCTATGAATTTCTCACTAGCAGATTGTATGTGTCATACTGTATCTGTCATCATGTACTTACCTCATGCTCCCCGGCTCACAGAAACTGTTTTCAAAAAGGTAATTAACCGTTGGCAAAGACCCGCCCCCTTTAGTTACTGTTGTCCGACAAGTCATGCGCTCTCATGCCACACATCATGTTCTCATGTAGTGAAAAATACATTGCGGAGCAAAGAGGACAGTGACAACACGTCGACAGACTAGAAAGAGCAGGTTACTTTTGATATGAAACTAATTTTTTTAAAGAAGTTTAAACAATAAATAGCGTATAGTGTTCACATCTTTAATGTGTCGTGACAGATCGCTGTAGCTCCTCGTGAACCGATCATCTCTTCATACTAGTTCATTTATAGCATCAAATACACATGAATGAACATCAGAAGGAATGTTGTTTTAACCGCTGAAACACGTGAGTACACACAATTTTTCAAGTTCAAGTTTGTTGTATTCAGTAATGTATGCAAGTAAGCAGTTACTCTAATAAATCAGAGTATTGACGAGGTAAGTAAAATAACGTAACTTCTTTATTTAACACTAACTCACGGACTCATATCAACCATGTATCTCCACTCACATCCTTCTTCTTCTTCTCTCCTCCTAGTATTCACTAGTGCCCTCTAGTGCAATTACATAGAACACAACAAAGTTCACCAACGTTAATCTACTAACTCCCCTGACTGCTTTGTCAGACAAAATGGCAGATTCTGGGTTATGATTGGTTGCATCGCCTGTCAATCAAACCCCCAGTGAAGAGTCAATTACATAAGTTAAACAAAGTTAAACTTAGCTGCAATATAATTGTTCAATGCACAAGATTGTGTAGATTGTGATAAATGATATAATTTAAATTTTTTGAGCAAAAGCAGACGTTACGTGTACAATTTATTCATTTGTTTTACTTACTTATTTTAACTGCTGTATCTTAACCAGCAATACTTTTTATTAACCAATTTCACTAGCTGACCAACAATCTAAGAATCATATAACTATGCTGATTCACCTCAAAAGAGCGGCACTAACCAGTCTGAACCAGTATGGAAATTTTCCCTCGTCTAAGCTGACCTTTTCAGTAAGGTCGTGATCAATTTTGGGCCATTTTTCATCAATTTCCTCTTTCTGGCTGTTTGATAAAGGCTCCATTTCGTTTCTGAAGCCAGCACCTAGCCCAGCGTACCTCATTTGCACCCACATACCGAAATGGCAATCTCTGCCACCGCTTTTAATATTCCACCTTAGTTTAAGGACAGATAGCATTGCAGGTACGAATTTCACGCTCGCCTCCCCCTCATCACTCGGTCTCTCCCTCTCTCTGAGTTTGCTTGTTCTTTTGCCTCCGCGCAGGAATAAAAGGTGGCCGTCTCCATTCAGGTGTGGTCAATCTCGCATTGATGGGAGATAATTGTCTCCTGCCCTCGCCTAGGTAATTGTCTTTTGATTGAGGTCATAAGCACAATCAAGCAAGCCGAGGGGGTGAAAAGTGACAGAGCAGAGAGAGAGAGAGCGAGAGAGAGACAGCAAGTTTGCGGAGAGGAATGAGAGGCGAGCGTGGGATGTGGGCGACTTGTTGAAGGAGTCTGGCTGAGAGGAAAAGGCTTTGTTTATCCTGGCAGAGCCCCATGTGGCCTGCTATTAAACCTTGCACTGATGGAGCCAGCAGGACAGGAACACAGTAAGTGGGGAGGATGATGATGGACAAGCCATATTACCTTCAGCCGTCACTGCGCTGAGGTCAAGCAGCCATTAGTGATGGCAATGAATGTGGCGGACAATGGAGAGCAGGCTTTTACATAAGACTGACCACTGTGAGCGGAGTGCGTAAATGTAGGTGTGAGTGTGTAAGAGAAAAAATAAATGTATTTTAAGAGATTGAGTGACAGTAGGACTAGTGCCAAATCAATAGTTATTCATTAAAGGACACCTATTATGACCCTTTAAAAATTAGTCTCTGATGTCCCCAGAGTGTGAATGGGAAGTTTCAGCTCAAAATACCCCAAAGATAATTTTTTATATCATGTTAAAATTTGGGGTGAGCAAAAACGCGTCATTTTAGTGTGTCCCTTTAAATGCAAATGAGCTGGCCTAAGAGGGCGGAGCTTCAAGAGCTCAGTTAGAAACTGCTAATATACAGTATGCTGCATGGAGATAGAACAGGTATAGTTTAATTTAATTATGGTTATAACCTATATTGCCATCTTGCTTTTTTCCATTATTAGTACAAGCCTGTTGTACCGGACCCATCCGAATGACGGCTAAAATTTAAGTTTGAGTTTAATGATGTTTATTGTACTTCACACAAAAGATGAAGCGTCTGTTTTACACTCCAGAAAATCACACTACGTAGATGAGCATTACAGTCATATCCATAAACATTATCTCTCCCTTGCATTATCATCAACATACACACCGAAGTTCACAGAAACACTCGTTACAATTTACTCCGATGAACTAAAATGCGCACTCTAAAATAACTAAAATAACCTTCATTACTCCTTGAGTAACAGCGTTTTAGTAAAATGTGTGTTTTGTATTGTCCCTTTCTATTTGACATTCGTTCACAAAGCAGTCTGGTGTAAAATGAACGAATAATTTTACATAAACATAATAATTTAGGTATATGGAGGCACATTTCCTTCAAAAATAACTAATCCACTAATCCACTGTCTTCAGCGGCTCTGATATCAGGAGTACATGGAGACTGTTAAGTTCACTCTTACATCCGACAACAAAACAATCGCTTACGAGACATTCTTGTCGCTACAGCTGCTCCAACCTGGAGAAAATGGCAGACTGTGTTCAGCTCACTCAGGGCGGGGTTTATGCTAATACGGCAATGTCTGTCAGCAGTCGTGGGCGGGGCCTGAGCGCAAATTATGTCAGTTTTCTCAGAATCTGCAAACTGCTTGTTCCGAGGCACTGCTTATGATTTTTGGGAATTAAAAAAAAAAAAAAAAGTAGTGGGTGGATTTTTATCATTATAGGGTGGTTATGTACACACACTGCCAACACACTTAATGTTCAAACACCATGTAAAAGTGAATTTTGCATAATAGGTGCCCTTTATTAAGTTTTTTTTTTATTTTAATACTTTTTTAAAAATATTATTATTTTATTTTTGATGTGGAACACATCTTCACGCATCTCTTTACCATGCAACAACAGTTCATAGTGACAACAGCTGCCAAGCTCAAAAAAAAAAAGTCCTTGGACTGCTAATTCATTTGCATGTTTTTGCAAATTATGACTTTTATAGTGTGAATTGATTTTGTTTGCCAATAATTAATTGATATGAATGCTAAAAATGAAATAAACTGTGATTCATTCATGTGCACTATTTACATATTAAAGGGATAGTTCACCCAGAAATGCTCTGATTGCTTTGGTGGAAAATAATCACCGAATATATCAGTAATTGTATAGTATAGTAACACACTCCAGTCCAGAAAGTGGAGGAAGTCTCCCTTTTATGTTAGTGTGTGTAGAACTGCCAGAAGAAGGTGACTGTATGTGGTTGGAATGATGGTGACTGTATCCGAAATCACACACTTTCTTGAGCACGTTCTTATTTTGAATAAGTACTTTTGTGTCCGCTAAAAAGAGTATGCGAGAGGACGTAGTACATTTGCCATGATGTCATTATCATGTTGTAATGATGAGTCAGCGGGATGGGATCCAAGTGCAGCTTTATTAAAATAGAAGTGGTCAGACAGGCAGTGGTCAAGGAACAGCAAACAGGGGATAAGCAGAAGCGTGGTCAATATGCAGGCAGGAATCAAACAACGGAAATAACAGGCAGAGTCAAAAAACAGGGAAAACAAACGCGGGGAATAACGCTCAGAATTGACCACTAACAGCAAATCAAGACTTCGCACATGAGTGTGTGTGCAGGGTGTTTAAATAGTGTGATGTGATTTACAGCAGGTGTGGATGCAATCAGTCCAGGTGATTAGGCTTATGGGAAATGTAGTATGTGTCTCTGTGTCAGTGAGTGTATAAAAGTCCAAGGTGGATTGTGGGAAATGAAGTCCGCTAGTGAGTGAATAGCAGTTCAGGGTGGAGTGCCCTCTAGTGGCTGTCACAGCTTATAACCATGACACATGTGATCTACCAGCGTCAGTTGCATCTCTTCACTGCCATTCACAAATATTCACATTCCCGTGGCCTCATGGGATAGTACGATAGTGTCCATCGTATGAAAGGAATCTCGCCGGAAGTAGTCAGTCACTTTCAGCCTACTCTTTCATGGGTACTGTGAATTCAGGCGTACTACTCTTGTCAAATAATGTTGTTAATGATGACAGAATTTGGGTGAACTATAAACTATGAACCCTTTAAATTAATTGTTACATGTGTAAATAAATGGGGATAAAATGTGTTATCACAGACACTCTTGTATTTATTTCATTGCATAGAAACTCTTTTTTTTTAATATAAGCTAATTTATTATTGTACAATAAAAATGATTTGCAATTTGAAGTAATTATTTTTTATAGTTCACAGACTGCATTTCCATAGTAATTAACATCATAAATCCAGCAAAGTCTTTATATTTTCAAAAATAAAATGATGTATAAATGATGTACAGAAAACTGAAAAAAAAATCACCAAGTGCAACATGTTCCTGGATCCTGGAACAACATTCCAATCAACCAATCAGATTTGTGGGACAAGTTCACAGTTTGTCAAGTTTGGGATTACAACCAGGGTTAGGTGATTCAACATCAGTGTTATTCACCTATCATTTCGTTTATGGATAACTTATGGGATAGGTTTAGGAGTAGGGATATGGTTAGCATTGAAGTTTCAGACATCAATGTTGTTCCAGGATCAACAACATATGGTGACGCATGAACATGTGTAACTTGGCAAAATCAGGATGTGTGTGGGTGAGGACATCTTTCTCTGTTCTGACCACTGTAATCAATATTTAGATTTTTTTTTTCCTTTGTGAAATCATAGAAATACTATTATGGATTTTTTATTTTGCTATTGGAGTAAGTGAGAAAACAAAAATTATAGTTCCCATTCCCCACTACAGTTTACCCAACTACGACTTCTGTTCCTGAGAACCCCGGATATGTGAAAAGGGTCCATAATAATAATGACATTAAAACAATGACAGAACTTCCATTTTTCTGAGAACTATTACTTTCATTACTGACATTGGTTACTGCAGTGGGACGCTTCCCTTCCCGATTTATTTGCATTGTACAACCCCGCTTTTATTGCATTCACAGCAGACGGATTAATAGACTGCAGAGGAGCAGGAGCTAACGCACTGTAGAAAAGAAATTGTCCATTACCCTAAAGACAAGTGCAATCCACTCACATCTCCACGGAGTCTCTGGAAGACAACTTTTCACTTTTTATTGAGGATCATCAATCAGCCAGTACAGTATAATAAAATGCAATGCTTGTTCTATTGGCGTACTTTGATGGCTGGGCAAAACATGTTCAAATGAATTACACATTTGCATATTATGATGGCCCAGGGGTGCTAAACATGACAGCATTAGCGGAGGAAACAAAAGCTGACAAACCAACACCATTAACCCATAGTACAACATTAACAGAAATGAAGAATTTCTGGAAACACTGCATTTCAGAAAACAAAATGCAAACCATACAGCAATATAAAGTGACAACAAAGAGGTTATGCATAGAAGCACGCATTAGCAATGAAAAAAGAAAGAAAAAGCAAAAATCTAGGTCTATAATGCATAGGAAAAAGCTATATTGTATATTATCATTCCCAGTGATCTCAACAGCATTTGATTAGCTGGTGATATAAATGTTGCAAGCAAAAATATTTGTCAGAATACACGTGTACAGTACTTTCAGATTGGAGAAAGATGATTTTTTCCTGTGAATGGTGTAGTTAAGGTATCTACCAGCAGGGGCTAACTGCTCATGCTAAGCAAACTTGAGTCAAATGCACAGGCGTTGTCCGAAATCGCATCATTGTAATGTGACCTAAACATGGGATAATAAGATGCACACTTCAGAATGCTGCCTAAAGTAGTAAGACATCTTGGTACTTTTTGCCTACTGTTTTATGAATACTGTGAAATTTGGACACACTACTCTGTTCACATACCTATTTTCACCTACTATCCCTTACGGAAAAGAAGTATACTTAAGTAATGTTCAAGTATATTTTTAAGTATACTTTTTTGTGGTAAGTATACTAATGTCAATGTACTAGTTAGTGTACTATTTTAGTACTGCTTGGGACTAAATTGGCCTACTTTTAGTATATAAAAAGTATAAATAAGTGTACTATAAGTGTAACAGTAGTAAACTTTGAGTAGTTCACAACTACGTTTCGTTACAAGTGAACTTAAGTTGTTTCCTCCTCATGGGTTCAACATTTCATTCGGTAACTTTAGGCAGTTTTGATTACTATTTAATGTTGACGATTGCGTTATTTTACATTTGCATGAGCAATCTTCCAACGCTTGTTTCTGTTTGTTCTTCACCTGTGTTTTGATCTGGGGATTCTGTCCTCTTTCAGAAGAATAGCGCCCCCTACCGTATAACAGGGTAAACATGGATAGCCGGGAAATTCAGTCAGTGGCAGGGAAAGAGTAAAGTAGATTTGAAGTAAATTATTATGTGGACTAGCCTTCACAAAAATTCAGATACTAAGAATTATGAAAATATCTGTTTTCTTTACAAATTAATGTTTTCAGAAAATTTACGTTTATAAGTATGTAATAAGCTACTCAATCAAGAGATTGAACACAACTATAAGCCAAGTATACTTGGAATACGTAATTAGACTTTTAAGTATATCTCGATCAAAAGATTGAGTATAAATATCCACTTTTTTCTAAGTCAAGTATACTTAAGTGCAATTTTAAGTATATTTCTGTGAAGCACATAAAACGTAGACTGGAAGTATACTAATAGCACACTTGAATAAACTTCTTTTTCGCAAGGAATATAGTAGGGAATTATGCGATTTTGGACGTTGCCAGAGTGATCCGAGACATGCCATTTACAAAACTTTTGATTGGCTTAAAAAAATAAAAGCTAAAAAAAGTTGTGTTCATGAATCAAAGATGGCAGCATCCAGATTGCATACTAATGGGGGGTCCTGCACCAGCAGAGCAACTGCCATTTAGACAAATGGGAAAGCTAACGGATAGTTTTCTCCAGGTGTTATAGGCGACCTTGTTCCAATTAGCTTCTTTGAAATGGCCACATAGCATACAAACAAAATGCCCTATTGTTTCAAACAATATGAAATCAGGCTTTTTCACAGTCATAAAGGTGGAATTGTGGAGATTATTTAAAGGATTGTGTTGTATAGCAGCAGTGGAATGAACATACCCACTCAGTTGGCTGGTCTGAAGAACCTGCAGGAAGTCTGTCTCTTTCAGGTTGGAGCTAAATTATATTGTTAGCTGTGGCAGTGCAATGTATGTGTCATTTCAGGCTTGTGGAATGGAGATTGAGGTTATTTGATCCCTGAGTTTAAAAGGGTTTAACGTTTTCCAGGATATGGATCTGCAGAACTGCTGTGATCAAAAGAAATTCCTCACTGCATTGATTGTTAGACATAACAGCATCAGATCTCAGAGACATTTGCTCCAAAATGACTATGATTGGTGTAATATCATAATGGCATACAGACAAAGAGAGATTTAGTTAGGTGTTTGTGACGAGCAGGGCGGGCGAGAGCCGTGAGGGAACAGCGCGAGGCCGGTGACGCGAGAGATAATGAGCGTCAGCTGTGCACTGCACCGGTCTCGTATCTCTCACGGAGGAGCTCCGGAAGCATAAAAGAGGAGCAACGACAGTGATGGACGAGAGAGGACCAGGCCTGGATTTTATGTTGTGTTTTATTTCGTTTTTGTGGGCGGCAGTCGCCGTGAGGAACTGCCGCCCTTTTACTTTCGTTTTATTGTTTGTTTATTTTATTATTAAAAGTACGTTGAACGTTCGCCGGTTCCCGCCTCCTTCTTCCCATATTTACGAACTGTGTTACAGTGTTCAATCAGGGTTGCGACAAAAAACAGCAGGCCTATTTGAGAAGACCCGAGTTTTATGACCAGGTTCTGTTTCCATCAGCTGTTATAACTTATCCTTGATGTGATGTAAATACAGGAGAAGTGAAACAGGAAATGACGTAAGCCCGCACGTGAGAAGTTCTCATGCTAGACTTGATTTCTTATTGTTAAAATGATGCTCACAAGATGCTTGTGATCCGAGTAGGTTCACAAGTGAAAGAGAAGAATATGAAGGAGAGAATGGTTGAAGTCATGCTTGACTCCTCCTCCCGAACTTTCCCTTGCCCTGTATCTTGCGCTCTCATTGGCAGTAGGTCGCCGCCCATGCAATTTCCAGTTAAAACATATTTCACGGTACACGACTCTAGCCTCGTTCAGACTGTCAGTTCAAATCCGATTTTTGCAATTGTGAACATGAAATGCGATTTTTACAAATCTGTTTAGAGCTACATTCATATATGGTTTGAAATCCTATTCAAATCTGTGTCAGTCTGACTGCTCTAATCGGATTTCGCATGGTTTATGTGACTTTCACACGGCACGTAAAATGTAAGCATCAGAAGTTGTTATTGGAAACAGCAGATTGATTGAATTTCATCAATAAGCTCTTGTTTTAGAAGGAGAACATTATGTTTATAAATGTTTGTTTATTGCTATTAATTTCAAACACAGTTTCTGGATGTTATTTACATATAGAATATGTATTATGTTATTTCATGATTAAGTATATTTCAAAGTAAATGTTATATTATGCAACAGTAAGTGTTATATTATGCAACTATGAATTACTTTTTGCCTTGTGAACAAATGGTGGGTAACACTTTATTTTAAATCGTCATTGTTACATATGTTACATGTATTTACTATAGTAATAACTATAAATCGTGCATAATTACATGCAATTAAGCCTAAACCAAACCCTCATCCTAACTCTAACCCTATAGTGAGTACATGTAGTTAGTCATCACTACTCAGTATTTAAATGTATAACTACACTGTAATACTGACACCTTAAAATAAAGTGCAACCAAATTAAGTACAGAGTTTGTTACCAACTAGCTACAGTAGTAGTTACTAATCCTCTGGTGTGGACTTTATGTTCCAATTTAAGTGAACTTATGCTGGTGCAACCCTACCCAGGGGATTGATTAGCTGTATTGAGTGTAATCTGAGCTTTATGACTTCCTGGATTATTTTCCTCTGTTTATGTAGCACAAATCATTTTAGAGAGCTTAAAAGCCTATAATTTGATTCAGAAACCTTGGAGAATTTTTTCGTCAACCAACAAAACTTGGTTGAAATTCCAATTCAAGACTGAATGCCACTCGCTGCTTATATTCATTGTGGTTATATTTTAACAATATCACATTTGCAGTTCCGTTGTACTTAATATCAGGCTTTCGTGCAATAGTTATGTTTCAGATAAAAAAAAATATCAAAACTGCGTTTGCCACTAAGCCAAGACCGTAGTTTTGGTTTGGTTGAGATGAATGTATTAGAGGATAAGATGTTTACAGGTTGTTGTTTACATCAACCCAAAGTAATGAGTCACAGGATCTTGATCATTCAAAATCTTGTTTTTAAAAGAAAATGTCATTATGTGAAAGTCTGGTAATATCAGAAGATCTCATGACGGCCGACCTGCACTATCGTACAAGCTGAAAGAATTATGAAGAAAAACCTATGCTGATATCTTATTTAACTCTGAATTCTTACCCTGCCAGTGTTTAAAAAAATATTACCTTTCTCTAGGCAGAGGTGGGTTCACTCGTAGGTGACATACAGTAGGGCAGCGATCTTCGAGAACTGTCGCAGATTCACTTCATTTCTCTTTCTCTCATCCAAATGCTCTGTTTCAGTGATTTCACATAATAAAATGCAACCAACTTTACAGATGCTAATTGGCTAAAAATGTTCAGAAATGTTTAAACTTGTGATCTCTTGCGATCGTCTCTTAAGGCAAGACTTATTCCACTGAGCCACATCAGCTCATGTTCTTAGTCCCCCTAAGACTAAAATCCTAGAATCACCTCTGACAGATTTTCAGACAGGTAGGTCGAGTTGTGCTTTCGAAATTCCAATATGTTCCCAATGTCAATTTGACATGGCTTTCACTAGAATACCCAGCTCTGAATAATCCAGAAGTGAGACATGACTTTCACTCTGCACTGCTCACATACTGGTCTGGAGCTTCACAAACATAGAAAAGTGAAATGATACAAAGGAAAGGCCCAGAGCTATTGGATTGAATACACTCTTGGATTGCCACTCATTCATTCAAAATAGTGGACCAGCTTTTTATGTATATAAATATGTGTGGTTAGGGTTTTTGATTTTTTGGAATGGCCCAATTTTCACTGTCATGTGATCTACCAGCATCAGTTCATGTCATTCACAAATCCTCTCCCATGGCCTCATGGCACAGTAAAGTATCCATCAGGTGGACATTTCAGTTGGAAGTAGTAAGTCATCTGGGTTACGAAGATTGTGAAATTTAACATACTACTCTTTTCACATACTGTTTTTCACCTACTATAGTAGGAAAGTAAGCGGTTTTGGATGCAGTCGACCGTTGAATCAAGACATACTGCTTCCTGAGGAGGCAGAGTTTCTGCTTTCAGAGCCAATAAGGGTGGCCAAATTTATTGAAGTGATTGAACATGCCATCCTTGGTCAAAGTATTGCTCTGAAAACGTTTCGAGACAGCCCACCCATTGTCATCTAGTCATGTGCAATCTCAGAATGAGAGATCCCAATAGAGTATCGAACGCTTCAGTCAGTGCCTGGCATTCTCAAACAGCAATCTGACAGTTAAGGGGAAATGCCACAGACCCTTTGCACACAGGTGTTTTCTTTACACTTTGATGCTGGTAGCTGGAAATAATTGGAAGTATTCAGAATTGTTCCTCTAAGCCGTGTTTCTACCGTTAGACGTTTGAAGGGGGGTTTAACTAAGAACCGGATGAAAGCACCTAACATCTGGCAGCGTAACATAAAGGCTTTGCGGGATTAAGCGTGCTGCAAGTTGCTGCTGGATTTACCCTTTGACATGGTAATTCATGCAAGATTCACACAAAGTAGCACTGACACCTGAAATACAACCCTTATCACACCACTAGGTCTGATACACGGCTAAACCAGCGATGATGCATATTATTTGCTTATGTTTAAGGCTTGTGAGAAGCAGACATTAACTATTTATAAAGTGATTGTTGGTAGGCTAGATTATCAATGTGAATGGTGTTGTGGGTGGTTGCCAGGGTGTTGCTATGTGGTTGCTAATGGCTGGATTGCTTAATTTAGCTCTGATTTGCAGTCCGGCTGAGTCTGTGCTTTCAGCTCCTGTCTGCAGATTTTGCAACTGAGACTCACTGGAAAATGTGCCCCTACCTTTTGCAAAACTCCAAAAATATACCAACATTATACTTACAATTCACTGCAGTTTCCATTTTAAATGAACAGTGAGTAAAACACCAACAACTTTTTTCCCCCCCTATTCACACTTTTCTTTTTACCAGGGCAGATTATTGATGAATAAAGATTTATTTTCATGTTGCTCCATGAACAATATTGTGTTATCGCAAAAAAACAAAAGTTACCATTGTTTATGATTTGTAAACGATGACATTTTGACATTTGCTTCACATAACCAGTTCCATATGTTTGGCTATTCGGAAAAAAGCTGCATTTCCACCTTCAAGCCAAATGGTTCTAAGAATGGTAAAAAATGACGTTCTGACATAGAACTTGGAGGCGCTGGACACAGAAGAGAGGATATTAATGAATAAAGTCATTATTTTAGTTTTGTTTCTCGTCGCTTCATAAAATTAAGGTTGAACCACTAGTTACGTCTACAGTTTTAACTATGTCTTTAGTACCTTTCTGGAACTTGAAAGTGGTGGTTATATTGCTTTCTATGGACGAGTCACAGAGCTCTCCGATTTCATCAAAAATATCTTAAGATGTGTTCCGAAGACACACAAAGGTCTTAACGATATGACTGTAATTAATGACAGAATTTTAATTTTTGGGTGAACTAACCGTTTAAGCTAAGTAAACAGAAGTTAATAATAAACAGAAAAAGCTGATCATCCTCCATGTTGCTATTTACACAAAAATAAACCATGTCTGTAGCGGCTGGGCCGTTTTGTCGCAGAATTGAATGGTTATGCAATGAGAACATTATGGCATGATGATGGAAAAGCGGCTATAGTAAACTTGCTCAGTAGCTCACCTGATACAGAATTGCACTTGCAATGTCCGGAAAAATCAAAACATTTAAAAAAAAAAAAAGCTTTTTTTATGTCACATTTGCTTTTGATGATGTTTTATTAACAAAGTTCTCTAACTAACTAATCATCACGTCACTTCAGCCAGCTGTCATCAATCAGCAATCAACATATCTACCCAATCAGCATGTGGAGACCTATATATATATATATATATATATATATATATTTATTTACGCAGTTGACTCACCTATGTTTTTTTGACAGTTTTCAGCATCCCTCCACCACCCCATCTCCTCACACTCACCAGGTTACTGTCCTAAACCAGAAAAACGGGGGGAGTACTCTGGGTTCGGGTTCGAGCTCGGAGCCCTCTCCTCGAACAACACGCCAAATATGCATACTATTAATCTGATTATTTGTAAGTGGGAACTCGTGAATTATTGGTTAGGTTTGAGGTAGGGTTATGTGTTGGTGGAATGTTTTTTGTTTGTTTGTGTGTTTGTTTGTTTCATATTTCACTGGACATTTTACTTTGAAAGCGAAACATCCAAAAAGTAATGTAATACAATTTTGCAGAAACGTCACCACAGATAGACAGACAAGAGCTTGGATTGAGATTTTGGGCAGTTAGAGGGCTTGATATCTTACCTTCATACTTTGATTCCATCTAGTCCATCTATAGTAAGAGGTAACTAGAGGAAATCTAGTAGCTTATGAGACTCCATGACTAAAATCGTCACAAGTCATGCAGTGATCAGCGATTGAACATGTGGGACCACATATCTTGACAATGTATTTAATTATCTAGCTAGCTTTTTATTGTATAGGTTTTTCCTATTGTATTCTCCGCAAGGCAGATATCAGACATCCGGCCATTTAGAAAGGTAATAAGCCATATCTCCCCAACAAGCTGCATAATTTGAGGTATCATTCATGTAGCGCAAACGGTGTGTGTAATACTTTAAGTTAAGCGTTTGTTCAAATCCCTAAGAATGGGCAATAATAATAGTGATGTTTACTTTAGCAAGCACCACTAATTAGGACTGTGTGAGAAGTTATACTGCATGATGCTGCATTAACGATTTTTTTTTTTTTTTTTTTTTACATCCACAACAGATTTGTTTGATGTTCAGAGTCTAATGAAATCTGTGTTTACATCCAGGAATTTGTGGGGTTCAGTATAATTAATCTCCTGCATTTTTAATGAACACAAAGTCACGATTCCCACTAGTATGATTCAGTCACAAGCATGTTCTGAGCTGATTAGTGTGATGTCAGTGCCACACATTTGATTTTCAGAGATGTCACAGACTCTTCAGATCTGAAGTGTGCAGTAGATAATATCCTAAGGGAAAGCGTCTGTCCTTGACTAACAAGTGATATCACTCTCCCCTGCTCCCCGTATCTCTGATATCAGAATTGAGAGTTGCCAAACAGTGTGGATGAACCTATGAAGATTGCATCCCTTATCCAGTTGCTGGCAGATTTTGCACAGAACGGAAGGAAATCTAATCTCATTTTGACAGACGTGTGAGCATCTCTTTGATCAGCCTGCGTGAAAGTTAACCTGACATCTAATCTGAAAGCATTTCTGTTTTCAAAATGGGAAAGAAAAAAAAGAAAACATTATTTGATTTCCCTCCACTGCTGTAGTAAGTCGCTATGCAAAAACTGTGAACAGTGAAGCTTTTTTTTTTTTTTTCATTTTATCTTGATTTTTTAAAAACGGATGTAAGCAATCGAAACATCAAGAGTTACAGAACTGATGCAATTATAAGAAGAAAGCAGAGCATGTTGTTAGGGGGTCCTAAACCCCCCGTAGAATGAATTTAACAGAATTAAAATATTTTACTATATTTGAGTGAATATTCTTATATTCGTTGAGGTAAAATATAGGACAAGACCTGATTTAATACATCAGGAATTGATTGGATTATGACAAATGGGTGTTGCAATGGAGTTGGTGAATGTGGGGACGGGTTGAAAATTAAGTGGATAAAAAATCTGAACACACAATATATAAAAAATAGAATGCACCACTGAATTACAAAAAGTAACACCAGGCTTGTACATTGCACAGGTGCTTTAAGTGGCTTTTTTTCATAAAATGGCAGCAACATCATGATACAAGATGGCTGCGTTTAATATATAGTTTTATTTATTAAAAATACAATACAAATAACAACCTGTAGGTGGTTTAGTAGCTTGGCACATTAATGCAGAATGTGCAGTCAAGGCAGAGGTGTTTCTTTTTGAGCATTATTAACCAGAATTTTAAATAAAAAATGTCTGTGTTTTTTGATTTGATACTGATATAAACATACAGCATGAGTTGATAAATTTCAGAAATTCAGTTAAAGACAGTTGATTGTGAGGTAGTGTTCCTGTTGCTCAACTAATAAAATGTAACACTAGCAATAAACATAAATGTAATGATTATCTTCGTATCTGTGTCTCATCTACTGTTTTTCCTAGTAATTATCATTGTGATTATTGCCCACAGCTGCAGAGGTGGCGCTTTACAGGTGATTTGACATTATTTCAAGGCTTTTAGGTAATAATCACTCTGCTCTTAATTGTTGGCTTTGTTTTAATGAACTATGAAGTTGGTGATGACTGTAGGCTTGCTGTTAAAATAACAGGTTTATGCGCTAATTTATGAAAGCTGTGCATGAGTGCTTAATGAGGTCTGATTTTCCATTTTTAGCAAAAACATTGCTTGTGTCTGAATGATCAAATGTTGGAGACCATACGTGTATTCTCACACAACATGCGGATCTTTGACTGAGGTTTCTGTTGAAGGTTTATATGAAACATTAAATTAATTGCCACTTTTAGTCCATGACTACTGTAAATGAACTTTTGACAGAAATGCGACAGTCTTAAGTCGCACGGGTGTATTTGTAGCAATAGCCAACAATACATTGTATGGGTCAAAATTATCGATTTTTCTTTGATGTTCCATGAAGATATTTAGTAAATTTCCTACTGTAAATATAATTTTGTGAGTGGATCTGCATTGCTAAGGACATCATTTGGACAACTTTAATAGCGATTTTCTCAATATGTATATTTTATTTTATTTTATTTTATTTTTTTGCATCCTCAGATTTTATATTTTCAAATGGTTGTATTTCGGCTGAATGTTATCCTATCCTAACAAACCATTACATCCATGGTAAGCTTATTTATTCAGCTTTCACATGATGTATAAATCACAATTAAAAAAAAAAATACCCTTATGACTGGTTTTGTTGTCCAAGGTCACATGTGCATTTAAATTGAATAGTAATTTTCTTCTGCGATAATGGACTAAATATCAGCCACTTCTCTTCCATGCAGGTCCCAATGTTTTGTCCAATTAAAGGCCGGATAGAATAAGAAAACGTGTATTTACAGCGTTTGACAGACAAGACAGGCCAAAAAAACAAACAAACAAAAAAAAGCCTAAAACAAGCAAAAAGCACCAACATGTAATTTTGGCTATGCCAAAGGCACAAGCAATTATTAGTACTAACTTCCATGGCATTCTTTCTCAAAAAACGTTATAAACAATTCTCTTTTATTGGCTTGCTTTTCAAGATTACTCTAATGGAAAGCTTATAACATTATGAATTATGGAAATAAACAATGTAAGTGAACTAAACAGCATAAAAACAGGAAACCACAGTGTTTTACTTCACTCCCTGATCTAATGGTGCAAATATCCTTGTAGTATATTCGTAAATGTAAGCCAAGAAGTAATTGGGATGTTTGATAAAGATTTTTGTTCAAAATATAAATGACTACAAATAAACCATGCATATTATGTTTAACTAAATACATAAATAACAGGCAGTCAGGTTGTGTATGTTATTAAAGGGTTAGTTCACCCAAAAATGAAAATTCTGTCATTAATTACTCCCCATCATGCCATTCCAAACCCGTTAGACCTTTATTTATCTTTGGAACAGAAATTAAGACATTTTTGATGAAATCCAAGAGGTATATGTCTCGTCCTTAGACAGCAATATAACCACCACGTTCAAGGTCCAGAAAGGAACTTCAGACGTCGTTAAAACAGTCGATGTGACTTCAACCTTAAAGAGAAAACTTTTTGTTCGCAAAAACAAAACAAAAATAATGACTTTATTCAACAATATCTCCTCTTCTGTGTCATTTTCATACATTGTTTAGGTCCGGCGCTTCCAGGTTCTACGTCAGAACGCCGACTCATTATAAACACGGACACCTTCACTGTGCTTACTGCGTCAGCTGTGTAAGGATAATGACAGGGAAGAGAAGAGATTGTTGAATAAAGTCGTTATTTTAGTTTAGTTTAGCTCCTTCAAGCGGCTCGTGAACCGATCATCTCTTCATACTAGTTCATTTATAGCATCAAATAAACATGAATGAATATCAGAAGGAATGTTGTTTCAGCCACGGAAAGACGTGAGTTCACACAATTTTTCAAGTTCAAGTTTACCAACGTTAATCTACTAACTCCCCTGACTGCTTTGTTGGACAAAATGGTGGATTGGGGGTTATGATTGGTTACATCGCCTGTCAATCAAACTATTTGCCAAAGGTCAATTTGTGTTCCGAAGATGAACGAAGGTCTTATGGATGTGGAATGACATGAGAGTGAGTAATTAATGACAGAAATTAAATTTTGGGGTGAACTAACCCCTTAAACTCTGAAAGTTTCCAGGTTTTAAGGATTAGCTCTTTCTGAGTATACGAGTTGGGATATATAAAACTATGTAAATGGCGCTCTGTGGCACGGCAGGATTTTGAACAACTTCCTGAGTCGTAGCTGAGCGCCCTGGACAGATGCCGAATAGTGACTCCTTTAATTAACTACTCAAAAATACAGCAAGGTTTTTTTTTAACTCTACTTCTAGAAAATGAATAACAAAGAATGTGCATCAGGTGTGTTTTACTTTTTTTATGTTTATGTTTAATGCCTTGTTAGAGCGTCTGACTCCCATGCCGGAAGACCCGGGTTTGAGGCCCACTCGGAGCGGTTCGAAAAGGACCTGGGTGTAGGGGTTACGTTGGTGCCGTGACCCGGATGGGAGTGAGGTTTAGGGGGGTGAGTGTAATGGAGGCCAGGTGGTAGTTGCTGTGTGAGTAAACCTCACTCCTCTGACCTCAAGAGATGCTCTAGCGACAAACGTTGCAGCCTTTAGCCTCCATGTTAGAGCGTCTGACTCCCATGCCGGAAGACCCGGGTTTGAGGCCCGCTCGGAGTGGTTCGAAAAGGACCTGTGTGTAGGGGTTACATTGGTGCCGTGACCCGGATGGGGGTGAGTGTAACTGAGGCCAGCTAGTAGTTGCTGTGTGGGTAAACCTCACTCCTCTGACCTCAAGAGATGCTCTGGCGACATGGGCGTCAGGGGTTACATATATATACCTACAGTATAAATATTGTAGTATTCTGCCATATTTCTAACTGACACGCCTCCAACTCATAAAGAAAATCCAAAAGAGAAAGAAAATTTATCACTTGTATTTCGGCCACATGGCCGTAGCTTGGGTATCCAGGGCCCCAGTTGAACACATAAATATGATCTTTCCAACATGACTTGAATGCACTAGAAAGTGTGCATCTGGTGGTCCACAGCAAGTCTTTTGCAAGTTAATGCTGGAGATTTTAAGCTTCACTCAATTAGTAAGCATTTGACCATGACGAAACTCAAAGCGAATCTGTGATGGAGGTCAGCTCCAAAAGCTTTACCCTATTTGTACTAGTTATGTGTACATTTAAGCAACTTCTGTATTATAAAGCTGTTGCGATGACAAATGGCTGCCGGTGCCCTTAATCAAGAGACAGTGTGATATGCCACACACCTTGGGGCTCGAGAGCAAATGCATAATGCATACGACAGAGAGTTCCTAAACGCAAACTGTGTCAGCAGCCTCCCAGGACGCGGGATGACAGCTTGTTGTTAATGGTGATAATGAGCAGGGACTGGGCAGCCACACCCGTGCTCCACATAAGTCAAGATGATAAGTTACACGACCACCACGTCCGGTGGCACAGGACACGTTCCATGTGGTACCATCTCCTGTTAATGCGTGATGTGTCTTTGAGCGGCTGACAATGTGGAACAGGGTCATAAACGGTGTGAAAAAAACACTTGCATGAGAATATGATTGTGTCCTGACCCGTGTCTCTTCTCACACCGATTTGTGTGTCACCTGTCTATGTGTCGTTATCGTTATGGGTAGATAATTTTGAGCCATTTTATTTTAGTTACATACTAATATAATTACTTTGAACTGGAAATTCAACTCTAAAAGGTTTTAAATATTACTGGGTGGTGCGTCATGCAAGCAAATGTGGCCGATGCAGTTATGTCGAATGGGTTTATAGCTAATAAGCGAGGCGTTCGCATTCTCTCTAGACAGTGTTAGTTTAGTCAGTTGCTTACTCATGACACATAGCTACACAGCGGAAAGTATTTCTAATATGTTGGACCTTTTATTGAGAGTAGCCTACATTTACCTGTTGAGATGTGCCTTCACAAGCAACTGATTTTTTTGTGATTTTGTGAGTCGACGGAGGAGCGACACCAGAAAGGTGCGTTTTCAAACGATGCTGTATTTTTGTAAGTCTGCTAGTGTCACAGAAACGACATACTTCACCTTTAAACGTATCAGTTTAGGACACAGATTTAAATCAAACACTCAATTAAATAAAAAGCGTCAGTATTCTTTAAAAAATAAGTTGAAATGATGCAAATTGAAAACTTTAACAAACGCACAGACCATCGAATAACATCCTCTCATAGATACAGTCGGACTGTCTTAAACAATTTATGCTTTTTCATAAAAAATACATTTCCCTATGGAGAAAATGAAATACTATGAAAATAGTTTCAGTTTTTCCCCATTTGATTTAATCTAGTTAGTTTTGTATCAAATACAATGTGATTTTTGGTGATTGAGATCTGGCAGGAGCAGCTCATTTTTCCTCTTGCGTGAATCAATAATATATAGAATAATCTGGACAATGACACCATTTTCTTTGGGAGCTGGCAGCCAAAAATGATTTGCCAATTATTAATATAAATTGCCACAATTTGCATTCTAAAAAGCGCTATATAAGTAAAGTTGACTTGACTTGACTAAAAATTATCACATTTTTAAAATTAGTGTGTTGCCGTGTGAAAAAACGGAATAATTTCTATTATAATCTAAGAAGGCATCCACACTGAAAGCGTCCATTTTGCAAAAGAAAAACAAGCTCTTCGAAATAGTCGAAAACTGTTTAAAAGCAACAGCAGGGAATTCATTCGGTTTACTGTTTTAATTAAGATAGCATCTAAGTTGGTCTAATCCTGTTTCCCGAGTTTCCACCTTACAACCTTTTAGAAGCCGTACATCAGCCTTTCCTGCCTCTATCAAGGGAATTGTATGTTTTCTTTTCTAATCACTGTGCTCTTCCATCCAGTCATGTGATGAACACAACAGGTTCTCATTGAATGTGCTTTCCATTGTTTGATAACATAACATCATCCTGTATCTCCCAAATCGAGGTGGCAGGCTGTATAGGCCCATCCATTAGCAAGCATCAATACACGTCATTCAAATCCCCACTCTCCATGAGTCCTGAGTGGAGAGCTTACCTTGACTATTAGAAAAATATCAATATTGGCAGCTCAGATAACACAGAGTGGGCCGTGCTCGCTGGAGGGGGCTTTAACTAGGGAGGAGATCGAAGATTTGCCAGTACTGTACTCAAGAGCCTTTATAATCCTCCGGAGTGACTCAAAACGAAATGAATGAACGTGGCCTAATATGCTCTTTCTCAATGCTATGCTGAATTGACAGTCAGTTATTGACAAAGGTTTTGTATGTGGAGGGTTTTTGTGATGTGAGGTACTACAGTGGATTCTTTGTTAAAGATAAAAGAAGTGGAATATCAGTTATATTAGTAATATAAGTTCTGGTCCTTTCTCGTGGTGTTGAATAGGCCTTTTTAAACAGGCCCTGTGTTCTCACTCCCAAGATATCAAGTATTAACAAATGGACCACGGCTGCCAAAGGGTCTGGAACAACGTTACAGATACCGAACCTCGGGTTGAACCTTTATTGTAAAGTTTCTACAGAAGTGAAAGTAGAAGTCAGAGCATGAGAGCAATACAAGCAAGTTTTGTTTGGAGCAATTAATCTCAGAAATGGCTATTATTGTATTATTATCTCTCTCTTTGTTTTTTCTTCTTCTTTTGTTTTCTTAATTCGTACTGTTCAGCAAAAAGACGACTTTCCCCACAGTATCCACTACGGCTGGAGGATTTGACCATAAAATATACCAATATTGTGATTTGAACTGTGTAGTAGAAGTAGTAGTAATGTTAGTATTATTATCAACATCTCATATTGCTGATGTAAAAACAAGTAAATAACTAAATTAAAATAGATATATTTTAAAATTGCATTGAAACAGCAAATGTTCTGGCTCCAGAGATAACCTGCCTGTGTATAATATATGAATACTCTCACTTTCACGCAGCATTGCTCAGAGTTAAACCCTTGCGACTTTAGTTTGGCAGAAGATTTTTTTTTTCTTTTTATTTAATATGCTTATATGAAAAACACAGTAAATCTCTGCCCACCCAAAAGGAAAGAAAATCATATTTATATTCATATCAATATATATTGTTTGGAAATGTACAAGTAAAGGTATGATACCTCATAATTATATATAAAAAAAGCCCAGATAAAATGTAGTTTAGATGCAATGCGTATGTTCATGTTGTGTATTAATGAAGGTTATATAAAGATATAAACATATAAAGTTAATTACATTTGAAAGTTCACATGGAGGCCTGTGATATACGACAACACCGGCCTGAACTCGTCTCTTCTTGCTAATCTGGGAACTGCCGCTCAGTGCCTGTAATCCAGCATTAGTAATTATAAGCGACCTCACAGGGCTCCGAACTCGTCCAATTAAAGCATCCGCCAATTCTCTTTTCTACGCTCATCCCAGAATCCTCTCAATATCACTGACGTAAATGTTAATGGGCTGGAGAGGTGTGAAGCGCTGTATTAAGTGAGCGTGTTGCCTGTGATTATAATCAGGGCTTGCCTGTTCCTGATTGACTGTCAGCGGGTTCCCATCATCAAGTTACCGAACTCGTCTGCAGTCACGGGAGTTTCGGCGGGAGATCTCCACACACCCGTCGATTGGACACAAAGACTCACTTTCCTACAGATATTGAGCAGACAGGAAGTGGCTGCGGTTTGGGATGTGTGAGTTGTGTTTTTATACAGTATATGGATTATTTCTGAACTCCAGTGGACTTGCTGGAACTCTATGAGATACCAGTACTTGGAGAGACATTTAACTGCCCAACCGAAACAACAGCTTTCTGGACCACTGGTTCTCAACTGGTGGATTGTGGACAGCACAACAAAAACAATTCCCAATACAAAAATATAGAATGTAACTCATGCATAATTAGGATATCTCAATGAGCGGCTTTTATAAGTGAGGGGAAAACTTTGTCTTTTCTGACGTCAGAAGTTGGCTGTGAGACTCTCCTGTACTCAAATGTGCCATTAGGTAAAGGCTTTATATTTAGCCAAATGTTTGTTGCATGTGTTAGGCTGATAAAGCACACCTCCGCTGTTATTTATGCTTTAAAAAATGGTTTCATTTCAGCTTATGCGAGTTATTTGTCGTATTTTCTGACCTACAGAACAGTTCAAAAGTAAGTTTTTTTTAAAGAAATACATTTTATTCATATCTTTTATTCAGCAAAGATGCAATAAATTGAAAAAAATGTAATAGTAAAGACATTCATGTCACAAAAGATTTTATTCTTTCTGTTCTTCAAATAATTCAGAAAAAAAATGTACAATGGTTTCCAAAAAAAAAAAAAAATACTGTTCAACTTTGAGCACAAAATCTGCATATTAGAATGATTTCTGAAGGATCGTGTGACACTGAAGACTGGAGTAAGGATGCTGAAAATTCAGCTTTGTCGTCACACGAATACATTTCATTTTAAAATAGAAAACAGTTCTTTAAAATTCTAACAACATGTCACCATATTAATGTTTTACTGTATATTATACTGTATAAATGCAGCCTTTGTGAGCCTAAGAAACTTTGGAAAACATAAAAAGATAAATAAAAAGGCTCTGACGGAAGTGTGCTCAGTAATATTAACACATTTCATCATTTAACTTTAACTTATACATTAGTTAATACAAATAAAATGTTGCTTATACATTTTTTGTACAACTGAAAGTCCTATGTATGTCTTAAAGCAAAACTAGTTGAGAACCACTGGCCAGTTTTTAAAAAAAAAACATGCCATAACTCTCTGCTGTTTGTGAACGAAATATTGTGAAAGAATTACCTAGTTCTGGTGTGAAACTCTAGATGGCACAGGCTGATAGGTCTTTCACTCATTTGGTAGCGATCACATCATTATCTACATCGCACAGCTGATTGGTTGCCCTTGTATCAGCGGCCAGTGATATGTGGCTCATCATTAAAAAAAAATACCGGTAGTGTTGCTGTAGCAGTCTGCAGTGCGCTTTCAGAAACACCTTCCCCAGCTCCACCTGTATGGATCTGCTACGGGGGTTAAATCATGTATGTTACATACTGTATGCAGCAGCACTTTAAGTATCACCTCCAATCCTGTTTACATGATATAAGCCCTCTCCTGAACAGGTTTGCGCTTACGGACCTGTTGCTATGACAAAAACTCTGGGCTGAGCTGCAAAGAACCTATCAATCTTGGATCATGTCAAATCCGCAACAATGCAATCCTGCTAATTGAGTAATCCACGTACTAAGAATGGACCCCTGGTCCTGGTGACCCACAGCACTCCAAAATTCTGTATGGAAACACACCTGATTCAGATCATCCGTTCATTATGAAAGAGCTCTGTGAACTGAACTGAGTGTGTAAGATACGAGATACATACAAAATGTGCAGTTCTATGGATCTCCAGGACCAGGGGCGAAAACCACTTTGAGTGTATCCTGAAGAAAAGTTCAGCACAAAGTTAAGTGAATGCATAGCACCTCTTTATTTCATTTATTTATTTATTTGTTTGTTTGTTTGTTTATTTATTTATTTATACGGATGATTGGGACATATGGCCCTATCTCTTCCTGGCTCTGCATCCCAAATTAAGAATGAACAGTTTCAATTCCCTGCAGGCAGTGTCAGCTCATGATGTAACAGTATTCCTGCAGTTTCAGATCAGTTTCAGCTCTCTTTCTTTTTTTTCTATTTATAGTTAACTTATTCCTTTCCCAGAGCTTCACACTAGCAGTTATTTTAACACAAATAAGAAACCACTTGTTTCTAGTTATTTCTTTCCACTCACTTCCCGTATGGATAATTTCTTTGGCAAAACGAGATAGAGCTGCTCATTTAAGATTATTTGACACACATACCGTTGGAATTACTTTTCTCACCATCCTCCCTCGATTTTCGATTTCTTCTCCTCCTACAGACCTCAAACAAGAGATTCTCGGAAAATTTAGAACAGTAGATCAGCATTAGTCATTACTGAACGACATCGGAAGCTGAGATTAGGAAGCTGTAGACGCCCATGCTGCATGGGCACTGAATTCACAGTTGCACCAGTTGGATAGTTTATTTCTTGGCACAAATAACCTTAGATTACCAGAAAGCAGGCGGTAAACAGAATTTTATTTAAAAGAGCTGTTTTTCTCTATCAGTAATGGAGAGTTATAACTGGGCACATTTACAGGCACACAGTATTCAAGTACAAATTTTGGCATTTTAAAGTTGACATGAAATCAAAATTCACTATTTTCTAAATGCATGTTATGAATCTTCAAATTAAACAATTCATCCATGCATACATTATTGATTTTCAAGTAAAAAATAAAATAATGTGCACGTATAAATATTTTATAATAAAATATTCCGTAAAAAAAAAAAAGTCTTAGTACAATTCAGTCTTAGTACTCTTACAATTGGCTTTTATAAAAATTAAAAGAAGCCTTTATCATGTTTCTATCCTGTTCAAAAGATGCTCTTCCTTTCCATACTACTGTGTCAGTCTCAGACGTCACATCCACGCACCGTTGGCTGAAGGTTTTACATTTTTCATCATTTAGCAGACGCTTTTATCCAAAACGACAAGGGGAGCAATTAGGGGTTAGGTGCCTTGCTCAAGGGCACTTTAGTCATGGTATCGAAGGTGGAGAGAGTGCTGTTTATTCACAATCCCCACTTTCAATTCCTGTAGGCGTGGGAATCAAACCAGCAACCTTCAGATTACAAGCCCGACTCCCTCACCACTAGGCCACGGTTTGATGCTTAAGGCACACATGAAACACTGATTCATCTGATTGGTTGAATCCTACAGGATTTCTAGGAGACTTGTATGTCACATTCTTTAACTCGCCTGGAAACAAAGCTGTTGTGATGCCAAACCCCCTCATGGAAGAAGAAAGCCGTCATGTTTACTACTGTGACAATGGCCCTGATTTCACCTGGTATTAAGATACATTTTGGTCGATCGATTTAAAACCTGTCGGCTAAAGACCAAAGTTTGTTTTGAAGATGAAAAATGTACTAAGCACAATGTTCGCTCACCATATCCTGTTCAAAAGATGCTCTTCCTTTCCATATACTACTCTTGTCTCAGTCTCAGACGTCACGTCCGCGGACTGTTGGCTGAACGTTTGATGCATAAGGCACACATGAAACTCTTGAGGAGTCTGATTCATCTGATTGGTTGAATCCTACAGGATTTCTTGACGACTTGTATGTCACATTATTTAACTCGCCTGGAAACAAAGCTGTTGTGATGCCAAACCCCCTCATGGAAGAAGAAAGCCGTCATGTTTACTACTGTGACAATGGCCCTGATTTCACCTGGTATTAAGATACATTTTGGTCGATTGATTTAAAATCTGTCGGCTAAAGACCAAAGTTTGTTTTGAAGATGAAAAATGTACTAAACACAATGTTCTCTCCATTCCTGATTTCTAACACACACCCACAGCATTCGGTGTGCTCTTGTAGCTATCAGAGCAGAAACTAAAGCTACTGCTCTCTGAATGTTTTTCCGGCACGTTCATATGTAAATTGTGTGAGTTTATTTCATCCATTAAATCAAAAGCCCTGAAAAAACCCAAACATTTATTTGCCCAAAGACCCTCCCCTCAAAGAAATCAGGACAGAAGTGGTTGAAATTGGAGAAAGGAGACGGAATAAAACACCAAGTGTAAATAGGAATGTGTCTCCCTCATCCACTTGTGATCAGATCGACCAAAACGCATCTTGATACCAGGTGTAAACAGGGCCAAAAACTGCTTATCACAATCAACTAAATGTTGGATTTTGAAAAGTTTGTCAAGTAAGTTTTTACATGCTGACCTATTATTGTAGGGACATCGACTTTGCATTTTAACGGCCCTAAACATGACACTGAACAAAACAAACTGTGATTGGTTGCTTTACATGTCAGTCAGATGGTCTCTTGGGCAGTCATTTGCCAATGAAAGCTGCTATGGAGTCCAGACCTTCGGCCTGACTGCTTTGTGACTGTCCTGACCCACAAGACAGAGTTTACCAAGGTACCGCCACTTCTAAATTAAGCTCATAACTGTGTTGTTTCTCTGCAGAGGCTGTTTAGTCTCTGTCCTGCTGAGGTCACTGTGGTGGAGTCATCATGGCCCAGAGCCACTCTAATCCCCGTCCCCTGGGTGACATTACACTTCATCTGCCTCCTTTAATTAATGAGGAATTTAAAGAGAGCCATCTGATCCTTTTTTTTTCATTATCTCTGCTTTCTTTTGTTTCTGCTCATAAAGATTTGTCTTTCTTTTTTTAAATCAGGACGGCCTTTTAAACAATTAGCAAGAGGTGGACATCGTTTTATCTTGCTGTTATTTGGACGGACAAGCAGTGTAAGAGAGCATGCACTACATCAGAGATGGTGGCCTTACATTATTATTGTCAACGTTCACATCAAAGCGAGGGAGTACAGCTCTCTTCATTTTATCCCTCTCGCTGCTGCTATTTCATCATCAGTGGAATTACGCCGTCAAAGACATCCCGCATGTGATCTGAATACTAGTGCGCCTCGTAGTCAGAGACACTTGGAGTTTTAAAAAGCTCAGAACTCTTTCTTTTGAATAGATCGGTTTTTCAATGTTAAAATAATTTGTTTTACATTCGATTTTAAGAGTTAATTAAGGCCTCAAATACTGTACATTGGAATGTTTTGTGGTGACAACGATACATTTTTAAAATAAAGGATAATGTAAAATAAAAAAAAGATCTGTTTTGTTATATTGCACGTCAAAATGTGTTGGGTCAATCCTCACATAGTAATATCCAGGTACCCTTTATGTTAAAGTGTCCTTGTTACAGTATAATTATATTTTTAAAGGGTTAGTTCACCAAAAAATCTGAATTCTGTCATTAATTACTCACCCTCATGTCGTTTCAAAGCTGTAAGCCCTTCAAACGTCTTTGGAACACAAATTAAAATTTTTTTGATGAAATCCGAGAGCTCTCTGACTCCTCCATAGACAGCAATTTAATTGTCAAGGCCCAGAGAGTTACTAAAGACATTGTTAAAATAGTCCACATGACAGTGGTCCAACCTTAATTTTATGAAGTGACAAAAATAAAGCCGTTATTTTCGTTTTGTTTCACATATAAAAAGTGTTACCGTTGCTTCATAAAATTAAGGTTGAACCACTGCAGTCAGGTGGACTATTTTAACAATGTCTTTTAGCTTTCTGGGTGATTTCACCACTTCAATCTGGATCCTGATTTCGATCATATTTCAAGAAATTCATATATCAAGCAAGTGACAGTGACAGTGCGCATCTGAGCTGGTGGAAATTAGCGTTGGCGTCAAGACCGCTTAATCTGAGACCAAGACCAAGACAAGATCAAGACTTTGAGGGGTTGAGACCAAGACCAAGTGCTCCTTAAATTCATCTGAAAGATCCACATTTACTAACTGAGAAATTTTACTTTTAATCAGTAATTACAACTAGAATAATAAAGACACTATATAGAGCTGTTACCAGTCAATTGAAATCACTAACAACTAAATTCATCTTTACACTGCAGAGATGGAGCAGAAGTTGCATCTGAATTGGTACAATTCTAAATGCATAAATAATGTTGAGATCTATATCACTTCTGCAATTGTGCTCATATTTGTGAAAATATGTGATATTCTTGTGATATTGCTTAATTATATCATATGTTATAATACAAGTACATTTTTGCAATCATATCTTGAATTTTGTGGGCATATCTATTAATTTTGGAGACATTTTTGACACAATCCCTTGTCGATTTCTGACCTGATCGTAACAATGAAATTAGAAATAAGTTATTGATTGCATTTGAAGCAAGAAGTTTTGCATCCAATCAAATTAATGATGGTAACAAAGAAATCAGACAATGCAACGACAATTTAGCGATATCCCTGCAGTTGTGGTTTTGAGCGGTTTTGAAATAAAATCCCGAGTCATTTTAGTCTGAGCGAAAGACCAAATGCATCCGAGACCAAGACCTTCAAAAAATTGTATCAAGACCAAGATCGGTCCCGAGTACTACAACACTAGTGGATAGAATCCATTATATATTGGCTTTAATATATTGGATAAATGATCTTATTGGGCTGATAACAAAACATTATATATATATATATATATATATATATATATATATATATATATATATATATATAATTGTATATATATATATATATATATATATAATAAACATATATTTATTTATATATATATATATATATATATATATATATATATATATATATGTCTTCCTCTTGTTTGTAAACTTGAGATTTTTTTCCTCAGCATTATGATTGATCTAGGCTGAAATTGGAGTTCTGTTCCTCCTGTTTTTACTTGTTTGTGGGAGGGAGAGAAAGACAGAATTTTCAATGAGAGCGCTCACTGCACACAGCCTGATGCAGAGCAGCCAAGTGCAATGAACTTTAGACAGGCCTGACGCAAGCCTACATTACTAAATATACACGGGAGTACCACTCCCACAGGAGTCTATCACACATATACATATACTGTACACACACACACAGCTCCTTTCTACTCAAGGAGTCACTCCAATAAACTACTGAATGGAAGCATTTCGTCAAGCAAGCAGTGCTATAAAAATTGGGTTTATGGGTTATGGGTTTTAACTTCAGTTTATAATGCATTACAACGCTGCTGCTGCTTATCAAACGAGAGCAGATTTGAATTATTAAAAGAATAAATGAGCTGCAATGAAAATTGTCGTCCTCTATGCAGGCTCATGTCGTTCAAAACCTACATGATTTTCTTCCGTGGAACACGTAAGGAGATGTTTATCACAGTGTTCATGCTGCTCTTTTTTCTTATAATCAAAGTGAATGGTGGCCTTGGGACTAATAAGAATATTTATCATACTATAAGTAATATTGTACTATCATTAATTAAAATTATATTAGCATGTCAGTCCCTCTACATATTCACTTTTAGTATGTGGAGAAGAACGGCAAGAATATTCTTATAACAGTCATACAGGTTTGGAATGACATGAGGGTGAGTAAATGTTTTTTTTTTCACTGAACTATTCCTGTAATGTGTAATGTGACCTTGTCAATGAGGAAAAAAAATGTTTCAAGTAGAGAAGTAGCTGAGAAATTGAAGCGCGCCATGTGGCGGCTTCCAAAAGGTTGGGCATATGGACACATTTTTTACAGGCACTCCTGCAGAACGTTCTCATTGATATTGTTTTTGATCGGCAGACCACTGCGCCATGAATATAAATAATGAGAATTGTTGGTTTACGCTACTCAGTCTCGGTCAGTCTGCACGTTTATGTGTGTGCGTGTGCACTGAGGTGAAGCGCAGGCAGGTGTTATTAGTAATGGATGGATAGAGGACTGAGAGAGAGACTGTGAGTACTTGTCCAGTTTTTCCTCAGGCTCTCCATAGGACTCCATTAATTGCATCCAGTCTCAAAAAATAATATTTGTTCTGTTTTTTTTTGTTTTTTTTATGCTGAAAGGTTATTAAATAAACCTGATATAGTATGTGTGTTTGTGTTGATATGGCCAGCTGCTCGACCGTTAAAGGTCTGACCGTACATGTGTGTGTGTGTGTTTTGGTGTGGTTGGAGGACGGTGTGACTGTTTTTCAAGCATCTGGCTGCTCTATCACGCCTAAAGCAACATACTCATCTGTGCTTTGATCATGGAGACTAATGCATACTCGCACTCTGACAAACTCTCTCCCTCTCAAATATGAGAGATGACTAAAGAGGAGTGTAAACTTGTAGTTTGGTTGAGCTGGTGGCTGAGTGAAATACTATGGGATTTGGATGTAAACGTGTGATAGTAATGATTCTTATATCAAGTTTCTTTTTGATGGTGATAATATTTTTAAATATGCAAGCCATGCAGTCATTACATTTTACAAAATACCACTCATTGGGTATATAATTATATATTATAATATCATATACAATCATATATATATATATATATATATATATATATATATATATATATATATATATATATATATATATATATATATCATATATAATTGGGTATTTATATATATATATATACCCAATTAGTGGTACTTCGCTTGAGTAACAGATACCATATATATATATATATCAATTAATATAATATATCTGTGTATCAGCTTAATGGTACTCCATGGTATGTAGGCTGGACTTTTATAGTTAACTAAAAAATAAAATAAAATAAAAAAAATAAAACACATAAATGTCATACATTTTAATGACAAAAAATAAAACTGAATAAAAACTACATGTTAAAAAAATGGAAAATGGAAAGAAAAATGTTAAGAAAAATGGATTCATACTTCAGCTATATAAAAACTAACATAAATACTATAAAAACTAAAATGTTAGGTACATAAAGAATACTGTTGTAATATTGTACTATGAGTGTATGTAATGTGCAAGCAGTAAAAAATTGCACAAAAAAATATAAATAAATATAAAAAGGAGACAGAGACAGAGAGAGATGAACAAAATGGCATCCTAGCCAGTATTGCTCTAGATTTTTATTTTACCTGACAAAACATTTTATTTGTTTTAATACATGTCTGGGTCATATTTTATCTTAATATTAAAAGAAAAGTTGCTTTAAAAAGGCTTATTTTAGGACAAATAGTTTTATTATTATTCTGATGATGTTTTAATGAGAATAATGAGAATCAGAACTAAATGTTCTGGTGCTTTACAATAATGTGAATGGGGAGAGAAAAAACAGGTTCCATTTTCATGGAAAACAGCATTTATTTTTAACGATTATTGTTCATTTTTGCTGTGGTATAGTGGTATATGTTTATGTGAAATTCAACTTTACAGTCCAGAACTTTTCATGGTGTATTTTAATGTTAATACCATGGCATTTCAGTGAGGGTTCTGTTTGTTTTTGCTGTGCTTCAGCTGAGTTTGCTCCAGAGCAGATATCTGATACTTCATGAACCATCAGGTTGAGCTGATTTATAGAACAGCACTTTGTTCAATCAAACTAGCCTACCTTTTTCTTTCACTCTTACTCACATATTTCACTTTGTCCCTCACCGTTGTGCTCTTGTTTTTCATAGGCACTGCTTTAATGAAGAAACAGACCTACTAACAATCTCAGTGAAGGGACCCTCCAGAACAAGTATGGGGTCACCATGGAAACCACTTCTCCTGCTGTCAGTTATCAGCGGCCTAGCAGGTATGAGAGCTACGGTGCGATTATATCAAGATAAGAAACTGCCTTTCCTGAAAACAGCCTCCTCTTGCCTGTCTCTCTCTTTCTCTCAGCAACATTGACAAAGAGCTGCTGTGAAACACTTCCTAGTATTTTTGTTATTCAGGGCTCGTTAGTGCTCAACTGCCCATGTGTTCACAATACAGTAGCATACAGCTAAAATGTTTCTGAAACAAATATAGTCAAATTTGAGAATGAAAATTATGCTTTGTTGATTGCCTCTAGTTTTCAAGATATGCTATTTGGTCAGTATTGCGACCCTTGAGTTGATGGCGGAGGATGAGTGGTTATAAAGAGAAGAGATCTCAATTTAAAGCAGAAATGACTAAAATACATCTTTGACTGGATCTATGCATAAATCAGTCATTTGCTTTTTAAGCAAAACAATGAATGATGCTATCTGTTTTGCATCATGCGATTCCCACAAGTCATGGATGATGCAATCATAACAAAGCTTTCATCACTGAACAAATTGCCCTATATCAGCTCTATAAATCATAAAGCAGGGCTGCGAAACTCAATTCCTGGCGGTTCCAGACCTGCTCCAGCACACAATACCTGTAGTTTTCAAATAAGCCAGAAAGACTTGATGAGCTGGATCAGATGTGTTTAATTAGGGTTGAAATCTGCGTTTTGAACCCCTGTCATGAAGTGTCGTGCTCTCTTGTTTGTCAGTGTTTGATTTTGCAACGGGACACATTTCCGTTTAGCCAAAGTGAGCAGAAATGTCCCGTACTTGTGTGAGCAGTGCAGATAACTTCAAATGGAGCAAATGGAGCTCATTAATGCTTGCAGGCTGTTTCTGGACAGTGACTAGAGATTTAATGAATACAAGAGACAAACCAAGAAGCTCCTAAATGGGACTAAATTACACTGCCCTGCCAAAAACAAAAAAAATCTGTTTGGTTAAAATAGGTAAATACTTAAGTCTATGACTGGATCATTTTTGCTGTGATTATTATATTTCTAGCATGTTATATGTTTGGGAACAGGTCTTTTAAACCTAATTGATATTGTGTGTATTGATTTGATGGAAATCCATTTGTGGTCAAGATCTTGAGTCTCCTCAAGCACATCCCAAAGACTTTCAATGAAATCGAGGTCTGGACTCCGAGGTGCCAAGTCATGTGTGAAAATGATTTTTCGTGCTGCCTCCCAACAATTCTTTCACAATTTGAGCCTGATGAATCTTGACATTGTCATCTGGAATATAGCCATGATGTGTCTTCCTACATGGTTGTTTAAGAAATGAAAAGCTACACACTCCATTAATTGAGGTTAGAAGAACGGTTCTCGAATATGCTAGAAACATAAGCAACAATGATCTCGTCTAAGTATTTGCCTTACATTGAAATGTAATGTAATTTTTTTTTTTTTTTTTTTTGTCCGGGCAGTGTATGTGCATAAGTGTCATATTATTTTTAATACTTTTATTTCATATTAAATTTGATTTATATAACCCTTTGCTTATTTTTAATGTGTTACATAAACAGGACAGGTGACAGGTATTATCTACGCAATACAGTACAAAGACGTAAAATGTAAAAACTTTACGTTACGATTTGTTTTTAAGATCCTCGAACTTGTTTTTAAGGCTGTTCACAATTTAGCGCCTATTTACCTGTCTAGGATGGTAAATAGATCCTTGAGATCTGAAAACAAATATCTGCTTGCCGTTACTAAGACAAAATACAAACAAAAATGTGATCGAGCCTTCTCTCGAGCCGGTCCTAAATTGTGGAACGATCTCCCAGTCGCTATATTAGATCCATCAAATCTTTACTTGTTTTTAAACCTAGGTTAAAATCACATTTGCTTAATTCTGAATGTAAGTTTTAATGTTGGAGAGTGATGTTTAATGTGTGTTTTGTCTGTGTTTTTACTGTTTTATCTGTTTTTATTTATACTTTTGTTTCTCTTGGCAATGTGAAGCACTTTGGACAACTAACGTTGTATTTAAATTGGTGCTATATACATATATATATATATATATATATATATATATATATATATATATATATATATATATATATATGTATATATATATATATATATATATAAAATGTAAAAACTTAATATTTTGGAAACAGTAGCCAATCAGTTGTTTTAATTGCCATATTTGAATTCAGCACATCAAAATACATAATAAATAGCATATTTTATCTCTGAAGCAGACAACTTCTAAGAAAAAAAAAAAGTACACCAGTATTATGCAGCTCTCATAGTGCCGTTGAGGTATTATCTTGAACTGTTAGCATGGTAATGGTTTGGTTAAGTAAACATCAGATAGCATAATTGACGTCTAAAACGTAGTCTTGAATGTGTAATGTCGTGCGTCTTTAGCAGATAGAGGAGCCCTGGGTGTGCAATTGCTGAACAGATGTTTGCACCACACCAAGCTACAGCAAACAAGCTTTGTCGAGAGCTGAAATATTCCTATTAGCACGCTCATGTTTCACATGCCGTCTTTTGAAGGGCCGCTTTGTAGAGACGGCTTCTTTTCTGAAATACTGATAAAAAGAATTTCTGAAGAGCAGAAAGTAGAATAATAATATAAAAGCTGTGTGGCTACCCAAGCAAATACTGTTATGTCTAATTAGACTTCTTAAATACCTATTGTTATTGACTTATTTATTGCGAAACAACTTTATACTTGTTACACATCAGTTAATTCCTTTTCACTGATCAGATTGATCGAGCAACATTTCAGTAATACTGATTAGAGAACTGGAACATTTCACTGTTGGTTTCCCTCTACATGTCTGTGTTTGCTATACAGATCAACATGGTGGATCAAAAATAAACAGAATAGCTTTTAGTATATTGTGTCTGAAATATCAATTACTTAAAGTTGGTTTGAAACAGTCTTTTCTTCCCGATGTATATACAGGGTTGGGGAGTAACGAAATACAAGTAACTTAGTTATATATTTAAAATACAAAATTTGAGTAACTGTATTTCATTACAGTTACATTTTAAATGGGTGGTAATCAGATTACAGTTACATCTGAAAAGTGTTTTAGATTACCAAAGTGATTACTTTGAATTTTAATGTCATTTAAACAGCAATTGGTGATTCTCTGACTCTGACCGTCTGAAAAAGTGGAGTTAAGTTTCATGTTTTCCACTGTTTTCATGTTTTGTGATAGTTGTTTGTGAGTCATTTTATAATTGTAAAAAAGGTCACTGCATCTTTTTCCTCACAATTTTTTTTTTTTCCTTCACAATTGTGAGTTTGTATTTCACAATTCTGACTTCTTTTTCTCAGAATTGCGAGATTTAAACTCACAATTGAAAATTATAAAGTCAGAATTGGGAGATATAAACTTGCAATACTGACTTTTTTTTCTTGCAATTGTAAATTTAGTATGAGAGTGTATATCTCATAATTCTGACTTTTCTCAATATTGTGAGTTTATATCTCATAATTCTGACTTTTCTCAATATTGCAGGTTTATATCTTATAATTTTGACTTCTCAATATTGCAAATTTATATCTTATAATTTTGACTTTTCTCAATATTACAAGTTTATTTCTCATAATTCTGACTTTATAACTCACAATTGCAACTTTATATCACACAATTCTGAGGGAAAAAGTCAGAATTGTGAGATAAAAACTTTCAATTACCTTTTTTGTGTTTGTTCCACAATTATTAGTATTCCAAAGTATTCTAAAGTATTTAGATTAAGTTACTAAATTTGAGTAATTTAACAAAATACGTTACAAATTACTTTTTAAAGATGTATTTTGTAATCTGTGGTGAAATACATTTTAAAAGTAACCTACCCAGCCCTGGATATATCTGAGTGAAATGACTTCTTGGAAAAGAAAAAATGCAAGGTGGGACTTTATTTAGTCCATCAGGAATTGATTGGATCATTGTGGTTTGCTATTGGTCGATCTCATGCAAGTGACAGGTTGTCCCGTCCACACACCGAAAAAAACACATCATCAGAAAAGAGAAGAAAGTTTATAGATTTTATACAACTGAATCAGAGCTGTACTGCACTATAAAACCACTTTTGCTTGTATGGTAGCAAAAGATAGATATGCATAGAAACCTTTAAATATCATTAAACTATTTTTAAAACAGACTATTTAATGAATGCTTCTGCACGCAGTGCTTTATGAATTTATAAAAGGCTTGACCTAAGTTCAAACTTTTTTTTGCCGTGCAGTTGAACATCTGAAAAAATCATCACTATTACATAATTATACATGTTCATTTAAAACTGAAAATCTGAGTTGCACTAAGTGTTTATTGAGCCTTGTCACACAGTTTATATCACTCAAACCCACACAGCATCTGAGCAAAGAACAGACTGTGCACACACGTATGAAATCCCACAGATTTTCATCATGTCATTCAATCAGTGCTGCACATTTCAAAAAAAGTCATCCATGACATATAAAACAGCCTCTTTTTAAAAAAAAAATAAATAAATAAAAATTGTTCTCATGCTTGAGCAAATATTATATCTTCCCCACCTTCCCCAGCCTCATTGTCTACTGTCCATATGGGCAACTGCCTTAAGGAAACATCCTAACTGAAACGGAACCTCATGAGTGATTGATTTGGAACACTCTACATAGGCGGCAACTCCACAGTGTGGAGTCATTAGCTTAGCAACATGTCAACTGTCAAAATCTACTGTCAGTCAATTCTCCCATGAGCTTTACATGAGGAACACAATGTGTGTCCTCATGTGAAGCACAATGGAAAAGTACACTGACAGTAGATTTTGACAGCCTAATGTTAAAATGTTGCTAAACTAATGACTTAATTTAAGATATGTTCTTATTATGGGGAGATACCAACCTCTGTGGCTCTACCATTGGAGAAAGCATCAACTTGGATCCCATTATAACCTTGATGACATTGAATTGCTGTCAGATTTGTACAACAGTCAAGCACTGTTTCCAGATACCATTGAAATAAGTAGTACCCACTGATTTACCTAGTTCTGCCATGAAACTCTAGATGGAGCAGGCTGATAGGTCTTTAACTCATTTGGTAGCGATCACTTCATTATGATTGGTTGCTGTCGCTTCAGTGGCCGATGAGCTGCTGCTCAACATTCAAACAAATATGCGCTTTCAGAAACCCTCCACCTTCCCCAGCTCCACCTTTATAGATCTGCATTAATGAAGAAGGAGGAGGAGGAGGCCCTAGTCTTGCCCTTTTATATGCTGCGCCTATGCGACAGGAAGGTACTAGGGAAATTGAAGTTTTGGTACTTCTGTGTACCCTATAGAAGGTTTCATTAGGACAGTTGTGGTTTTAACAGCTTTAAGACCTTTAAGAGAATATTGCAGATCTTGCCGATCTCATGTCTGCAGAAATGCAAACTGATCATAAATTCTGAAGGAAAATAAACCCAAAGAAATCAATAACATGAATAGGAAAAATCACGTAATATAAGGTATAAAAAAAGATCTAGAATTCCAAATACACCAGTTCGAAACTGTCAGAAGGTGGTGAAGCCATTGGAAATGTTTGAGCGTCCTATTTACGATCCCTACCGACAGAGGGCATCATTGACTTACAGCCAAAACACTGACCTAAAGTCACCCATTGGCAGCATATCAGTGGCATATATCTTTAAATCTGTATATTATTTCCTAATGTTTTTTTTTTTTTTTTTTTTTGGGATCAACATCCAATTCAGACACTTGGAGGTCTTGGAAATTGTGAAAAAGCTCAAATTCGTACTTGCATGACAGTTTGCATATGAATTAAGTTGCAAATTTGAGCTAATTAATCAATTAACCAACATTTAAAACATTATCTTACCTGTTTTGAAATAAAGTTGCATGCGCATTTGTTGCAAACCATAAATCTATGTTCAGATTTCAAAAGAATCATTTTGACATTTGTAATACAAATGTTGCTGTGTCTCGTCTGTAAGCTGATCTGATATTCGCTACTGTGATGAAAATTAACATAATTCCAGACTTTAAACAAATAGTCCTAATCATTTAAATGTTTAAGATGTTTGGGTTGTAAGAATGTACAGGGAGACTTCAGATATAAATACTGACTCATTAGGTAATGTTTTCTCATTAAAATCAGATGAATGTGAGGGAATACTAGGGAATACCAAAATGGCGGTGTGGTCACTTCACTTTTTATGATGTATTTCATTTCACACACGATAGAGTTTTACATACCTTACTGAAACTAATACATTTTGATGCCTTATATCTCATAATCAGCCCATTATGTATGGCTTTTCTGATGTAAACTTGCTCGGAAGCTCACCTGGTACAGCACTGCACATACGGAGGTCACGGGTATAAATCCCATAAAAACATGAGCTCAAAGACTCAAGCAAAAAGAACCAAGCAAAAATGGCATGGTTGTTTCAGCAAATGTGTTTTATATCACATTTGCTTTTGTTAACATATTGGTTAGGTTTAGGGCAGGGTTTAATGAAGTTGGTACATTGCCCAACGGCCGCGAAATGTACGACATAAATTCTGAATAAAATTCCGGACTTTATACCAGAATAAAGTTTGCAAGAAGCAACATAATATAATTTTGCTGATATGTAGCCACGTATTTCCAATGAGTCTAGGTTGATTCATGATCGATAGTTTGTTCGCCACTCTAGATGTAAGTTTTACACTGAGCTTGTAGCAATTCAATGACACCCGTGACTATAAGAGTGTGATACTTTGATACTATTTATTATTAAATTCTCTTAATAATCATTCAGTTCTCTTCTTTATTTGTTTAAATTGCAAAGGGACATAACTTACATTGATGTCTATGTTGTACAGAGTTCATATTAGTTTGGTTTGTCAGATCTTTTTAACCCCAGTATCAAACCTCCTTTAGCGCTTAATCTCAGTGAAAGGTTCAGCAGGTGACCGTCTTCCCCCGGGCCATGTCTGTCTCTGAATAAAAACACCAATGCTGGTGGGAACAAAGCGAGGGGGGGCACAGGAACACTCAACACGAAGTGATACCATCTGAGACTCCTGGTGTGCTTCAAAATGAAAATGTCGATTGGGGTTTTGGAGAGAGACAGAGATGGGGGAAGGGTTGAAGGATAAAAAAAACCCTGGTATGAGATGCTAACCTGTGAATGTTGGTGTTAGAGATGCCTGTCAAATGTGTGACCTGCATGATGACTTTACCGAGGATGTGCTACTTATATTAAGGACTACCACACAGTGCCAGAGGTGAAACATCTCTCCATTTTCACTTTGAATTTGGTTTTGCAAAACTAGCACTATTTTGAGTCATCTCAGGGTGATTCTATGTTTGGGGTGTGATTCCCAATGGCAGGATTCTTACTTTGTGATATTTAAGAAGTGAAAGATTTCTCCCCGCTAGGAAATCAAGCTACCCACTCCACCCTTCTGGGCCATTTAGAAAGCCATTTTGGTCTCCCCACAGGTAATTCCTGAATCCACACGTGACCTGCAGTTGTAGCTGCTATTTTTTAAGGGGTAAACATATGAATTGAGCCTGAGTGTGTAGTAAAATTGGACTGATAATCTTTTGTCGGACCATTTTTCCCAGCTCTGCCTCTAGCCATCTAAGGTACGTGCAGAAGGCATGAAAATACTTCACAATCTGTTTACTGCAAGGCAAATTGTAATTTGTTCTCTCCATGACTTGAATTGTTGCCTGGCAGTCTTTGTGGTTATTCTAATTTCTAACAGTTAGAAACGTTTCCTCCACATGTCAGGGACAAACATATAGTAGCTAGCTAAAGTTAGCAATGTTACCAGCTTCACTACATTTTTCAGTAGTGTGACAGTAGCTTAGCTTGTCAAAATAGTGTAGCTTTTTCAGTAACAAGCTACAATTTCAATGTAGCTTCCCCAACACTGCCTGTTGTTGTTGCTTGTCAAGCTAGAAGCTACTCAAAATGTATAGTAGTTCAACTAGAGTGCAGCGAGAGAGAAAGAGAGAGAGAAAATATAGTTATGCTATCAGCTAAAAATAAGCAGTGGTTACATTGAAGCTATTTAAATGGAAGGTGCCATCTTGTAACTATCACATTATGAACACGATTATGTAACTGAATCTTTTAAAATGATGAAAAATGGTGATGAACAACATCATTATACCTTTTCATTATGGAGATAAACTCCATAGGACCGACGCTGCTAATCCTGCTTGTGACCTTAAATAGGACATGACAAGATGAGGATTGTGGGATTGTGTTTTTTCCTCATACTGGCTAGCCTAACTGTTTACAAAATTCATTTGCGGTTTATGAATTTGTTTCATAAATGGGGAACTTTGTAACAATGACACTGTTATTAAGATATATCAACATTTAACTAAATTAGCTGAATTTACTGTACAGGAATGTCTTTTGTAGAGCTGCTTTACAGCTGAAATTGAAATTTCATAATTGTTGAATTGTTTCATAATTGATGTATTTTGCAACATTAACACTGCTATTTTTCTGTTTATTACTTGTGAAGCTGCTTTGAAACCATTTGTATTATGTATTGTATTGCATAAAGCGCTTTATAAATAAAATTTGCTTAACTTGATTCGGCCATGAACACACATTCTCTCTCTCTCTCTCTCTCTCTCTCTCTCTCTCTCTCTCTCTCTCTCTCTCTCTCTCTCTCTCTCTCTCATTTAGTTTCAAATATAGCTTGTGTTTTAGAGCTAGTACAAAAAACGAAGCACAAATAATGTGCATTAGGTATGTAATTGATGCTTTATCTGTGTATTCAATCATTCTTATTGTGCCAAAAAGAATGATGGGAAATGCAGTTTTGTTGCACAATTCTGACGCCTCATTAGCCAGCTAAATGAGTAGTATTATCTGGCAAGTTTTATTACTCTTCTTCATCAGCAGTACATAAAATAGGTACAAGATAATTGTGTAGTCAACATACACAATTAAAACGTAATTATTACCAATTTGTTTCTGCTATGATTCTTTAATCGACACACCCTCAACTTGGAAAGTCTGAAAGAAAATCCTGAATTTTCTATCGGTAATTACATAGCTGTTCAATTCATGCATGTTTATCTCTGAAATACAGTCATTTCTAACAAAATGTGAAGGCAGCGTGCTTTAAAGTAGTTTGTGGCTGGGAAAACTGAAGTGCAGTCTCAAAGTAGCTTCCACAACACTGAAATGTAGCATGTCCATGGTGCTTTGTATGATGAAATCCTGAACGTGGACTTCTGCCCGATTAACAAATGCCAGCATCTGCCTCCAATGTTTGCTTTAGTTCTGCTCTGCTGTTGTTTCCAGCCTTGTATGTTTCCTGTCCACTGATACTTGTAGACATGAACAGTTCAGCGGCATAATAATGTCCCCTAGTAAAGTCACAAGTTTAACCCTTGTGTTATGTTGTGGGTCAATTTGACCCGTTTAGATTTTCAAGTTGTTGGAAATACTGGTTAACCTATGTTTTTTTTCTTGATATTTTGTGACTTTTTCTCATTTATCATCATGAACATGCATGCAAAGTTTCAACATGCTGGTGTTTTTTGACATATACAAACAAAATTACTGTTACGTTCGCGATGTTCGCCGGGTCAATTTGACCCGCATATTTTAACACTCTAAAGCAACTGTACTGACCCAAAATAATATAATTTCTTGGTTATATTTTGTTATTTTATTTTTTTACTACCTTATGAAGCTAAAAAATGAGGTTTTCCACACTTATTTCAATACAGAAAAATACTTTAACCAGCACCATGTGTGTGAAGATCATATCCAGAAAACACACACTTGCTCATCATGTCAGAAGAAACTTGACTTTATGAAATGAGTTTACAAAACAGCAAACTTAGGAAAAGTAAATATTTTCATTATAAAGCTACATTTAATTGTTCAGTTATGATCTTCTAAGAAAAAAAAAAGTAAAAAAAAAATTATTTATTGTATTTAAAAATGTACTTTTTATTTTCAAATTTTGTCAAAACAAATCAGTTTTAAAAAATGGTTAAAAAACATTTTCATTAAATCATATCTTCAAATATATATTTTTTGGAATATTTGACAAATGTTGATATTAAAAAATTTAAAGTTTGTACCTTAATCTTTGTTGTTTTTCATAGAGTGATTTTTGAGGAATTGTACTGAATCCAATTAGGGTCAATTTGACCCGCTCCATAACGAGTGGACACAGAAATCGAACAGCGCATAAGGGTTAACTAAACCTTTTTGTGATTTGGCTGAAACTATCTCTTCTGACAGAATGCTAACTTTGCTAAGAATATTCAACAAGCACAGAGGTGTAACAAAGTACACGAAAACCATACTTTTGTAAAAGTAGAGATATCTTACAGAGGTTTGTTCTTGGACGTCAAGCAGGTTCTGTTTTTGTTTGCTGATCAATGTTTATGCAGTGCATCCGGAAAGTATTCACAGCGCTTCACTTTTTCCACATTTTGTTAAGTTACAGACTTATTCCAAAAGGGATTATTTTCAAAATTCTACAAACAATACGCCATAATGACAATGTGAAAGAAGTTTGTTTGCCACTGTTTATTTTAAGAAAATTTTAAGACATGTTAGTATGATGATATTGACTTCTACTCATCTGCCACACTTTTCTCAGAAGTAGTTATATGGGATTAGTTGAGTGAATTCGGTGTTCTGTCAGTGTTTGACAGCTTACTAAAATACAGCATTGAATATTGAAAGTAGTAGATGCTGGTGCAGCATATTGTCATAATGGCTCTGGGTGTTATTTTTGTTTTCTACAAAACATTCACCATGTTGAAGCATCTCAGGATGCAAACTGCAGGATCAGATGAGTCTGTGTGGATTACATATCCTTTATTTTGTATTAGAATGAATCGGCGACTGCTGCTGGACTGCAGCTGAGTCAGGGACCGATACATAATGGCTCTATGTGGACACCTGCATTAAGAATAAACCGGCACTTCATGCTGATGGTCCACCGGAGAGCCACACTTAACAGCCATTACTCTCAGCTATGTGCTTACACACCCGGAAAATAAATGCATGCGCAGGCGGCCTGCAGACCACAGTAAATATTGCAGAAAAAGGTCACACTGCCACTGACTTAAAGCTTACTGAAGTGTTGCCATAAAGGCCCATTTTGAATTTTAATGACTTCTCAAAAACCCAATTGATTTTTTTCCAGGCTTTGTTTCTTTGCTGACTAACTTTTATCGGCGTTCAGATAGAAAGAACCCTTTAAACTCGTTTTATACTTTATAGGTTCAATATATGTATAATACCATTCAGAAGTTTGAGTTAAGTAGGAGTTTTTAATGTTTTTGATGTTCTTCCGTCTGTAACGTAGTGGGTTTGCAGGAACAGGCTCGACGACAGAAGTCACTTTTAAATCGTTTAATGCAACGGACAGGAAAACGGACAGGAAAACGGACAGGAAAACGGACAGGAAAACGGACAGGAAAACGGACAGGAAAACGGACAGGAAAACGGACAGGAAAACGGACAGGAAAACGGACAGGAAAACGGACAGGAAAACGGACAGGAAAACGGACAGGAAAACGGACAGGAAAACGGACAGGAAAACGGACAGGAAAACGGACAGGAAAACGGACAGGAAAACGGACAGGAAAACGGACAGGAAAACGGACAGGAAAACGGACAGGAAAACGGACAGGAAAACGGACAGGAAAACGGACAGGAAAACGGACAGGAAAACGGACAGGAAAACGGACAGGAAAACGGACAGGAAAACGGACAGGAAAACGGACAGGAAAACGGACAGGAAAACGGACAGGAAAACGGACAGGAAAACGGACAGGAAAACGGACAGGAAAACGGACAGGAAAACGGACAGGAAAACGGACAGGAAAACGGACAGGAAAACGGACAGGAAAACGGACAGGAAAACGGACAGGAAAACGGACAGGAAAACGGACAGGAAAACGGACAGGAAAACGGACAGGAAAACGGACAGGAAAACGGACAGGAAAACGGACAGGAAAACGGACAGGAAAACGGAATAACCATCATAAACGAAACTTTAACAACGGACAAGGACTGGACTGACACAAAGGGAATATATACTGAGGAACACAAGAGGATAACAAGCAAGGCACAGGTGACGGACATAATGACTAACGAGACACAGCTGACTGACATTAACTAATGATAAGACTGGCACATGGGAAATCAAAACAAAGATCACATGACAGAACTAGACTCAAAACAAGGAACATGTGACTATTGACAGGGACTAACGAAAGCAAAACACAGGAACACATGACAAATGACAGGACTAGAAATCAAAACAAGTAACATGTGACAAATGATGGGACTGGGGAACAAAGAAACAGATAAACAAACACCAGATCATGACACCGTCCTTACCAAGGCTACATTTTTTACAGTATTATTACAGTAACAGTAATATTGTGAAAAATGATTATAACACCTTTCAGCCAATCAGAATAAGCATACATAGCATATGCTCTATTTACTGCTTCTTACTGTTTGTTGAACCGCTTTTGATGACACTTATTTCAATAGTCCACTTTAGAAATTCTACTAATAAGTAACTTTGCAATTATATGTCAACTAGCAGTCATTAGCATATTAGTAGACTGTCTGCTTAATATCTGCGAACACTTTATTTTGATCATTTCCCAACTGACATTCTACTGACTACATTTCAACTTATTTTACTGAAACTGCAAGCACAATAAACCTCACAAGAATCAAAATGAGCAAATTTCCCATAGACTGGAGTGAGACCATAGCTGTCTCTCAAGCTGTTTCACAATAAAACATGTTTGGTCCAGCGGCTTTAAGTCTTTCGGCCAATCAGAATCAAGATAATGGCATCGCCTTCTTTTCCATGAATTGAGACAATTTTTCACGGTACAGCAGTACCGTGGCTTTACGGCACTTTAACACTGTTGCCGTGGGTTGTTTTTTGATGTCCACGGGTTAAAGCGACCCCACATAACATGATATTAACCTCTGGAATGCAAATTTTACCAGGGGAACCCCACCAGGAACGCGGATTTCACCCCCTAAAACATGATTTTTACCGCTCCCACTGCATCCATATTTATATTTGATTTTATCATCTGTCATTGTCGAAAGTTACAAAGGAAATAACTTTAATGTGTGATTGTGTTGAAAGTAGTAAAAGTGCTCTCTAATCATTCTTGTGGTACTTTGATGTCATACACAGATCGGTCTGTGTCACGCTGCTTCAAGTCGAACAGATGCAATCGGATTGGTCCAATTCACGTATTAATCGTTCAGTGTGATTTGTGAAATGATTTAACAGGTTCATTGAAAAGAATCAGTTCATGAATGGGAGTCAGAGTTTATTTAGCTCAAACTAACGAGGAACGACATGTTTTTATGAAATGTATGATATTAAGCTCTGGAATGTAAACGTTTCCTAAAATAAAAATACTCAGATAAAGTACAGATACTTGAAAAATTGTAATTAAGAATAGTCTCCAAAAAAAATAATAACAAAAAAACGTGTTTGGCGAATCAGCAATTTTCAACATAAGACAAGCACCGATATTTTTTTTTTTTTTTTTTTTTTTTTACAAAGCTTTAATTGAAATCGCATCTTGAGAAGGATTAGTGTATTTGTTTTCCATTAGAGAGTGATTGCACTGCTAATTTATGCCAAACTGAAATCAAGTACAAACACTAGCTGACTCTACAAGCTGTAATTAGTAATCAAAATCATTTTTGCTGATCACCAACCAAAGTATGATTGAAACAAATCATTGTGCTCATTCCATTTTTAAAAACTTTTCCCACACAGTACTTAAGAGTCAGCCACTGCTGTGAAAAAGCTATTGAGCAAACTGTGTGTCTTCCCTCTCTTAAAGGGATAGTTCATGAAAAAAATACATTATTTACTCATCCTAATGTGTCTTCAACCCTGTATGACTTCCTTCTGTGGTAGACTAATAATAATAATAATAATAATAATAATAATAATAATAATAATAATAATAATAATAATAATAATAGGTGCCTCTTCAATGTAATTAAAAATGGACACAAAATCCCTATACAAATATCATAGAAATAGTCCATATGACTCATAGACTATATTTCAAGTGTTGGTAAGAACAGACACAGCGATCCTGTCACAGTAGTTTTCGAGTCAATAGCTCACACTGAAAGGATGGCTTTCGGGAAATAAAACCTTAAATGTTGGCCTGTTTAAATTTCAGCACATAGCTGAGAAGTGTTCAAACTGAGGGGAACAGATGGGGGTCAGAAATAGGGGCTAAAATAAACGAATAAAATAACACGTTATGGCATTCTGTTTCTGTTTCCAATAATTCTGTCACATTATTGCCCTAGCAAATTTTTAATCTGTAATCTGTCACAATGGTAATAGAAGTCACAGTTGTAGTAATGCGAGAGATTTATGTATTGGTTGGAAACAAGCTGTTTTTAGTCAAACATTTATTTCAGTGAGAGTGAAAAGTGTGTTGTACTGCAAAGGGGTTGCATCTGCAAAAAGAAAATTAATTTGGAATTGACAAAATACATACACCAGCTTCATCAGCAGGAACACCGATCATCATAATGGCGATATCAATTGAAGCACCTGTTGGCTGCAAAGCAAAATCAATAATACTAAATACATTTGTTGAGTTATAATGACAATCATGATGTATTCTCAAGTCCTTTTTTTAAAGCTTGAAAGCTGTAGTTCGCATTCCTTGAAATTATGTGGAAAAGAGCAACTGGTACAGTCTTCAAAACATCTTCTTTTTGAGTTCCACAGAAGAAAGAAAGTTATAGAGGTTTGAAAAGACACAAGGCTCATTAAATTATGATTTTTTAAGTATTTTAAGTGACCTTACATTACCAGTGCCTTTGGTTATTATTCTTTAGCTGGCAGGCAAAATGCTTTAATACAGTCCTAATACTGTGGGGGAAACACAGACAAGCATGTTTTACTGTTTTACTGTGCCACTGTGTGGGACCAGTACTGATGGAGGTTTAAATCCCACAGTTCTCTCGAGCTGAAAATATAGTAATTGCTCTACTGAGGTTTGCACATTGCCAACTGAATTTCTACACCGCGTCGGTTCTGTGTGTGCGTGGGTTAATATGTGGAATGATATAAAGATTATCAGGTTGAACAAAAAATCAAAAAACAAAAACAAAATGCGATGCAGTGAGATTTCAGAAGATTATGAAGCTTACTCATGAGGATTAATCTCTAAACACTCATTAAAATCAGCGTTAAGCCTCACTAATATTCAGAAACTGTGAAGATGAGCCTCTCAATTCTAGATTCAGTCCAGGGTGATGACATAGTTCTTCAACCTCTATTTAGACGTGTTTAACCGCGGATTATGTTCCATTTTTAAAACTATTTAGCTAAAGCCATTAAAAGAGGCAGAAAAATGGGATCACACTGTCAGACAACATCTTTAATATTATACAGTATCTGTGTTTGAAGAAACAGATTGTGCTGCGCTGCTCTCGTTCTGTTGTTGTAGAAAGTCACTGAAGTCGCTCATTGGTTTGACTTCAATCAGTCAGAGAAAAATTGATAGTGAAAGGCAAAAGTTCAAAGAAAAACAGTGCTGAAAACAAAATGAGAAGCTGTCTAGATATTGTCTAGGAGCTGAGAACAAGTATATAAATACAGCATTATAAATAATTATAAAACGGTTAGTTCTTGTCCTTGATTCTGATTGGTCAATAGCTGTGTTTTATTCACGATAAAACACCGCTATGACCTTCATCCAACGCTTCTTTGTATCATTACACAGCACCCTTAGCAATCACTCTTCAACTTAAACTGTTTGTTCAGATATTGCTCATTGAAGCTTACTGTATTTTGTGGAAGAGTATCGAGAGAAAGAGATGGAGTGATCGAGTTTATTACCTGCATTCAGATTTAGCATCTTCCTTCAGGTCAGTCCTATGTTCATAATAAAAATCTGTTTAAATATCTGTCCTTTTAACAGTTAACCCTCTGAGGTCGGCCGTCACGCCCGCGTGATTTACTCACTTTTTTCTTGTCAGTGTGAAAGAGACTCAAAATGCTCCGTCAATTTTGAACATACAATTAAGAGATATATACCATTGCAATCTGTGAAATGTCTACTTTTACTTGTGCACACTCATAGTAAAAACAAAATGTTGTGCTTTTTATAAAATAAACAAAACTAACATGATGCGTGAGCTGCGATCTCTCTCCGAATGAAATCCATTCTGATAGTCATAAGAAAATGAACGGTAACTTCGTGAATACTATTCACACAAATATGAAACGCATGTCTAAATAAACGTTGAAATGTCAGGTTTTAAATCATGTAAGTCAAATCTAAAACAAATATTCTCTGTTTATGTAATCTGTTTGAAAACGGAGAGAAATCAGTCGTTCGCGAGCCAGCTCATTATCTGTAATGTGACCATGGTTTTGACAGTGCTAGTCAAAGCATTTGTTAGTTCCGTGTTCACAACAATTCAGTGTTTTCAATGTAAAAGTCTTCGCTACTGACTGACACACTCATCAAGACAGTCTTTGCCGCGATCTAATGGCGTAACAATGTAACTTCTGTTGCTGTTCACGGTTAGGGACTATTTTTTCCGGCGGAAGGAAGGCTTTTACTAATTTTACTTCATGAAAGTAGCATTGATACATATTTTTGGCTTTAATATATACTCTGCTTCACGTCGTGCATCACAACCCCCTTCAGCCATGACTTTTTCACGATACAGCACAGCTTCTCGGACCTTGTTATTACTTACATAAAGCATTGTATTGTAGAAAAATCAATTAGTGCGGTACAGTGATAATTGAAAGGAAATACAAAATTCTAATGAAAAAGTCGCGTATTACACTCCGCTTTACACAATACCTGTAAACACAGTTTTATCAAATAATCATCTGAACTTTCATTGCTTTCCCTGTATATTTTACACATCTTGACACACTTTTTATTTCCTGTACTGTCAAAAAGAAAATAATAAGGTATCAAGTGTGAATATATTTACACGTAGGGTTATGCAATAAAACACTGCATTTTCATATATTTTCTGACTTTTGACAATATTTACTTTTATCTCAATACTGTATTTGTTATGAAATTCCTTTTTTTAAACCCTAATTTAAAATGTTGCAAAGTAGATTCAAAATGTAGTGTAATGTGATTTGATAAAACCTCTGCTGTCTCATACTTAAGAGTCAAATACAAAAGTACACCAAAAATCACTGTGATATTCATGATGTTGCTCAGTTTTACCAAGGCTGAAAATTCATCAAGCAAATATATTGTGAATTTGTGTTGCGCCCAGCCCTACATAACTGTGTGTGTGTGTGTGTGTGTGTGTGTGTGTAGGCGGGTATTCCCTACGTTATGGGGACCAAATGTCCCCACAGGTATAGTAATACCAGTAAATTTTGATATTGTGGGGACATTTTTTTGTTCCCTATGAGGAAACAAACTTATAAATCATACAGAATGATCTTTTTAAAATGGGTAGGTTTAGGGCTGGGGGTAGTGTAGGGGGACAGAATATACAGTTTGTACAGTATAAAAACCATTACGCCTATGGAATGTCCCCATAAAACATGAAAACACAACGTGTGTGTGTGTGTGCGCGTGCGTGTGTGTGTAGGTGTGTGTGTGTGTGTGTGTACACATAAGCATCTTTTGTGTGAAACTAAGGAGGATACCTGAGACATTTGTCTTTGTCTTAGGGCATCCATTGACAGTCATGTTCCTAATGTCTTCCAGAAAATTGCGCCTGGCAGCTCTATTGAAGCAAATGGAGTGTTAACATCGCAAAAATAGCTCTCTGTAAGTTTGGCATTTCAGGTTCTAAAGTTGAAGCCTTTCACGAAGTGCTTTCTATTGCCCTCAAATTTATCTTCATAACCTGCATGCTGTCATTGGTCATCTTTAATGGCTTGTTGTTTTGGACAGTCAATTCACAGACTAAATAAAGAGATAAGGTTACATCCATTTTGTGTACTCTTAAATCTGGAGGAATTACAAGTGATTCTAAGAAATAGCCTGTTTCAACCACTTCACATACTGTGAAAAGAACGTAAATATCAAGGCAAAAACAAGATGTGTAAAAAATCCCCCTCATACCTGTCCTTGCAGCCATGATGTAACCTTTGAAGAGCTGCCCTTTACTTTCCACAAAATGAAGTCTTTCAATAGTTCACAAACTTGTCATGGTTTCTGACGTACAGAAAGCGCAGCTGACTATTTTGTTTAGCTCAAAATAATTCTTACTCCATTTTTTTTTAAGTTAGTAATTTCAATAGTTTTTCATCTCATATTTATATTTTTAAGCTTTTCATCTCATATATAGGGGCTTTTCTGTATTTCGGTGCAGCGCCACCTTCTGCTCCGGAGATAAATGGATGTGTTTGCTTATAACGAATGAACAGTTTATAAAAGTGGTCTCATTAGATTAGATGCCGTGTCGAATGATATCCAATTTTCCCATTTCGATCATTTTGGGCATCAGCCATTTTGAATTTTGTAGTAAAATGCTTTTATGAATGCATTAGCGTATTGTTAAAAAACTCTGTATGGGTCAACAGCACTGTGTCATGAAGGAGGCTGAGAACTTTTGAGCCAGCACCACCTAGAAGTAAAGTCAAATATTTACATGCTACTAGCTGGATTTGGTTGACTTATTTTCACGGAAGTCATCTCCTTAGATTCATGAATCCTTGCCGAATCCAATGATATCAATCATGCTAGGTTTTGACTTATGGTTTGTGCAACGTTGCGTTGAAACCACTTTAGGAAAATTCGAACCATAGGTCGTTGCTAGAATGCAAATGGCCAAATGTAAAAAAAAAACAAAAAAAATGTCGGGTCATGTATTCATAAATATAATTGTCATTTTATTTACAAAATTACAAAAAAGATTCAAAACTATAACTGAAATGGTTTAGAATATTGCAATATATTATGAACAGATTTGCATATCGTTACAGAAATCAGTGTCTTAGTCACCATGCCCTGAAGGAACTCAAAAAGTTTCAGGGCAGCGCCCCTTGTGGTCAAAAATTGTAATGAAAATATATTGTGAGCAATTACATCTCATTACAATTCAGTGCATTTATGGGTTTTCAACATGTTTGCTTAAAATCACTTTTTTTAATGATTTATTTATTTTCACAGTTGGTCTTTTGCTATTCTTTGCAAATACTTGGCCCCTTAATTGCTGCTTGCAGCTATATTTTATTTCATTTTTATTTAATTTAACAAAAATGTAGTTAACAAGGTTATGTAGTTAACTATGACAAAACTAATTGGTATTTGGAGGCATTAACACACGACATAATGATGTTTCACTTGTATTTCATGTTTGTTCAGCTTTGAAGATTTAATTCTCCTCTGCATACAGGGACAACGCATTACTTTACCTTTATTAGTCTAATTTACAAATGTTAGGCAATGTTCTGGAAATTTCAGTTTGTGTCTATATAAACAAAAATGTACATGCACACTTGACACAGAAATCTGAATGAGGTCCTTTCTCTAACCATTAATTAAAGTAATGGTTTTTTTTTTAAATAAGTTTTAAATAAATTAAAATAAGTATTTTTACTTTGGTGTGTCCTTTTGCATTTACCTAAAAACAACGCAATTGGTGCAAGTGTATATGATAGTGTTACTAAATGCAAATACTAAATGCAGTCATACAGCTGAATCACAGGCAAGTGTTCAAAATAATCTAGCTATTCTTATCACATAAATAAACAGTAACATCCATTATCATTTCACTTGCAAGATTTTGCACCTTTTAATTAAATAAGCTTCTCTCTTTACACTTTCTCTCTAGCTCTTTCTGTCTCTTTTGGGAAATGGAAAAGTACTACTTTGATAAAGATACTTGAGCAAATTTGTTGTTTTTTATCATCAGTAATGAATGTTCTCAGCACTTATCACAGTTCTCTGTTCTCTCACCACAAAAATACATGAGGCCTCCAGCAAACCCTCAAAAGCAAAGAACTGTAGAACAACCCCGCTGAGCAGTGGGATGTTCCAGCCTGGGTGTGCGCTATTCAGAATTGATTTAAGAATCCATTTACATTCCAGCTTAGTTCTAGAATTTTAATTAAATGTGAATTGAAGGGATGCAATTTTGGATTTCAGGAAATATGTTTAAAATTGAAGAAAACACAAAGAGATACATTTGATGTTTCAATATGAAATACTTTTGAATTACTCTAGTAAGACGTTTATCATGTTACAAAATATTTGTATTTCAAATAAATGTTGTCCACTTGAACTTTCTATTCATCAAAGAATCCTGAAAAAATGGTTTCCACAAAAAAATATCAAGCAGCAAAAACTGTGTTCAGCATTGATCATAATAAGAACAATTATTAATAATTTAGCACCAATAATAATCATGATAACTGAGTATATTAGACACTGAAGACTGGACTAGTGCTGCGAAAACATTTTCACAATATTGTTGTTTTTACTGTATTTTCCATCAAAGAAATGCAGCCTTGATGAGCATAAGACACTTATTTCAGAATCATTTTTTAAAAAAAGATAAATACATTTTAACTGGTAGTGTATATAATAATTCTATAATATTTCACACACACACAAAGTGTTTGGAGAAATGGCTAATTCGAGTAATAAAATAAATGTATTCAAATAAGCATAATACATATAAATTAATAATTTAATTATTCCTGTTTTGTTTCAGAAATCCTATTATGTGAAAGTACATCCCAAATTGTCAAATTTGCTGAATCTCAGCCTTGCACTGTGGAAATTATTCTCTAAAACATGGCTCTTTTATGCATGTTGTAGAACCCGACAGATGCTGAAAATTAATAAAGAAGTAATGCCGTTTAAGCCAACTTCTGAGTGGGAAGACAAACAAAATATCAAGAGGTCTGCTAATATAGCATGATTTTGAACAAAACAGCAATATCAACCCATGAAAAGATCACATTAAATTGTTTTTAATGTGTCCTGGGAGAAAGAACTTTTAAGCAGTTTGCAACAGCTTCTCTGATATAATATCACGCAGCCTTGATTTTATCGGAGATGGGGTTTATTCAACCTGAGCTAGACTTCACGTTTCCGTACCCCGCATGTGAACAAACAAACACGCTCCGCACTGGCTGTAAAAATTGCCGTGTGAATGTGAGCAAACAACACAGAGCGAGATCTGCTAAGGCAGAGATAATGTTGTGTAAAATGCCTTGATGTTGATTATTCAAAACCATCAGGGCATAACCACCTTTTGCACAAGGAGCACAATGGAACAGATATCAAGCTGAGGGTTTAAATTGCCTCTAAAAATATGTTTGGAATGAAACTGACTTCTAGACCAGTATTTTTCTCCCTGACAATAACAGTGCCCTGGACTGTCCAGTTTTGGAAACTTGCTAGTTTATTTTGTTTTCTTGCTTTTAAATTTCACAAACCTCCTGACTGCCATTTCCAAAGCAGTAGCTGGTGGCACGATTGAAGAAAATAAAGCATACATTTTATACAGCAGATGTCAAAACAACAGCTTGCAAACAAACAGCAGTGCTAAGTGGTCCAGTTTATTGCAATTAATGCGGTGTCAAACTTTAATTGGCCCCATAAAATTGTCTAAAAGTTAAAGATATACTCTAGTTTACCCTAAAGGGCCATTTACACTACACCGTTTTCAACTAAAAACTGAAAGACCAGCATTTCGGGGGCCTGAATATGCAAACTTTTGAAAATGATACCGTTGTCATCTCAGAGTAAACATATTACATGTTCAGTCTATATGACCAAAGTGTTTCTTTACGAAGTGATATCACCAACTACTGGTCTGGCATGAATTATACAGCATTTGTAGTCATTTGTGTGGATCCGTTTGTGGATCATTTTGACATTGTTGTTGTCTGTACACCACAAGCGCAAAGGGAAAAACTTTTTGTTGTTGTGTAAACATAGCCCAAATTGAGAATTCTGTTATCATCAATGTTCCCTCATGCTGTTAAAAATCCCATGTGTTAATATTTCTTCAGTGGAACACAAAATGAGATGTTTTGATGCATGCCCATGCTGCTCTTTTCCATTGCAAAAGCACATGTTGATGTCAAGCCCTCAAAAAGGATCAACGAACAAGACAAAAATACACTTAAAGTGGTCAAAATTACTATAAATAAGCTTTTCATCTGATATTTAGGGGCTTTGCTGTGTTTCGGCGCAGCGACACCTACTGGTCCGGAGATAAATGGATGTGTTTGCTTATAACGAATGAACAGTTTATAAAAGTGGTCTCGTTAGATTAGATGCCATGTCGAATGATATCCAATTTTCCCATATCGGTCATTTTGGGCATCAGCCATTTTGAATTTTGTAGTAAAATGCTTTTATGAATGCATTATCGTATTGTTAAAAAACTCTGTATGGGTCATCGGCACTGTGTCATGAAGGTGGCTGAGAACTTTTGAGCCAGCACCACCTAGTAGTAAAGTCAAATATTTACATGCTTCTAACTGGATTTGGTTGACTTATTTTCACAGAAGTCATCTCCTTAGATTCCTGAATCCTTGGCAAATCCAATGATACCAATCATGCTAGATTTTGCCTTAAAGGGATGGGAAAAACTTTTTGTTGTTGTGTAAACATACCCCAAATTGAGAATTCTGTTATCATTAATGTTCCCTCATGCTGTTAAAAAGCCCATGTGTTAATATTACTTCAGTGTAACATAAAATGAGATGTTTTGGTGCATGCCCATGCTGCTCTTTTCCATTGCAAAAGCATATGTTGATGTCAAGCCCTCAAAAAGGATCAACGAACAAGACAAAAATACACTTAAAGTGGTCAAAATTACTATTTATTTGGGGTACAAAAAGTACTATTTATTTGGGGTACTATTTAGTAGTTGCAGCATAGCATCATTTGATAGGCTATATGTGTTTTTTTTTTGCGAAAAGGGTTTGAAAAATTTTTTCACCCAAAAATGAAAATTATGTAATTTATTACTCACCCTCATGTCGTTCTACACCCGTAAAACCTTCGTTCATCTTTGGAACACAAATTAAGATATTTTTGATGAAATCCCATCGGATCAGTGAGGCCTTTATTGCCAACAAGAGAATTAACACTTTCAGATGCCCAGAAGCTACTAAAACATATTTAAAACAGTTCATATGAGTACAGTGGTTCAACCTTAATATTATAAAGCGATGCAAATACTTTTTGTATGCCAAAAAATAAATAAATAAATAACAACTTTTCAACAATATGTAGTGATGGCCGATTTCAAAACACTGCTTTGTAGCTTTACAAATCTTTTGATTTGAATCAGTAGTTTAGAGCGCCAAAGTCATGTGATTTCAGTTAACGAGGCTTTGTTGCATCATAAGCGTTTCACAATTTCAAGAGTTCATGTGACTTTGGCAGTTTGGTATATGCTCCGAACCAAATGATTCATAAAGTTTCAAAGCTTTGAAGCAGTGTTTTGAAATTTTATCAAAAATATCTTAATTTGTATTCTGATGATAAACGAAGGTCTTGCGGGTGTGAAACAACATGAGGGTGAGTAATACATTACATAATTTTCATTTTTGGGTGAACTAACCCTTTAAAATACAATTCACTGCAGTTTCCATGTGAAATGAACACTGATAGCAGAAAAACACCAGCAGTTTTTATTCCTTTTTACTAAAATTATGATTACCTAGGCAGATTGTTGATAAATAAAGACATTTTCACAGAAATGCATTTATTTAACAGTGTGCATAATTTGTAAAGTAATACATTTTGATGTTTGTATCACATAAGCAGCTCCATATATGGCTTTTCTGATGTAGTAAACTTGCTCGGCAGCTCACCTGGTAGCACTCGGGTATGATTACCTTGAAATACAAGTCATGTGTTTAGAAGCAAGCTAAAATAGCATGGTTTCTCCAGAAAATGTGATTTTTATCTCGCGTTCCCTTCTGTCAACACTATCAGCTAGGTTTAGGTAAGTGTTTTGTATACATATGTTGAAAAACATAAAAAAGGTAATTTTAGGTAATACTGGTCATTTTCTGCGAGGACATTATCCGTTAAGTTTATATACATCACTCTAAAACACATGCAAAGCTAATTCAAAATACAGGTAAAACACCTGTGAAAAATCAATACAAGACTTTTCTTAGAGAGTAGGTGGCATGTTATTTTCAAACACAATAGAGCATTAACTGTTTAATGTCACTCAGTAGCTTAGCAGACATTAATTTCTGAATTGCAGTTATACATACAACAACCAATGCAATAAAATGTTTGCAGAAATGTCGTCATCAGCATGTTTTTTCATTGAGCCTGGGTTGATGTGTGAATGTGTATGAGTTCATATTGTTAGCCATGAGGTGCTGACTTCATCTCTATGTGTGTGTTTGCTGTTTTCTCAAAGGATTTGAGTTGTTTTATCAAGTTTACAAAGAGTGTCTGAATGGCTGGTACAGTTAATTTGTTTTTGCTGAGTCCATTTTTTCTCCATTGATTTTTGATCTGGCCAGGCCGTTGCATGGAAGGATAGTTGTTTAAAGCTGACAGCACTGATTGTTTGTTGCACTGGGCTTGGCCTGCCCTCTCTTTCTCTCGCTCTCTCTCTTTCTCACATGCATTCTTTTCAATTTCCCCATCACATTCAATCATACTATTAGTCCCTTGCCTTCCATTTTTGTAAATGCTCCATTGCTACACTACACAAGGACAATCAAATGTGTTGGTATTACGCTTTGAAGAGTCACTACATCTCAACCTTTCAATGTAAGTATAACATTTAACATTATTTTCACAAGTAGGATTTAATTTTTAGGTTAATCTCGAAATTTCCAAGCGTTTTTCATCCCAAAATCAAAAGAAACTAAAAAGATTATTTTATGCAGAGAATTAAGCTTATTTTTTAGGGACCATGAAGATTTGTTTTGCGATATTTCAGTTTTTAAGTGACAATTTAACACATTTATACATAAACATATCAAGTTACACTTTTTTTAAGGTTACAGTGTAATTACAAAAATAAGTTACATTAAAGGCACAGTCCGTATTTTTCGCTGCTAGGGGTCGCTAAACTCTTCAAAACAATAACAAAGGCGTAGATTGATGTAGCAGTGAACGAGTGGAACTTGGAACTTGTCGTCATGCCAGTGGATCTAATGATGTTTATGGGGAAATAATGTTTATGGATGAGTGAATGCATGTTTTTAACATGACTGTGGTATGAAGCAGGGCTAATGAGAGACAGACATCAGTGGCACACGCGAGTCCAGTGGATGTAAAGAAACGAGGACATTTCATTCTACCGAACTACTCGCTAGTGCTGAAATACTACTCATACAGATCAGTTTGTTTGATGAATTAAAATTGTGAACTGCATTTGAGAGTGTTGAAAGTTGTAATGTTATTCTATGTATTAGTTTGTTGGCTGAATGAGATTTAACAGTAAGCTATATCAACATTAGATTATCGTACTGATGATATTTCATCGTGTTGAGCGATATAACATTGATTAGTCTTATGTAACCTACATTTGCTTACCTTGTCTAATAATGTGCAAGAGCGCCATCTCTGTCAAGTTGAAGTTTGTCGCAAAGCTCTCGCCATCTCGGAAACGCCACGCCGATATCGATCCTCGTTTTATTTCTCCTTTTATCCCAAAGTTTGTTTGCCATGGTCCATAATGTTTGAACGAAACGACAACAGCGTGCCGCTAGACGTTACGCAGCTGTCTGTGTCTGTTGCCATGGTTACTATGCAGTACAAGCAGAAACCAGGGATAACGCAGATATTACGTCATTGACTGGCGACAAGTGACAAGGGAGGGACGGGCACTATTTAAAATTAGGAATTTCTTTGAATTTACAAATTCTTGGAAACATGTAGGATAATGTAAGTACACAGCTGAACGAAATATATAACACTGTGCAAGAGGTTTTTGGATATTTTAATATAAATATGTACATATTGTGTTGTGACACAGTTCTTAAGAACGGGAAGAAGGAGGCGGGAACCGGCGAACGTTCAACATATCTTTTAATCAAATAAATACACAAAGAATAAAACGAAAGTAGAAGGGCGGCAGTTCCTCACGGCGACTGCCGCCCACACAAACATAATAAAACACAACATAAAGTCCAGGCCTGGTCCTCTCTCGTCCTTCACTGTCGTCGCTCCTCTTTTATGCTTCCGGAGCTCCTCCGTGAGAGATACGAGACCGGTGCAGTGCGCAGCTGACGCTCATTATCACAGGTGTCACCGGCCTCGCGCCGTTCCCTCACGGCTCTCGCCCGCCCTGCTCAGCACATGTGCCTTTAAATGTGACCAATCTTTATAAGATTCAACCATAAACATTTTTAGCAACCAATCACAGCGTTATTCTCCCTTTACCCCTAAAATCACAGGACAGCGATTGGTTGCTAGGAAGAGTTTAAAGGATCTTGTAAGTCATTGTTATCTATATGTATTCAACAGTGAAGCAGAACACACTCCAGCATGTTTAGCCAACCATACTAGAACCTGTTGTTGCTCCTGCAGTGGCCCATTCACCCAGGGTCTGGACACTAACTCAAATGGTGTACATCTGTCAGACACCCCCTCTCTTGCTGCAGTGTGTCCTCCAGCTCTGATAGCATCAGTCAGTGACCGCGGCTTTAATAAAAGGCACTCTTAAGAGCCTGATAGAGAGGTCTCTGCAGAGGAGCCAGACCTGCGTCAGCATTTCTCTATAATAGCCCAGCTGTCTTCAAACATCAAACACTCACTACCTGTTAGGCCCCGCTATTGTTCTGACTCTGCTTTATAAACTTTGACCTAGCTCATTACATTCTGCGCTGAGTGTACAAGAAGGCAGTGTTGCTTCAGTAACCCACTGCTGTACTGCAATGCTTGATGTATTTCTAATGTTAATGGGTTGTACTACAAACCATGTACGTGTGTTCTTATGTGTGCTGACAAGGAGTACATGCACATATATTTGTCCATATCCTAATCGTAATGTTGATAAATCTAGATAATTATAAACATGCTTAGTTGATTAGCCTCATACATGCCTAAAGCATATCCATGTACATAGTATATGCACAAATGGTCAAAAGCTTGAAATAAGCAATGTTTTTGTTAGATGCCAATGCTCACTCTCTTATGTTCACAATTTAAAATTTCAACATATGTTTTTAAATGTAATTTATTCCTGTGACGGCAAAGCTGAATTTTCAGCAACTTAAGTGCCACGTGATCCCTCAGAAATCATTCTTATATGCTTATTTGGTGATCAGGAAACATTTCTTATTTTTTATCAATGTTAAAAATAATTGCGCTGCTTCATATTTCTTTGCAAACCGTTACACTACCATTCAAAAGTTTGGGGTACATAAGAAAAAATATGATAATACTTTTATTCAGCAAGGACACATTAAATTGATCAAAAGTGGAGGGAAAAAAATGCAGTCAGAAAATGTTTTTGGCTTTTGACTTTTCATAGTTTAATGTTCCCGATTGACATTTCTGTGTCATTAACTCTTCAGGTTTTGTTATTAAGTTAAAAAATATAGTTGCCGACATTCATAACATTGTTTCATAACAAAAGTTTTTGCTTGCATCTTAAAGTTTGTTAACTTTATATACATTTTACAAAGCACACCTGAATAGTCTGTGTTTTCAGGGTTATATCTGAGTATTCTGTCTCATATTCTGAGAGTTTGTTTTGGATTAAATTCACACTGATTTAGCTTTTTTTTTTTTGGTCTGTTTAAAATTTAGTCTGTCATTTGCAGAGGTCACTGAATTATGCCATCATCTTACAGTAAGTAAAAGGATCATTCTTATCGAAGAGGACTGCTTGCCATTTAGTTGCACGGGAAATTACAATTCATTACTGTCTGTTATGCATAAAATAATATCCTAATATGACTTTATTAGATCATAATTCAAATTTCACCCTGATCTTTCCTGAGCTTATAGGACATGAGAGGAGAGTATGGATGACTTGCCAGATACAGCTCCCACATTCATCAGTTTCTGGCACTTAACTGAGTGTGGTAATTGGAGGCTAATTTCTACACGGCTATGCTAATGCTGAAATGAATTAGATTGTCAATCACGCATTTTGGATTAGCTTAATGTGGACCCCTAAAGTCATACTGTGTCTTTCACCATGTGCATGTGGAACTGGATTACCACTGCGGCCATTTAAAGCAAATGTAATTCATACATACTATTTTATATACACTCACCTAAAGGATTATTTGGAACACCTGTTCAGTTTCTCATTAATGCAATTATCTAATCAACCAATCACATGGCAGTTGCTTCAATGCATTTAGGGGTGTGGTCCTGGTCAAGACAATCTCCTGAACTCCAAACTGAATGTCAGAATGGGAAAGAAAGGTGATTTAAGCAATTTTGAGCGTGGCATGGTTGTTGGTGCCAGACGGGCCGGTCTGAGTATTTCACAATCTGCTCTGTTACTGGGATTTTCACGCACAACCATTTCTAGTGTTTACAAAGAATGATGTGAAAAGGGAAAAACATCCAGTATGTGGCAGTCCTGTGGGCCAAAATGCCTTGTTGATGCTAGAGGTCAGAGGTGAATGGGCCGACTGATTCAAGCTGATAGAAGAGCAACTTTGACTGAAATAACCACTCGTGACAACCGAGGTTTGCAGCAAAGCATTTGTGAAGCCACAACATGCACAACCTTAAGGCGGATGGGCTACAACAGCAGAAGACCCCACCGGGTACCACTCATCTCCACTACAAATAGGAAAAAGAGGCTACAATTTGCACGAGCTCACCAAAATTGGACAGTTGAAGACTGGAAAAATGTTGCCTGGTCTGATGAGTCTCGATTTCTGTTGAGACATTCAGATGGTAGAGTCAGAATTTGGCGTAAACAGAATGAGAACATGGATCCATCATGCCTTGTTACCACTGTGCAGGCTGGTGGTGGTGGTGGTGTAATGGTGTGGGGGTGTTTTCTTGCCACACTTTAGGCCCCTTAGTGCCAATTGGGCATCGTTTAAATGCAACGGCCTACCTGAGCATTGTTTCTGACCATGTCCATCCCTTTATGACCACCATGTACCCATCCTCTGATGGCTACTTCCAGCAGGATAATGCACCATGTCACAAAGCTCGAATCATTTCAAATTGGTTTCTTGAACATGACAATGAGTTCACTGTACTAAAATGGCCCCCACAGTCACCAGATCTCAACCCAATAGAGCATCTCTGGGATGTGGTGGAACAGGAGCTTCGTGCCCTGGATGTGCATCCCACAAATCTCCATCAACTGCAAGATACTTTCCTATCAATATGGGCCAACGTTTCTAAAGAATGCTTTCAGCACCTTGTTGAGTCAATGCCACGTAGAATTAAGGCAGTTCTGAAGGTGAAAGGGGGTCAAACACAGTATTAGTATGGTGTTCCTAATAATCCTTTAGGTGAGTGTGTGTGTATATATATATATATATATATATATATATATATATATATATATATATATATATATATATATATATATATATACCTTTATGAATGAGTCATTGAATGAGTCACTGAATCATTCTCTCAATTACCAATAAAAATAAAATAAAAAATGGCCCACACCATCAATGCTAGTAGTGTGATGTTTTTGAATTAGTAACTGAGATTTGGACATGGCAGATCCTGCATACAGGTTTGGAACAACTTGAGAGTGAGTAAATGATGACAGAATTTTCATTTTTGGGTGAACTATCCCTTTTTTTAACGGGCCGCTATACGCAAGTCGTCTGCCATATTGGAACAGTTAAAGCCAGAAAAAGTATATAAAAAGAATATTGGCTATTATTGTTACTATATATTATTATTATTATTATAGGCTGAAACTATTTATAAATATTACTGATCATCAGGAAACCCTACAAATAATATTGCTCTCAGCTTCTAATGAAAGCAATGAACTGCTTACATGTGAACCAGAGACAAATTATACAGTCAATTAGCAATAAAAATAATTGACTGTATAATTAACTATAACTATAAATAATTAACTACAATTTATTCAAATCATGCGTTTTTAATAAAGATATAATGATTCGAATTTAGGTTGTCAATAAACAAACTAGGTGATTTTGTTCAACACATACAGTAGTATAGTAATGTATTTCACAGAAAATACATTCTCAACAGTAAAATAATCTCATTTTGTCTGAAATTTATAAAATGGCTGTTCTTACAACTAGGCTCCACAATGTTGTGGCATTTTCAAAAGTTCATTGATTTTTACTTTTATTTTGGGGTGAGCTATCCCTTTAAGGTGGTATCTATGTATAAATATCTATGCAATAGTGTCAAAGACATACTTTATCCGTCAAGCGTTCCCTTCCGAAGTCTTTTAAAGCAGGCCATTGAGACAACAAGACTGGCTGTCAGGTCCTCTCCACGCGTGGCTTCATCATCATTGCAGTTTGGGATAATCGCACGTAACCTTGGGTACTTGTGGGTAATTTTAGAAAGGAAGCTTCGGCCAGCTGGCTTTATTAGATCACTGAATTGGTTTCGATTTCCCTGCCATCAGTCAAACATCAACAATTTCATGCTACATTATTAATATGGAAAGGTCCAAATTAAATGTCAAATCCTACTTGGAGCTGGATGCGTGTTTGCAGTAGATTTTAATGAGTGTGTGTCCATAGGAAATTATTTCACACATACACATTGGCCTATTCGGCCCCTGGAGACAGAGAATCTATGAATCTGTGCTCATGGAGAGTCTGTCCTACAGCATAAGACACTGAGTAGGTTTTAAATCTATTGATTGTTGCCCGGGGACTATATCTAAATAAAGTACTAATACTTTAACAATAATTATAGACAGAATAACCACATTCTCACCTCCTCTTCACACTCGTTTGGCAGTTTTACAACTAGGGTCTATATTACACCCTGAAATCTGAAATGTAAGTGTGATATCTCTATGTAAGTGTTTGGCAGATTGTTAGGGAAGGGTGTTGATCCTTTGCTTGTATAATTAAGCATTGTGATTTCTGCCACCTTCTGTACATTACTGCAATGTGACATTATAGTTCAAATTATACGAAGTTGTGGAAACAATTCTTACTACTATTTGGAAGTAGGTCTTAAAAATAAAATGCCTTTTTATTGGTAAAATGTACTCTAATAATCTTTATTTTATTTACAACTTCGGAAAATCATTTTTTACAGCATGGGTTCTCTTGGCCTTGAGATCCACTTCACTGTGGAGTTTAGCTCCAACTCTTATCAAACTCATCTGCTTGTAGTTTTGTATTAATCCTGAAGAGCTAAACGGCTGAAGAGCTATAACTTGTTATAATTAATTAGAAATATTTGGATCAGTTAATAGAATTAACTTAACGTAGTAAAATTAATTTTATTGTCAATTAACCTGTTTGTCCAGTTAACACTTGGTAAATTGTTTATTCATTCTAAGAAATGTTCATTTATGGGTTATGGGAAATAACATTCTTACTGTACAGTACTACTTAAATCTGCATGATTAGGGACTCCAGTATATGAGCATGAAACACAGACAACTTAGCATGTGACATGCACAAGAGTTTATTAGCTACTTAAACTACTCTAACATTCACACACATACACACATGCATGCTGTATACCAAGAGAAAAAGAGAGCTGATGCAGAATACAGGAAAGCAAGAACGTATAGCATTGTTTGAAGGTCAGCAGATCAACAGCCTTGAGCAAACCATCAGTTTAGTTCTATTACACCCTTCTTTAAAAGGGGTCAGGATATTTGATGTATCGAATAATGAGACAAAGTTTGATACTTGCATGTCCCGCCCATTTGAATTAAACTGTCCTGATGCAATTTGTGGAGACTCCCGTTGATCTTTGTTGATATTCTCTTGATGAGAGAGAACCAGTTGGATTCAGAGGATCTTTGGTGAATGGAAAGACAAGTCCGCAGCCTGGCACAAACCTGGGGGTCTTCAGAACTTCTAGCTCAGCATCATCTTCACAACAGAGTTTTCTCAGTAAAAGAAAAACCCTGTGATCTTGTGATGAGTGATTTTTAAAGTGTGAAGATGTCACACCCTCTGGAGGTGACTGAGCCAATAAGGATTCGGAGAGCGAAGATTGGAGTCAGTAGAGACCAAACATGCTACCCATGTGATTTCATTTAGCCATAGTATGCAACTCTGAAACATTAATACAAAAAGTTCAAAAGAGAGAATTAATACATAGTTCAAACCCTATAAAAGGAAAATCATGAGAGGGAAAAATTGGATGCACGTTTATACATTTTATCATGTGGTTCATGTGGTTATTTATAGAATATATAGAATTAAAAGATTTTAGTTGTCCTTCTCAACAAGAATTAAGTCAAAGTCCCAAGTCTCTGCAAATTATTTCGGGTCGTAAACCTTATCAGATGGTGTCCATGGGGGGGGTTCCACAAACCTCAGAGTGAATATTAAAGATTATTTGTTATTAAAAATAATTGTGTCTGATTTGTCTCAGTCGTTACATCCGCATGCTGGTCTAAGCATGCAAAAATACCTAATGCTGGATTTTTCAGAAGGGCAGGAGCAGTTAGAAATGACAAGCAATTTTTCAGTTTTTTGCATGGTTCATGTCAGTGCAATCCATGTGATCTGTCACAGATGATATATATCATTTCTCAACTGCACAGATGTAGCAATGGACTTTCCAGAATTAGCAACTGAAGCTGCTAAAGCTGCACCTTTTTCTCAAATTACTAAAAGATTCCAGCTAGTAGCACACTGTAAACCCGAATAAGTTGGGCTAACTCAAAAAAATTGAGGTAATCAGTTACATAGCAGAACTATCAAGATTTGAGTTTGTAGTACTCATGCATGTTAATTGCTCCTAACTTAAAATACTGAGTAAGCCAACTCATATATTTTCATAGCAATTAACATAAAAGATTTAGTTAATTAACTTTTTTATCTTGAGTTCTTGTATGACTTTGCATCGAGTACTGCTATATGCTTTTTGATCTTGTGGTCTTGAGACAAGCCTGGTTCCTTATTTTGAGTGTCATTTGTTAGGTCGCATTTACTTTACATGATTCAAGTGACCAAATTCACTTGTGGCACAGATCCAATATGACCCACGAACGTGTAAGCAGTAAAAAAAAAGAAAATCACATGGATTCCGATATTCTAAGATTGGTTTCAGGCCTCATTCAAGTGTGGAAATAAATCTGATATGAATCAGATATGTGCATTTGCATCTGTTATGTAAGTGGACAGACCGGATATTTCCCTGTCAATGCGAGTCGTACGTCATTGAAAAAGTGGCGGATGGCGTCAACTGAGGTGGACAATGTTTTGCTGACCTTTAAAGTTGGTGCATAAAGCAAAAACTTGTATTATCATTTCACTTGTGTCCACACTGCAAATTGTGCCCTTTTTACGTCCTTTTCAGGGTAAGCTTTTCCAGGTCACTGTTAAAAGAAGACATAAGCTGGTCGTCAAAAAAATTGGATTTATTGGGCATCAAGACCTGCAGTGTAAATTTGGCCCAAAAACAACATTTTTTTTATTTTTTTATTTTGGTCTCAAGCAATGGACAATCTGGTTCTTGGTCTGGATCTTTGGGTCTTAAAGGTTCTGGGTCTTGTGAGATCTAGTAAGATCTGATGATTTGGTATTGGTCTGGTGTTGACTCCATGCAACACTGATTACTAGTATCCATTGGCGATCACTAATATAATCAGTGTTACGTACGTAATATGTATTTTACAGCGCGTACAACCATGTCAGTATGCTGGAATAGGCTCAGCATAAAAAAAGTATTTATTCAACAGTATAAATGGCCATTGAAATGCAAATGCAATCATGGTGACGGTGTCTCCGGGCCTGCTGATGATACTCCAAGCCGTAGTTCTGTGAGCTTTCATTCAGATTGTGCCATCCACTGGGAACGCTGTCGTTTATTTTGCTGTGCCCTCTGAAGATCCCAGATTTGACGAGATGCTGTTTCATTAACTGTCATTTACAGACACCGCTGAGGAATTCCCTAGTTTTGCACATATTAAATTATGGATGCACATGTAAGAATGCTGCCTTTGCACTGAGCAGGGCAATATAAACCTTAAATATAATCACAAAGAAAGGTAGCGCTTTATTGTACAGTCTTGTTTTGCATGTACATACTATATTTGTATTGTAGTAATTACAATAACTGGGTACACTGAAAGTGCACGTACTGTAAAATAAAGTGCAACCATAATAAAAAAAAAGAAAAATTACCATACAAAAATAAATAAACAAATTGACTTATCCCAAGCAAAATTTGAGGTTATGGTTAGGAACAAAGGAAGTGAATGGGGGATTCAAGTGCAGAAATAATTTTCTAAAATAACTTATTTGAGAGAATAAGAAGTTATTTGAGCCGTAAAGCTGTTGAAAACATAAATTTAACCAATGATTTAAGGTTTATGCCATCACATTGTCATGCCAACAATATATTTAGAATATAATTTGAAATATAATTGGTTATACTGTAACTTTACACACAAAAGGTTAGTAGGTGATTTTTTTTTTTTCCCATTCTGAAATCCTGTTAACACTCATTTTGTTTATGGCCCCATTTACTTTCATTTCAAGTCATTTTTTCTCCAAAAGAAGTGAAAATTATTATTATGTGTTGTTGTAATTAATGCTAAATGCTGTTGATTTAGCTTAACTCGAACCTAGAATATCTCATTTCAAAATTCTAGTGCATTTACATTTTTGCATACTTGGAAAGACATTGAAACAAATATCGAGATAATCATAGGCTGCTTTTTATTGTATTTTCCTTAAATGTTGTCAATGTGTTGATACTGTATGTACAAAAATACCTATGAATACAAATGAGTTCACCCTGCAAAAGGTCACTGATGCATGTTAGCACATACACATTATTCACCTGAAAGGAAGAGAGTTTGTGTTTGCTTTCGGCTCTTTGCTTGCGTGGGCATGCGGTGTGCAAGTTTCTGATGATGATAACTTGTGTTTGCGATCAAAGCTTAAATTGTTTTGAGAAATTAGTGTAAAGCTGCTGTGCGCTCAACATCAGGGCAAAGATGGAGGCAGCCATCTGTTGCTGCGTATCCTAACCGATCTTTTCATCTCATTTGCGGTTTTAGCTATTACACTGATGTGCGCTTGATAACGTTCCTTTCTTTTTATTTGAGCAGCAAAACATGGTTGAAATGCACATTGCTGCCTGGTTTTCACACATTCCTGAAGTAATTTCCCTTGTTTTGTTCCTCATCCAATCAAATATCATTTTACTGTCAGATTGTTAATGGGGCTCAAAGTACTCATTTCAAACCCAGGCACAGTAAACATCAGAGCACCACTCATTCCCTCTATATTGTGGTTTAAATATTAAATGCAGGCGAGATGGAATATAGATGTGTGGAGTGGTTTAAGTGATGTATGAAATCATTTCCACCAAGGGCAAAAGAGTCAGGGGCCCAGAAACAGAGTTTATTGTGCATCCATTTTTTAGTCAAGACAAGGATAAAATATTAGCATGCTAAGCACACCGGGCCTGGCCGTGAATGAGCAGTGTACAGAAAGCCAAAGATTCGAGATGACATTTGGCCACACTATACAGCTGCATAAGCCTCCTAAAACTGCTTTGTCAAAGCATGAAGTGCCAACATGGATCTTTCGCTAAGGGATTGATTTGGTTATGTTGAGTAAGAATCTGCAGGAATCGATCCGAGCTTTCTCATTTCTAGTTTCACAGTAAATGATTCACAGAACACCTTGCATAAATGAAACAGATTACTCTGTTTCTGGATTTTTGGTCGGTCATCACAGCAACATGTGTGTCGAATGGACTATTTTTTAGTCAGGAGCTCGACAACTGTTGCCATTGTGTTGTTGAAAAGATCTTGCAAAGATGTGTAAAAAAAAGAGAATCGTCAATAATGTTTATATTAAAACAAATCTGACCACATTTGATACATTTTCATTTGGTAAGATTGGGCCATTTATGAATTCATCTGCATGCTTTGAGGCTCAGGACAAAGGCTGGGTTTAGTGAGATATCAGCCCTGTGAGGGGGGTTTGCATATGATCTATGGATTCCTTTATTCATAATGATACGCCACTGAATAAACGGTCTCCAGTATAATCAGGCTCAGTCAATATAATCTCTCTCTGAAGGTCTTCATTAATCTCGCCTACTATGGCTAATCATGTCCCTGTACTTGAGCTCCCACCAACGTCTCACCTGCTTATGTTTTTTTAATTAATTTGGCACACTGCGGCCCATGGGCGGCTGGCTGAGTTGAAACAAGATGGAGTCCATCAAACCATCTTTAAGCATGACTGCATGAAACCCCAAATTAAAAACCCCAAATTAAAAAAATAATAAAAAAAATGAAGAAAATATATTTTTCTTAAAAAAACTATTTTAATTATTTTTTTAATTTTATTCCATTCTATTTTATTTTATTATTTTATTTTATTTTATCGCATGACAATTAAGTTCATTTGCCCCCAAACTCCCTTTACTATAATGCTGTCACCAAAGGCTGCAAGGAGCACACAGTGAAGATGAAGGTCAGGTATAACGTTTTTAATAGTCCACTCTGAAGACAATACAAACAAGAAGAGCAAAGAAACTGACCGCTATGCAGAAACGTGACCAGACAAAGAGTGAACAAACTCAGCAACTTAAATAGTCGGGAAAACTGAACAAAGCTGTGTGACCAATGAAAACAAACTGAAAGTCCATGAAAACTAATACAAGCTGAACACTAATATACCCCCCCCCACCCACCCACCCTAAGGAAGCCCTGACAGTGCAGGTGCTATTTTATTTTATTATTATTATTTTTTTAAATTTATTTATTTAATTATTTTATTTTATTGTATTATTTAATTTTTTAATTAATTTATTTTTTTTTAATGTTATTTCATGACAATTAAATTTGCCCCCAATTTATTTATTTGTTTATTTATTTAATTGTTTGTTTGTTTGTTTGTTTGTTTATCTGGTTTTGTCTTATTCTTTATGAATCTCATCATTATCATATAATGCAGTATTTATATATTTTTTTTTGCTGCATCACATCAGCAAAATGGCAAATAATTTGTATATATATAAAATGTATTATTATTATTATTATTACTATTAATATTATTACTTTTATTATTGTTATTATTAGCAGGGTGATCACACTGTTAATAGAACACAAATTGTAAATTGTCGCTCAAGTCCAAGGTCACCATGAATCATGTTCATTATATATTGTGTGAGGTGTGCTCTAACACACCATCTCCAACACCGTTTGTTTTGATCAGAACACAGTTAACATGACTCATTTCAGCTGGTTTAATTAACCATCCGATCGTATGTTCATGAGTAAAGGTTACAAAAAAATATTATAAAAGAGAAATGTAGTGGTAATTATTTTTAATTAGCCCGTACTTTTTCATGGTGTTTTTCTTTCCCATTGTTTTATATTTCAGTATATTGAGTAGAAATAGGTTTTCAAATGTAAAGAGATTAATAAAATACGGAGTGTCTGTTTACACTAAGCAAATAGCATCCCTTGTTGGCAAACACTTAGGCTCCGCCTACTAATGTCTGGTTGGACTACTCAAGTTCTAAAAAAGAAGCACACTTCAACATCTTCAGTGGTGCAGCAGTAGTGAGTATGGCTTGCAAACCTGGCTTCTAACACGATCGATGCGAGTTCAAATGTGCCTTTACCAGAGCTCGAATTTGTTTAAAAAAAATTAAATTAATATTCTAAAAGTAGAAATAAACTGCGGATGTTTAACAATATCAAAAGTTTTTATTGGGTGAGGTTAAGGGAAGGTTTTTATTCCCCCAATAAGGCAGCATCCATTTAATAATTTTAATAAATATAATCATTTACACCTATGATATTATTGCATCCTGTTAATTTACAAAAATACTAAGGTGCAAATATTATATATATATATATATATATATATATATATATATATATTAGTATATAGTATAGATAGCATCTAATTACTGTTTACTCTTATTGCAAAGAACTGATACTTTCACATGGTTAAAAAAAATCTATCGCTATTTCCACCTAGTTTAAATAGCGTATTTCTAAGAAAATACTGCTATTTTCCCTTAGTGTAAATAGAATATATTGCTATTTTCGCTTAGTGCAAATAGCCGCTACCAATAAAATACTGTGTTTTGCTTATATAATTTTATCAGTTTGCTGCACACAAATGCAAATATATCTGCAGCCAGTATAACCCGACAGCTGTGCGGCATCAATTTCTGTTTGTTTTAGCCCTAAAAAGTCAGGTGCTGATTGGGGTTGTCAGGGGTTATTGCCTATCGGATAAAGCCACATCTTGACAAGTGTTTGCACTTGTCAGCTGCTGCTGCTGCTGCAAAAAAAAAAAAACCTCACAATGGACTGTATTCCTCATTGTGAGCCCTACTGTATACCCTCAGATACCCTTTTAACAGCTGTGCCTCTGTCTATTCCATAAACAGGACTGAAAAGTCATAATTAAATCGTGGAGTATCTTTTTCACCATTGTGACTTTGACTAATGCGTCTTGTCCTTTCAAACCCTATAAACACATTTGCATTATTAAATTCAACGTGGCTGGCATACATTAAAGTCGCTGCATTTTGTGTCTGAAATTTATATCTCCAAGGACGTGATATGAAATTAGAAAGCCGTACAGAGCAGTCAGGCTTTTCAAAGCCAGCACACTGTGATTACTGAAGAGCATTTTATAACCTTTGAAAAGAACAGTGGTGGAACAGATGAGAGCATAGAAGAAAACCTTACGGAAATCGGAAGTTAATAGCTTAAATGGAAAACGTTAATAACACAACTATTTTCTCTGAGTGGCCATCATTTCATTCTTATATAAGCCAGTTTCAGCATTTCTCCACGTTCGATGAATGGTGATTAATAATTATCAGAATTCCACATTTGTGCAGCATAATGACGTTCCTTCTTTCATGGAGAATTGTATATATTTTTATAAGAATATAGTCTTTTTTAACAACTTTTTTTTTATGGATGTTTTGTGTACTTTTTGAAGATTCAAGAGTTTGTTCACCCAGAAATGAAAATTGTATAATTTATTACTCACCGTCATGTCATTCCACATCCGTAAGACCTTTGTTCATCTTCGGAACACAAATTAAGATATTTTTGATGAATTCTGAGAGGTTTTCCGTCTCTCCATAGAGATCCAGTGCATCTACCACTTCAAGGTCCAGAAAGGTAGGAAAAAGACATTAAAGTTACTCAAGTGGCTTAAACTCAATTTTATGAAGAGACATGAGTGCTTTGTTTGCACAAAAAAACATAATTTACCACTTTATTCGCAAAATAATATTATCCAAAGCGTGTTCACGCAATAGTGCCAGCTCTCACATGAACACGAAACAACAGAATTTTTTGGTAAACTAACCCTTTAAAAGCTCCCTATTCATTTTAATTGCATTAAAGGAAGCCACAACTAGCTAAACAAAATGATACTTTCAGTACTAATTCTTCAGCAAGCTGCATGACCTTGTATAAACTGCTCATTCTTGGCTGAATGCACAGACGAACAGAGGACATTTATATATATAAATTATTTCAGAAAGGAGCTTTTTGCATTTCATTTCATTTTTTTTTTTTGAACTTTTTGTGTACGTCTGTAAAAATCCCCAAACACCAACATCTTTGAAGGCTTGCCAGTCTGTGTGGTTGCATCATACTCATTCTGTTTTTGTTTTTTTGTTTTTGTTTGTTTTGCAGTCTGATACTGTTACCATGAGGACTGTGCATGTCGACAGACATTAGACCTTGCCATCTCTCAAGTTTTTAACATACATTTCATTAAGTCTTTCATCAACTTTCATCAAACTTTTGGTTTGTGTGCAAATGCAATGCCAACCTGTTATATAAAAAAAACATATTTAATTCATAATTGACTGAGTTTAAGCTGCATTAACAGCTAATCAAGCTTTAATCAGTGGACATTTTAAACGTCTGTGATGTTGTGTCTTACCAGGGCTGTTTAATTAAAGTAAAGCATCATCACAGATGTACAGTAGGTTGCAATTAAAAGTGAGGTAATTGAACTGAGGTAGTTTTCAGGTTACACTTTATTTCGATAGTCCACTTTAGACATTCTACTAATCAGGGAAAAAAAAAAAAAAACAGAATCAGTAATTTATCGTTTCTGTTCATGCACTCCTTCTGTAACATAAATGTTAAAAAAAAAATACTAGTTAATGTCATTATTTTTATTTATTTATTTATTTTTACTTTTTTGCCTTTATACTCAGAGCTTGAAATGAACTAGATATTAAAACGAGCTTGTGATTAAAGGGCACCTATTATGCCCCTTTCACAAGATGTAAAATAAGTCTCTGTTGTCCCCAGAATGTGTTGGTGAAGTTTCAGCTAAAAATACCTCACAGATCAATTATTATAGCTCGTCAATTTTGCCCTTATTTGGATGTGAGCAAAAACGTGCCGTTTTTGTGTGTTTAATGCAAATGAGCTGCTGCTCCCTACCTGCTTTCCAGAAGAGGGCGGAGCTTTAACATCTTGCGCTTTGGTTGCTCAACAACAACAACAAAGCTCGGCGCTCGTCACGTGAATCTCACGCAGCCAAAATGAGGATTGTCAGTAACTTTGTTCAGCCTTACATTGTTCAAATCAGAGTCAGACACTGATGGAGAGACTAAGGAAGAAGTTGCTGTGGAGTTAATGTGTTGATGTATTTTCTTAAAATATCGTTCAGACAGAAACGCTCCTTTTTTAGCAGTCGAGCTTGCCAGGGTCAACTTGCAGCCTATCCAAGCTAACGAGACTCTAAATAGTGTTCTGTGCTCGTCTGCACAGCCTACGACAGAACAGTTAGTATGTTTTGCTCAAACTTTTCTCCATGGCCTTAGAACTACGTAACAAGGGGAGCGAAATCTGAGTGCCTTGTTTTTTTTCCCATGCTTGCTGAGAAAGCTTGCCAAAACACTTGCCAAGTTACTTGGTTGTCCTTTTTCACATGTTCTGGGTTGGTAGATGCACCTGGGACCCGATTATAGCACTTGATCACGGAAAAAGACAGATTTTCTGAAAATGCTCCCTTTAAACCTCGTAACTCCAGTGGATCCGTATCCCTAAAAATGTCAAGACCATAAAGAGAAGTCAGAAAATTAATTGATTGCTATTTTCCATCTTCTTAGGCCATCTTCTTAAGTTTTTTAAGAAAATGACTTTTATTTTTTATTTTAATATTTTAATCCCCTAGGATATCTCGCCACTTTGGGGGTATAAATTCATTGAAATAAGAATGCTTGTTTGGCAATGCGCGTTACAAAATTTTAGCCAAATTTTTAAAGCAAATCCTCATACAGTATCTCCACCCACCTCTATTTAGAATTGACCCTTCGCAAAGACCCGCCCCCTTTAGTTACTGTTGCTTTGTCCGACAAGCCATGCGCTCTCACGCCACACTTTAGTTCAGACAGGTCACGTTAGTCAACCTCACATCAGCTGACACATTGACCAATAGGAATACGACACCTTATCACTGCATCTGTATATACGTATATGGTCTGTTCAGTATCATCAGCAGCTTTATCGCATTACTGAGGAGCTAATTACCCTCCTCCATCCCCAGCTCCTCCTTTGTCCAGTCAGGACTTGCCCTTCTGATATTTCTCTTGAACAAACCCATTTTTGTTGTTATCATTATGGGTTATCACTGCTCCTCTTGCTCTTATCCATGCTAGACTGCATGGCTGGGCAGGGATTTTTTGCCCAGAACAGAACCATACCACCAAACTATATGCTAACTGCCAGTCGTCTTTGACGATAGTGATCCTGACAGAACTGTTAGTAATCCGTAGGTTGGTTTCCTTTTTGGCAGTCATTAATTTTGCATTTGTATGGCCTAAATTGTACCCTAAACACTCCTGGTCTTCCTACGAGGCCACACTTTTACGACATACTGGCGCTTTGACTATTGGGCAGAAGTGCGGAGATCGCTTCAGTGCGGTATAGGCAAAAGTGTGCATCGACCACCTTCTGAAACCTAAAATGACAAATGGGACACCCTATGATCTCGTGGGCTTCACGATCATGCATACATGGCAGCCATTGTGAGTAAATGATGGCAGAATTTTCATTTTTATGTGGACTATCCATTTAAATTGCCAGTAGTGGGATTAGAAGTTTCGTTTTGTGGTTTCATTAGATCCTGTTGGATTGGTGAAGGAGTTTTGAGTTGTGAGAACTACAGTTTGTTTTCATAACACATCAAAATCTTTTATTACAAAAGATAAGGGCATATTTGAATATGTTATGCTATGACCCTGTACAGTACATACTGTACTCAGAGAGATGGATTGTTTTTGCGGTGAGAAACATGCCAATTGTCACACATGGAGTATTGCAGTCAATCGGAGAGTGCCAAAAAATGTTTTCTTTTTTTCAAATAATGTGTTTCCTACAATCTCAAGGATATCTTGAATCCTCAAATTGAACTTGAATCAACCACATGCATATTCATCAGCTGAATATCATGTATTCCAGCAATGGAGGCACAGCATCTGTCTGAAACTTCCCAAGACTATTTATTCTTTAATGCGACTGCAAATACATTTTCCATAGGAAAATGATCAAAAGTATTTAAAGAGAAAATGGGAGAGAGTGAACAGAGAGAATTTGCAAGGCTGTAAAACATTCATACTTGTAGTTATATAAGCAAACACATAAATGAATCAAGCAAGACTAGACTAAAGACTAAAATGAAACTGCTTATCAGAATTACAAATTGCAATCAATGGGGATTCAGACATAAAGAGAGAAGTCACGTCTATCCAGTTAATCAAATTAAATTCATTTATTATTTAATTCAATAATTACACTCACACATGATCAAAGCTTCATTTAAATATTAAAAAAAAATATGGATGAAAAAAGGATTATTATATTTCTTCAAACAAAAATCTGCTGTTCAATGCATGATTTAGTTTATATATATATATATATATATATATATATATATATATATATTATATATATATTAATAGTATTATATAGATATAGATATAGATTTAGATAGATAGATAGAAACAATTTTGACAAAAAAAGACATTCAACCTTTTTTTTGACTTTCCTGAAAACATCCCCCAGATAGTATCACATGCAACTTTTATAAAAAGTATATTTTTTAAATGTATTCCAAATATTTATTATATAATTTGCAAATAAATATGGAAATATTTATGTAATTAAGTATATTGCCTAACAGGGTGTGTGCTCTCTCTACTTTAAAATATGCCGTTTCTTCTTTGGACTGTTCAGGTTGTCACTTACCTAGCAAATCTATTATTAAACATATTTCTTACCTATAAAACTTGTTAAAACATCATATGAAATGCATGATGAAAATGTGCGTGATATATCACAACAACACAACTTGAATTATTTAGTTTGTTCGTTTACTTATAACGTTCCGCCATCCAGCTTTAAAATGAATCACGAGGACTCGGCACCCTGGCTCACATGACTATAAATGATAAATTTCCCTTCAAGGGATCAAAAACACAATTTGGAATTCGCCCACAGATGCTATTTCATGAATGATGTCAACACAATAATCAATCACATTGTCAGAAATAAAATAAAAGTCAGCTGGTATTATTGGGACCATGGAAAGACATACAGTACTGTAACGTCTCCAAAGGCCTTGACGTATTTTTTCTAGGGCTATTGATCAACACAGACAATAATTTCTACTCGTCCTGTCCTATTAACGAAATAATAGTTTCACTTAAGTTAATAAAACTTTATATGTACTTTACCAGTAGTAATTAAGCTAACTCATTATGGTATGTTTTGCTTGCTGGTTACCAGCATGGGAAGAGCGCTGGTGGACCAGCTACAACAGCTCAGATTATTGTCTCTGTTTGTTTATTGATTTGATCTGAAAATCGGAAACAGCTGTAGTAAAACTTAATAAAGTTTGCTGTAAACATCGACAATGCAGTGTGGTGCTGAGTTGACTGGCAGTGGGATGTAATCTTTGAGAAGAGTTTTGGCTGAGTGACTGACTGTTGTACTCCTAGCAGGAACAGCTTCCACCCATCTAGAAAAGCTGTCAGCAATCATCAAGACTGTCATGTACCCTTGGCACCTTGGAAGTAATTCACCAGTAGTTGTGAAAAGGAGGTGCAAGTGTCTGAGGAAGTGGCAGTCATTCAAGATTTCCCACATTCACTTCTCAGAAGGCCAGACGCTGCGCAGTGTTTGTAAGGTAGCGCCAGATTGATGTTCCTGAGATACTCTGGCTATGATCTAAACCTCTATCCATTTGTATAAACCCTGTAAAAAACAAACCCTATGCATTAACCCTGATGTATGAAATAATCTTAATATAGTTTTAAAAATAGTTCATTGAACTTTTAGACAAAATATGAAAAAAGTGTGTTTTTTGTATCACTGATACTTTATACTGAGTATCAGTATAAAATTCCTATTTTATTTAGTTGACGTTTATGAGGCTAAAAAGTAAGATGAAATTCTGATAGCTTGTAATGAAAATCCGTGAGATCAGACTATAAAAATGCATATGCATATAATTTTTCAATCTACAGCTCTGGAAAAAATTAAGAGACCAATGCATATTTTTTATTATTTTGACCAGTTGTTGCTTTTGGCAAATAAATGCTCTAAATTACAATATTTTTATTTGGAATTTGGGAAAAATGTCAGTAGTTTATAGAATAAAACAAAAATGTTAATTTTACCCAAACACACACCTATAAATAGTAAACCCAGAGAAACTGATAATTTTGCAGTGGTCTCTTAATTTTTTCCAGAGCTGTATATCTGGGTCATTGACGAATGAGGTTTTTAAAAGTGTAAAAAACGTAATGGAGATATGAGATTATGTGGATTTTATAATCAATTAACTCTGCTTTTGTCATTTTTTACAAGATAGACAAAATTTGTCACCAAAAAAGTAATTCGGTTTAATACTAAAAATTTTGGTTTTACCGAATGACTCTTGGTTACACCGAATGATGTTATTGCCAAACAATGCTAGGCTGACATCAAGCAAGCTTGCTATTAGCTAGCTGGCAAAAGGATAATCGAACATTTTATACTTAGGACAAGTTTTTAAAATATTACAGCATTTTCAATGTTTTAAAGCAGTTGTACCGAATGACCTGATGAAGTGAAAACATGAATCTTTCAAATAGTTAGGAGAGAGTTAGTTACTTTGCATCATTTTTTTTTTGCTTTGCTTCACTTTGCAGGTGTCTGAATGATGCCACATCCTGTCACATGATATTGAGAACATGACTTGATCCAAAAAGGTCCTTTTATATTGGTTACTCCGAATGACATCAGTGAAATTCATCTTTCCGGACATTCTTTTTCATAACAAAGCAATGACTTCCACACGTAATTTTAATGCCATTTTGCACTATGTTGATATATGATGTTGTAAAATCATAATATATACATTTATTAAATTTTAAGATATTTTAATCACAAATGAACTGGCTGTATTGGCCTTTGGACGGTTCAAAATCTTTAAAATACCTTTATATGTGGCAAAATATTATTAAAACATTTTGGATTCAAAACAAGAGATCTAGTTGTTCTACCTTACATACTTTGGATGTCATATCTTTGTTTTTGTTTTTATTATTATTATTATTATTACCCATCTCTCAGTAATATGTCCTAGAAAGACGATATTTAATGCTTAGTTTTATGACCAAAGCTCTGTAGTTTTTAATTTGGGGAACAAAACATAATGCAATGCAATACAATGAAGAGAGATGTACAAATAAAATTCCTCAAAAGCTTGGGCTATCGTATTTGATACTCACATTAACAGTATTCATAATGAAATTATCAATGAAATTAGTAAATCTAAGCTGCTTCAGTCGAGCAAGTGTTCATTTTGAAATGTCACTTACAAATTAAATATTATTCTTATGTTTATATGTGCATAACAACCTGAAGAATTCTACTAAAACGCCTTGCTAAAAAGTTATAAAATATCAATCAGATTACAGAAAGAATGCAGTAGAGTTTAGCAAAGTTTTGATCATGTTGATTGTTTAGAGGCCTGTGCATTATTACTGTTATTGTCTCTCTTTTTTGATTTTTTATTTTCATAATCGAGGAGGGTTTATGGGGTAGCCTACTTGGTAAGGAAAAAGACTTTTTGACATGATCCCATGACTACTTCCAAATTTGCTTGAAATGTCATCTTATAATGTCACACCATTTTCAATCCAGGGCGCCTATTTCTCAGGTGAGCACTTGATTTACGTCTCTTTGATGTCTCGGATGTCTGTGCCAATGAACGTCTGTCTGTGTCAACACAGTTATGTCAGTTACAACTTGACTGGTTTTCATCCTTGCAGCTTTTTGCGTTTATTTGTCAGCCAATGTGTTTCCACAGCTTTCAGTAGTGTTAACGTCGAGGTGAGCTTTGGATATAAAACTGCTGTGCTCTTTTTTTAGATGTCAAAATTAGGGCCGTCAGTTTAGTTAATTAAATATTCTAAAAATAATGTGTTAAAATATTACAATTAATCATCCCCTGACCAGTAAACAAGCATTTCAAGCCTGAAATATCACCTTAATGAAAAGCATGTTTTTGCTATATGGCTGAAATGTACTACATAATACATTTCAAATATAACAAAACAAGCATTAAAATAAGCTAAAACAGATACAAAGAAGAAGAAGATGTAAACTGCCATCGTAGTTCTTATTTTTATTTATTCCTTCAATAACTGTCTTTTTCATTTGAGAAAGAGGGTTAACATGCTCTTGGAAAACCTGAAAATAAGAGGAAACTTTAAAAAAGTGCAAAAAGTCCCATAATCATAAACAACTGGGAAAGCCATGTAGAGTGTGAAACCTGAAGAACAACAAGATTCACATTGCGTTTAACGCCAGGTTAAAGGCTTAGTTCGCCCAAAAATTACATTTCTGTCATTAAGTACTCACCGCTCATGTTGTCACAAACCCGTAAGACCTTTGTTCATCTTCGGATGAGCCACAGGCTTAGTATTGGTCAAAGCTGTTGAGCACCACAACGCATTCGTCTGATGCTGACGCAGGAGCTGGCCAATAATGAGTTGGCGTTCGGCAACGTAAATACTGTATGCGAATTACAGGGGAGAGACGAATATGTTGAATTCATTCATTTGTTTTGTTTTTGCACACAAAAAGTATTCTTGTCACTTCATAACATTTAGGTTGAACCACTGTAGTCACATTGACTCTTTTAACCATGTTTTTACTACCTCTCTGGACCTAAAAAGATGCAATGACGCTGCTGTCAATGTGTAGTTCAGAAACCCTCTGATTTCATCAAAAAAAATTTAATTTGTGTTCCGAAGATGAACGAAGGTTTAACAGGTTTGGGATGACATGAGAGTGAATAATTAATGACAGAATTTTAATTTGAACTAACCCGTGTTGTGGTGTCAAATTTGTTCAGTGTGAAACAATGCAGTGATTAAATGTTACAGCTAGACGCTCAGCAACAGACAACCAGTCATGTACGCATATTTGCCTGCGTCATATTTCCAGTCTCGGAAACACTGCGCATTGTATATAACCAGTAAAGTCAGCGTCTGAGAGAAAACTTGAGTGAACATTTCATTCTTACCTGTTATAGTCCTAAATGTCCAATAAGTATAAACTAGATAGGACTGTCGGGAATACGAGGATGCGCAATGTTAGCTTATGTAAAGGTTGTGTGCTGCATTCATCCAATCATTGACACTGACACCGCAAATATGCAAATAAAACGTTAACCCAGGGTTTAGGAATGTACAATGTGAAACGTCAGATTATGAATACCCAGGACTAATTGATAACCCCGGGTGAAATATAAGCAATGTGAAACATGAAGGGTTAACTATTATAAGAGTGAAAAACCCTCCAACTTCTGATGTTGTTTTTATTCATTAATTAATTAAATTGCCACTTCTAGACTGGTGGGTCTTCAGATATTGCCTTCTATAGGGTGCCTTGGATTCAAAAAGTTTGAGAACGTCTGACATAGACCGTAGTCCATGCATAACCCCCCCCCCCCCCCCCCCCCCCAAAAAAAGGAAATTGCTTCATTTAAAAAAAAAAAAAAAATTATCAAATGTGGCTGTAAAAGACTTTCTGTAAAAAATAATATAAAAATAAAATAAAATAAACTTTTTCAAATATTTCTGATGTTTTTCAGTTGATTCGATTGGTTAATGTAGATTTATTTTTAGTAATTTTGACAGTCCTACTTTAAAAATAAATGAATAACCCAGTTAATTGTTCAGACTACAATAAACTCTTACATTCCAAAGCCAGTTTTTGCTTGTGATGTTCTTCTTTTGAAATTCACTTTGGATAACAGTGTGCACTAAAGTGTCTGGTTTAAGTGCTGGTCCTAAGTTGGTCCTATAAGCAAATAGCTCCAGGTCAGGACCAACTAAGGACCAGCATAAACCAGCTCAAACCAGCTGCCCTGCTTCAAAACGTACCAATTTTTCAACAGGGAGAAACTAAAGTAAATACAAACAGTCATAACACCGTAAGTTTATAACAACTGACACATTTTTTTTTTTTGTAAAAAAGTCCAATCAAGGTGTGAATCCAACTATCAAATCTTAATTAACAAATAGTTGCTTCGAAATAACTGAAAAGAAGTCAGTTGAGATGTTTGCTGCTTCAACCAGCCAGCTTACCTGCTTGAGACCTTTCAACTCAGTTTATTGTGCTATTTTAGTTTCTGCGGAGGTGTAAAGGGCAGTTTTCAGTGACACAAAAGGGTTCAGGGATGTTGGACTGGTTGGTCAGTAGGTGGACTGTATATTTTGAATTCATAAGCTGAAAGTTAAGCTGAAAACAGTAGGATTTTTTTATAGAAGACGTGTAAGAAAAACACAGACTTGGCAGATTTGGACGGCATTAAAATCATAAAGTATGTCTGCGAAACAAAAATTTCTCTAAAATCCTCCAGGAAAGCTAGTCCCATCCAAATAAGGCATCTGAGTTACGCCCTTAGCAGTTTGATATAGCGAAAATGCTTAATTATCTTTTTTTTCAGATTCTTCCACATTCACTCAATACTCCCAACAGGAGTGAGTATGCCTCAGTTTTCTGCCGTAAGCTCGCTCGACGTGCTTAGTTCATTCAAATCCCTTAGCAAGGTTTTTTTTTTTTTTTACATTATTCTTTTTTTGCTCTTTACTTAGTCACCCCGAGGCAGTTTGTTTTGCTCAGAAGTCTCTCCATAATTAAAAACGTCTTTGACTTCAAAGAATAATTCCACAAATTAAAGCAGGACTTAAAACAAACCACCTCAAAAACAGTAAAACGGAATGTCTTACACAATGCTACATGCAAGGGGTTTTCTAAGGTATTCCATGAATATTTAATCACGTACATTTCACATGCTCCGATTTAAAGCTCTCAGCATAGTAACATGCCCATGAGATCCTCTTTCGCATGGATGTAAAGAGCTGGGTCTTGTCTGCCTGGATTTCTCCACTCCTCCCTCTCCCACCCGTCTCTTTCACACAATTCTCGCCGCTTGCCTCTTCGTTCCCGCTCATCTGTCCATCAAGCATTCACCCAGGCATCCATCTGCTCATCTTTCTATCCATCAAATTCAGTAAATGCCTATATTTATTTCTATATGTACGGTTTTCTGTTGATTTCTGTGTAGGCAGCCGTCTAGACACCTGTCTTCCATTTTTGGTTCAGTTTCCCCTCTCTCTTCTTTAAGCGTCTGAAAGCTGAAAGCAACATTTCTTTGTGGGCTTTTCTGCCTGAATGGGAATGCATGCACATTTTTTTCTTCAATGGGGGAAAAAAGGAGCCCTCAGTGTAGTTCTCATTCTCCTCAGCAGTCAAAACAGTCTCCAGTTTTGAAGCTGTATTCTGAAGGCTCAGGACAGCAAAGGTCATATTTTGCAAGTATTAAAAGGGCTGTCTTTAATTAGGACCTCATAAATGTCAGCTCACTTTTTCCTCGAGTGCCTCTCTACGCAAGTACAGATCCACGTTTTGGGCGGCTTTAATTTCTAGAGGTTACTTCCCCTCTCTCCAGGCGAGGCGGTCTATAAATGATTCCGTGCCACGGGAAGAATGAAGCATTTAAGTTGTCATTTGTTGGGTTTTCCTCATTAGAGCGTCGCATCTGCGAGTTTAGTCAGACGGCTTGATGCACTGGAGCTCAGTCACTTTGTTAAAGTTCTAATTGCCAACAGCAGAAAAGGGAGATTTCGGCAGGTGTATAATGACTCTTTAATTAAGATATTCAATAAGTCCTTCCTCTTTTGGAACCGTTTTAAACACAAATGGGCAATTTAGAATCATTTGTAGCAATTGTAAATCCAGAGCAATGATTGACATGATATAACATAAATATAATTAGTTCTGTGTTTCCTCTGGGTGAATAATAATCAAGGGTTTGCTATCTAAATTAATTTCACTCTGTGTGAGTGGCATTTGCAATAGAAAATAGAACATGTCCATGACACAACATTTTGCAACTCTAATTTTCTAATGATGATGAAAAAAAGTACAACATGAGAATAAGGTGTCAAACTGTCAACCTTATTTTTTCCTTGTATATCATAATGAGATTTTACCTTTATTTTTTTTATCCAGTGTATTATTAATATTCCAAAGTTCAGGGTGAGTATGATTTTTTTTAATACTTTTACTCAGCAATGCAGGATGCGTTAAATTGATCAAAAGCAACAGTAAAGACATTTATAATCTTACAAAAGATTTCAAATAAATGCTTTTCTTTTGAACTTTACATTAATGAAAGAATCCTGGACAAAAATATATCAGTTTCCACAAACATTTTAGGAAGCAGAACAGTTTTTAACATTAATAATAATGAGAAATTCGTATTAATCACCAAACCAGCATTCCGTATTATAGACTTATATATGCGTGTATGTGTGTGTATGTGTGTGTGTGTGTGTGTGTGTGTGTGCATGTGTGTGTGAGCGGGTATTCCCTACATTATGGGGACCAAATGTCCCCACAGGTATAGTAATACTACTAATTTTGATCTTGTGGGGACATTTTTTTGGTCCCCATGAGGAAACAAGCTTATAAATCATACTGAATTATCTTTTTTGAAAATCTAAAATAGCAGAACATTTTCTGTGATGGGTAGGTTTAGGGGTAGGGGTAGGGGTAGTGTAGGGGGACAGAATATACAGTTTGTACAGTATAAAAACCATTACGCCTATTGAATGTCCCCATAAAACATGAAAACACAACATGTGTGTATGTATGTGTGTGTGTTTGTATATATATAAAATACATTTTCTTTCTTTTGTCATCAAATAAATGCAACCTTAGTGAGCATTAGAGACTTCTTTCAAAAACATTGACAAATCTCACTAAGCCTAAACTTTCGAAACAGCAGTGCACATGAAAAATCATTGAAACAATGTCAATATTTTAAAATGACTGATAATTTTAATTGTACTAGATAAGTTACTAATGTAAGTCTGATATGCACATAATTTAGGGATTTGTTCAAATCCTTAACTCTAAACAGTAGTAATAGTAATCCTTGAAAGTACAGCATGTCTTAGGGCCTGGCGTTATGAATCTGAATTGTTAGGTGTAACTGCTCTCTCTCTGTTTAATTTACAGATTTTGCTAGAGCCGTTGCCGGGAGACCCGTGTCATATGCTGCAGTGCTGAGGATGAAATCAGACAGTTCGTCATCCTCCTTGTTGAGCTCCAGAATGAGGTTAAGGAACAACTACGGAATGGGATCGCCTAGCCAAGACTGGCCTCCGTTCTCCAGACACAGATTCTCAGCCCTCAGCTCACAGGAGGACTACAGGAGTGAAGGTGAGAATGAGGCTGAATCACACAATCCCATGCCAATTCTCCGACTCTCACGCTGAGCACTTACAAACTCTCTCTGATCTGTGTTCTCGTCACACTGAGGCAAATGAGTTTTGCTTTTACTTCTTACTGACTTGAGAAGTTTGACCTCAAAGAAAGTGGTTCTAATACTAATAAGAGTTGAGCACTGACTTGAATATGCCTTTTCTGTTTAGCGCTTTGCAAAACGTTTCAATCTAAAAGGCCAGGCTTAAAGAGGCCATATTATGCCCTTTTACAAAGTCTTGATTTTGTTTTTGGGGTCTAATACATGGGTCTTCAACCGGGGGTCTTATTGCAGGGGGTCCGTTAATTAATGTTTGATCACAAATAATTAAAAAAGAAATAATTAAAACATGGATAAAACATCACAAAGTCAAATTTAAATCAAGTATATTTGATTTTACAAATAGTTTTACATTAACAGCTTTAATAAAACCCTTCCATGCACGTGGAGTCACGTGATCTCATGAAACCGTCAACGCAGACTATGAGCATTATAATTTAAAAACACTACTGGCTGATAATTTAAATGCAATTTAGCTCACCAGAATGGATCGCTTCATAATATCAACAGCTTAAAGTTCAGGTAAATGTATAATCGACAGTAAAATTAAAATGTGAAGTTCTGTTTAAACTTAAAGGCCGGGACACACCAACCCGACGTCAAAGAACAAGCGGCAACGAAAGCCGACGATGTTGGGGGAAAAATATGTGCTTGAAAACACCAAAAGAACTTCAGCCGACTGTCAACTAGCAAGCGTGTTCTGCGCCTGCGTATAAAGGAGATAACTGTCTATTTAAGCAGATATTTGTCTATATTCGTCATTCAAAAAGGGAAAGCGGAACGAAGACTGCATGTATACAAACCATAAACAAAGCAGCGCTTGCTCACCGTTTTGAATATCAATCATGCCGATCACGTTCTTTATTCCACTCCTATCGTGTTATTATGAAAATATCTGTGCATTCGAGTGCTCAGGTAAGAAGACGTAAAATTAGATGTTCTTTCTTGGGGGGGTATGCCTTGGACGGGAATTATTTAAATGGCGAATATTGTGACTGTGATATTGTGATTTTGGGATGTCTCTCATTTGGACTTTTATGTTTAGTTTGTATTTGGTTTATTGCCTGTTTCTAATCTTTTGGTTCCCCTCATTAATCCATCATTTGCACCTGTGTCTTGTTATCAAGTTTTCCCTGTGTTATGGTGCATTCACGCCATATCGTAATTACTGTAACTTCGGGCTCGTAAAAAGCGTTCACGTCCTCGTAGAGCTCGTAATTACAGTAAGCTGGGAGTTTTCTGAAACCTCCCACGTGTACCATGTGATCAATTTACCACTTGACCCCTGTAGATTGATTTAGGCATTGATATAGAAATGCTATAGAAATGCATAATTACCAGTCCAAGGACATGAACAGCTCTGAATACATCACATGTTGTCATCTCAAGATTCCGGTAAATACGAGGTACGAGCAATAAATGTGTTTCCTGTTAGTTTGTCAGTTGTTTCTCCTATCTCAGTATTCTTCTTGTGTGCTCTTGTATTTCTTTTTCTTGTTCTCCTGCTCTTTGGTTCCTGTTTTGCTTGTATTTTTAAATACGCCTGCAATTAGTTCCACACCTTTGCCTACCTTCCTTGCACTCTCCATATTACAATGACATGTATGTTCCCAGAGGAAAACTCAAGACTACCATCTAGACATTTCTGGTAGTTTAGACTTACTGCTGTAGAGAATAACTCCCTTTGGAGAGGACCTTGTCCTTTGTAACTTCGCAGACCTTTTTCACGCTCAAACAGCGACATTACACACTACAAAAAGATGAAAATGTAAAAAAGCAGAATAGGTCCTTTTTAAATGTACAAAACAACTTGAGCTCTGCTGGCACTCAATATTCATCATTCCATAACTTTTAGTAAAGACCATTGCTAGTCAACAGAATAAGCTGTGTTTTTGGATGCTGACCTTGACACCTGCAAGACTAACTTTGTCAACCAGCTTTACTAGCTGGGTTTTCTTGTCCAGCAGCTAGATCTGCCCCAGACCGCCACAGACCTGCAAGGATTTTAGGACTTGATTTGAGTTGTCAGAGCCTAAAAGACTGGGTTTGCGTGTTGGAGTCTTGTCTAACATTGAAAGTGACCTAGACATCTCACCAATGAATCATGTCTCTGCTCAGTTAGAGTTGATGGAGACCCCGGCCAGACGGAAATTGAACAGGGATCATTGAAACATCTCAGCACTTCCCAAACTCCCAGCCTTCCGTCAGCCTGACAACTGATGGATGCTGTTGTCACTGGGAGAAATAAATATTTTCACAAGAGAGCGAGAAAGCTGCATTATGAAAGAGACCTTTACAAATAAAATAAGATCTGTCAAGGTTCCCATTGGTTTGTGGTGTATGAATCTGTTTGTTGTAACTTCAGAAACACATTATTTTGCTGCTGTTGAGGTTATTTGAAGGACATCTCTTAGCACTGTGGGTCAAGTGTTTTTGACACTGAACGTGTTAAACCTGCAGGAAATTCAGCTAAAACCATGCTAAGGTGGTTGCTAGGCTTGTTTTACATAGTTTGTGGGTGGTAAAACCTGATCATTTGCTATTCTCACATTGCCAGAGTTTTGACCTGAAGTCCATTTTGCTATGATATGCTTCTGTAGCAAAATGCTTGTAGCTTAGTTTGTCAAAAGAACCGACTTTGGTACCAAGTTGGTACTAAAATTTAAATAAAAATGTGACGATACCAGCATTTACCCCTAGCATTTTAAATGCTGTTGAGCAGACAGGGTTTTTCCAGCGTTGAAAATATTTTGGCGGCTGCCAAAATGAATTTTGGTCCCATCAAAGCTTTATTTGGTCATCTAATGTGATATCTGAGATAACTGCTGTACTTGTGATGGCAGCATGGCACGCTTTATTTATAAGCTTAACGCGATTAAAACAGTGTGAATAAAAATGCCTTATTTCTTAGATTAAACATCACATTATTTGCATTAGTATCAAATGCACCTCTAAAGAAGGAGCATTACAGTGATCTTAGGTGGATATATTGCTCCTGGCATATGGACTAGCTAGCATGTTATCTTAGCATAATGTCAAAAGACAATTATTACATTATATCATGTTATTGCTCCAAACCCATATATAGCATCAGTTGAGTGTTTACCTTCTGAGATCTGATGTGCTGTCTTATCACAGAATGATGCAAAAAATTATTTATTATTGTATAGAATACTATAAATGAAGTCTATGCCGATTATACATATTGTTTATTGTTGTGAAAATACCCGAGATTGCTTGAGGGATACAGATTAACCATACATTGTCGCAATCGTGTTTATTCATTTAAAACATTTCTATCTGCATGTTATTCAGCTGCCGCGGAAGCTGGATGTCTCTGTCCATGTAACGGATCTCCTGGAACAACAATAAGTTTTACTTCTATGAGTCTCACTTGTGGACTTTCTGCACAAGGGCGCCCTCTAACTTCTAATATGAGTATAACAGATTACATGAGTGTGCTTAACGCTCCATAATGTTCAAAATACCACAATTTGGGTAAAAATAGAAAAAATATTAATAATCCAAGAATACATTTGAAATGAGCACAGTTCTGAACTAAAAGCCCTGATGTACAGAGTTTAGTAAGAAACTGAAGTGTAGAGTTTGTCCCTCAGTAGATGCATAAGAGGTTTGATTTTGCATACCTTGTGACAAAAATTTTGAAATTACTGTTACTATAAGATATTTAACATAAGTTAAAATGGAATATTTAACCTTTCTAATGATGTGTAATAATTGTGTACTCTGTGTGTGGATGACACCACTGAAGATTTTTGACCCAGGAACATCCCTGTTAAACACCTGATTGGCCATTGTGTTCACGTAATCAACAGATATGTCTGTGATTGGCTACAATGATCAACGCTTCAAAAACATGTTGTAAATGGACATCTTTGATGCTCTTAACCAAATACTTACGTAGATACACTCAGGAGATCCCAAATATGTCTGCTAATAGACGCCTGCTTTTAAAAATTTCAGTACCAACTTGGTACCAAAGTCGATACTTCTGGCAACACTACCCAGAAGAATAACTTTTTTGCACCACCAGATTCAAGATTATCAGATTCAAAGTCACCAAACACCTGAAGACGTTATATAGTTTGTGTAGTTATTGGTTACTGAGACGTGCAGTGCGTTCGTGGTTCAGTAGGAACAGATGAAGTAGTATGATCAGGGTCAGATCCGGGTCACAGGACCTGTCTTATTCGAGATGACGCAATCAGTACCGGCAACTTCTCCGGATCACCACACTCCACCGGTTTAGGGGTCACCCAGGAGACAACAGGGGAGCCGGGAACAGAGCAGTCACATAAATGAGGTATGCGCCACTTCCTTCCCACACTGTGAGGATGCGGTAATTGTCAACGAGACGTCTCCTTTCCATGTAACCCGCGCTCTGGAGGTTGTCGTTGAATTGTTATGCTGAAAAGCTCATGGGGGGTACATAGGGCTGCTGTTTTCCTCGGTGAAGCTGACGGATCACAGAGTGCCTCTCAGATGACTGATTTCTCTGACATTATCAAGCTGCTAAATCATAAAACACTCACCGTCGCCCCATACTGAGACTACAAGCTGCCTTAGACAAGCTGCACAGCACCGCAGACAGATAGATACAACATCCTCTTCACATACTCTACAGTACCTCTCAGCTGGCACTATTTAAATCTCACAACTTTTGTTCACTGCGCAAATTTGAAGTTGCTATTACACAGCTCGGTGTGATCTCACAGCTGATACAAAAGCGGCCCCACAAAAGTTTTAAAGATGAATATTATGAAAGCATATAAAAGTCATAAAAGTGTGTGGGCAGCAGTAATTATTCCTTCCTACATCTAACACACTCATTTTCTCATCTGTGGAGTGCAGAATAAATAACAGCCTACTGTATATGCCTGTGTGTGTGTGTTTTTTTTTCTTGTGTAGAAATGAAGTAGGCATACTTTGTGCTTTAGATGTTTTGTATTAGACAACTGTACTACATTTGTGAGTGCAGACAGCAGAAAATAACGCAGTTGAAAATGCATAAATGGCTTTTGATAATGATAAATTGTTATTAATCAGTCAAGTGGGTTTGCATATCTGCTTGAATGATTTGTTTGTAAATCTGCTTTAATAGAAAAGAGGAGTTGGCAGTCAGATCATTTTCTCAAAAATAACTAATTGAATCAGTCGAAGTGATTCCAGAGCCGACAACTCAATTATTGACTGAATCGGTGGAAGCAGTTATTGACTCCTCAACTTAAAAAAAATCAGTTAAAAATTCAGTGAACTGGGCAGAGCAGTTCTTCAGCTTTAGCTCTTGAATCACTGAAAACAGGTCTTAAATCAGCAACTCACTCATTGATTCAGTCGAGTGGTTCTTGCAATCAGCTGAACGAGTAAACAAGTGAACAACTCACTGAGTTAGTTAAAAAGATTTTTGAGTAAACTCGGCTAACTTATTGAAAGGGTCAAAGTGAGTCAATTACTTACTGAATGAATCAAAATGATTCTCAAGTAAACAGCATGGAGAATGACCACAGCACAGTGCTTTTTGAGTCAAGCACTTGAATTCACTCATTGAATTGATTGGAGTATTCTCAGGTATGGTGAGTAGGGAAAAGGTGTATAGGACAATCTACCATTTACCAATCAATGCATGCTCGAATTGGTCAAATTGATTGACCAAATTGACATTTCTCAATGCGCCATAGATTAGGAGCGTACAAATCTGAGAGATTATTTTAATTTTATTACTTTTTACTTATTTTATGTAATTATATATTTTTTTCTGGTTTATTGTAGCATTTGAGATATTTTCTTATGCCCAGTAAAACATTTGTTTGGAGAAGTTTTTGGATACTCTGGTGGCTACCGTGATTCCAAATGCCATAACTTTTCATTGCTTTGAACATTTTGCTCAAATACATTTGACATGATTGTGATTTGTCAGCTCTGTCATGCCATTTAGGCATGAAATCACTTTCATAAAGATATCTGACTTTCACTTAGGTATAAACATTGGCAGGGCTGGGTAGGTTACTTTTAAAATGTATTTCACTACAGATTACAAAATACATGCTTTAAAAAGTAATTTGTAACGTATTTCGTTACATTACTCAAGTTAGTAACTTAATCTAAATACTTTAGAATACTTTGGAATACTAATAAGTGTGGAACAAACACAAAAAAGGTCATTGCAAGTTTTTATCTCACAATTCTGACTTTTTCCCTCGGAATTGTGTGATATAAAGTTGCAATTGCGAGTTATAAAGTCAGAGTTATGAGAAATAAACTCGCAATATTGAGAAAAGTCAGAATTATATAAACTCGCAATATTGAGAAAAGTACGAATTATGAGATATAAAATCGCAATATTGAGAAAAGTCAGAATTATGACATTTAACTCATATACTAAATTCACAATTGCAAGAAAAAAAGTCAGTATTGCAAGTTTATTTCTCCCAATTCTGACTTTGTAACTTGCAATTGTGAGTTTAAGTCTCGCAATTCTGAGGAAAAAGAAGTCAGAATTGTGAAATGCAATTGTGAGGGGAAAAAACTAATAAATGAATTATAAAATAAAATAAAATTATAAAATGACTCACAAACAACTATCACAAAACATGAAAACAGTCGAAAACATGAAACTTAACTCCGTTTTTTCAGACGGTCAGAGTCAGAGAATCACCAATTGCTGTTTAAATGACATTAAAATTCAAAGTAATCACTTTGGTAATCTAAAACACTTTTTAGATGTAACTGTAATCTGATTACCACCCATTTAAAATGTAACTGTAATGAAATACAGTTACTCAAATTTTGTATTTTAAATACGTAACTAAGTTACTTGTATTTCGTTACTCCCCAACCCTGAACATTGGGTATTTTGGTACACCTCTGCCCATCAGACAGGCATCGGTATTTAGCCCTATGTGAAGAGAATTCCTTTTGCCATTGAGTTCGAAGTGCTTATTTACCAAACCCCTGTCACTGTCCTCACATAAACTGTCAGGACCTGGTTTTCTCAGATACCACACCACAGTATGCTCATCATAATTACAGTGTGGGCCAGTGGAGAGACCTTGTTTGAGGTGATACCCGAACAGGCTGTACCTGCTCAAACCGAGCTGAACAATAGAAGAGAGTGAACCACAGCACTTTACTATAATTGCTTTTCAACTGTTAGACATATACAAAGGCTCCATGATGTGCACTCAAACATGTCACAGCCTATCTGTGAAATTGTGTACCGCCATGAGCACTCCCTGTTTAATAGTGAGAGAAAGAACGGTTGATTAAACTCTCAAAGGCATTCACTAGGCAGGAAATCCGACGCCTTGGGCGAGGTTTTTCTCGCTTGAAGAAATGGCCCTTGTTATTGAGGATTTTGTTTAATTTGAAAGGATGCTTTTGATGGTTGGTCATCTCTCTGTCACACAGCCAACAAACTGCAAGAGAAAGATAGGAAAGTTGGTTTCCTGCATCCTACCGCCTTGTCTCCTCCCAAGCACACTTATTTTTGACTAATGGGGGAAAAAACAGTGCTGTGAAGTGTGCAGTCTCCCAGGCCTATTTGCTTTAAAGAAATAGTTAACGCCAAAATTAAAGGTCTCTCATCATCATTCCAAACCTGCATGCTTTCCTTTCTTCTGTGGAACGGAAAAGGAAAACTTTAGCAATCGAATTGAAAAAATTGAAAAAAAATTGAAAATATATAACAGTCTTTTACGACTAAATGAAAGATAATTAACATGTCTTCTGAAGCCGTATGATTTTAGAAAGAAACAAAGTCATACAGGTTTGGAAAGACCTTTAGTGTGTTATGCTGCATTTTGAGCTCTTAAAAGGTTTGCAAAGCACAAAGTCCACTCCACTGGGAGTTATTCTCTATATCAGTAAGCACTGTTTCTGAACTCCCTGAAATGCCATTGTAGTGATGCGTTTTCCTCCTGGAACGTACGCACCCCAATATCCCTCATTTAAATATGAAGGTGTGTGAAAAAGTGTTTTGAAACTCACAATTATGGTAAGGGACGTAAAATTTCCGAAACATGCTTGAAGTGATTAAACAATAACAATGCATTGGTCCATCTGACCAATCAGAGCACATTGTGCTTTTCTGAAGGATAGGCTTCATAGTGACAGTAACTAAAGTGTTTTTTGAACATTCAAGCGTGAAAACCTATTAAAGTAGACCTCAGAAACAAAAATTACTTTAAATGATGACTGTATTTTTATGTTCTGTGAAGTGTCCCTTTAAGAATGTAATGTTAAAGAACGAGTCTGTTAACTCTGAGGTGTGAAACTACAGTAGGAAGTTGCTTTTGTCCAACAACAAATTACTTCATAGTTTTTTCCAAAACATTTCAGGAGAGAGATCACCAGTCCTGTCCTCAAGCTCTGCTGTACCTCTGATAAATGTATAACTCCAAAGAGTATTTTATTTCCCACTGGAGACCAAGTCTGCTGACAGGAGACTGCACAGATTACTGTTTTCTCTTTCCTGAGGAAGCCTTTTCCAGCCACTTGATAATTTCTAAATGGTGAGAAATATCATTATGTCTCAGTTTCCAAAACTAGGTTAAAGGCCTGTTTTTCTGTTAGATGGTGGGGTTGAGCTAGTAACAAAAATGTTTTGTTTTTTTTGACATACTGTGGTATTATTTGAAGTACGTGAATGTGTTTCTGTGTCATTGTATATATCAATGTACCCAGGAGAATTATAATCTGATACACTGTAAATAATTATATGTGTAATGATAAGCGGGTCAGCGAACTGAGTTTCAATTGCAAGCTTTATTAAAGACAGAATAGTGATAACAGAAACCAGCAAACGGGAATGTCAGAGGAAAAGCAGAGTCGCAATCGTTAAACAGGCGAGTAGATCGAGGCCGGCAGCAGGTAAACAACAGTCCAATAATCCAAAGCAGTAAATCCAACAAGGCAGGCAGAGAACAATCAGAAAACGGGAAGACAGGCAGAAAACAGGACAGGGAAAACAAACACGGTAAATAAATGCTCGGTAATGACCACTATAAGCAAATCAAGACTTCGCGACTGTGTGTGTGTGTGTGTGTGAGGAGCTTAAATAGTCCGGATGATAGGCTACAGTTGGCTGGGGTGATCAGTGACAGGGTACAGGGCTTCTGGGAAATGTAGTGCGAAGGTGTGAGTGAGTGTGTGACAGTGGATTGTGGGAAGTGAAGTCCAGTGTTGAGTGAGTAACAGTCCGGGGTGGAGTGCCCTCTACTGGTTGTTCTGGGAACTCCAGTTGACAATCCTGACAATATGATCAAGTCATGGCAACAGATGTTTTTCCAATTACTTTAACTCATCAAAATATAACAACATTTATTTATACCAGATTCAATCAGAAAAAAAAGAGTTGAATTGACCTCTCAGCTAATTTGATTATACTTAAAAATGTAAGGTAGCAACTAAATATAACGTTTAAAGTGAATTATGTAGAATGGACTGTAAAGGGCTTTTCATATCTTTTTATATGTTCATGATGATTATTCAACACGACTGGCATACGTGACACCGACCATAAGAGATGCAGTTAAATTTATTGGAGCTGTTTCACACTGCACAGACACTTCATCTGAGCTGTAAATGTACTGAGTGTTTACACAAACATACAGATGAAGCATAAATCCCATTGACATGGATTTACAACAGCAGGAATCAGTGGATTAGACATGAATGTTGATTCACATACAACTCACATGCTGATTGTCATGACAGATCCACTGTAGTCTGACCGTTTAGATTTTACCAGATCAGCTGCTTCTGTGATCTGAAGGATTTTTCTTCTTGTAATTGTAACCTTGCAATTGTATCACCAAATGTCTTCTTTAAAATTTCCTGCGATTGTTAAACCCTGCCAAACTGCTGAAGCAGTTATGAAATGTAGTTACACTAGCAGTAAAAAGCATTCTGTAGCAGTAAAAAACATTGTGCCTGAGGGCTGGCATATACACAGAGAGACTGAATTCATTGTGCTGGTTGATGGCTTGTATTGTTAGAGAAAGGGCAAGATATATATGAACACGGATGGTGAGAGGGTAATGCAGCAGTGAGGTACACTGTGTCGCCAGATTGGCAAATACTGATATGCTGCAACACTTTGACCTATCAACAAGGGTGTACAACCACGTCACATACCAAAATGTGTTTGTAATCTACCTATAATTTGTATGCGAGTGAAAAGTTTTGTTTGTCCTAATGAAGTTTATTTAACAAAGTTAAATGCTACACAGCCCCAATACACTGTAAAACTCAATAAGTTCAGAATAGTCAAGTCAAGTCAGCTTTACTTATATAGCGCTTTTTACAATGCAAATTGTGTCAAAGCAGCTTTACATTAATAATTGGCAAATCATTTTTGGCTGCACAGCAGCTCCCAAAGAAAATGGTGTCATTGTGCAGCTTATTCTATATATTATTGATTCATTCCGTTGCAAAGATCAATAGTTGTTAGTCTAGTTAATTTATGTATATCAGCACTGCAGAAAACAGTGACTTAATCGTCCGGCTCAGATCAGTTTGCATACAACGGCGCCAATGCAGGCATATCAAAAACACTGCTGAATATCTGTTAGAGATCAGTCAGGCTCAGTCACCAACCAATCACGATGCACCCCTTCACCGGAGTACTGATCACCATCACCTGTTCCCAATCACCTCATCACCTTCATAAGCACACACCTCACTTCTGCACCTTGTCCGGTCTCAACTTTAGATTACGGATTCACTTACCTGCGCTAGGAATATCCTGTTCCCCTGTCGTCGCTGGTTCCTTCTGTCTCCTGTGGATTTCGCCTGTCTCAGTCTTCGTCTGCTCATACCTGTTGGTACTCACCTATCCTGTCGTTCCTGTTCCCGAAGCGTGTGCTCTGTTCAGTGTCATCTACGTCTCACGCCATCATCTACAATCAACAAACAGACTGTCAGTATCTCTATCTATCATAACCTGCTTAAATACTCTCTCATCATTACTCACCATTGTTCTCTATATCCGTTGTGTTCAAATAAAAGAAAATATACTAACCTGATCCTCTGTGAGTCTGTATTCCGTTACAATCTCAAACAGAATACTCAAAGAATACTCAAAACATTTTTTTTTAACTTAGTAGAACTCAATATTTTTGTGACAAGTGGGGCGGGGCCGAGAGCCATGGAAGCGGAGCAAGGCAAGTGTGGCGCACAGGTGTCTCTCATTAACAATCACGTCATGGGCATCCTTTCACTCCCGTTAGTGTTGTCAAAAATATCGATATTTCGATATGTGTCAATACTGAAATTTCTGAAATGATACTAATACTCCTTTCTGCTGTATCGATACACCGATAACAGCTACTCTCCTCTCCGACAGCGAGTTGGCACTCACCTGCCTCCTCTCATTCAGTCGTTAAATATTGTTGGTGTAACCAGGTCTGAATTCCAGCGCGGGATTGCCCATAATTCTACTCATTCCCGCAGATTTCAATCCATAGCGTGCACATAACATAATACATAATAAAATACCCATCTTGGTGAATGAAAAACACATTGGGTGCATCAGTTCTTAGAAGGGCAGCAGGCTTATAAATGTGCCGCTCTCTCTGTGGTTAATGTTAATCAAACAACAAAAGACAAAGAGAAAATCACTTAATGCTCTTGACTGATTAATTTGTGTTACTTTAATTGATTAATATGTATTCAATTTTTACAATTAAGATTATCCAATGTTATTTTAAATTGTATTACTTTGTTTCTTTATTCAGTCTCTTACCTCAATAGGCTTGGCTACTACTGTACCAGAAAAAATAAAGCAATCTATTTCATTTGTATATTTATTTTATTGTATTTATTTGTTCTTATTACTGTTTACTTGTAATTCACCATTTGACATCAAGCTTCCTTGTTTCTGCGTGTTAGATATTGCAACAAAATTACCCCATTGGAAAAAAACAAATACATTGAGCTAGCAAATATTTATGAGATCATTGTATTGGTAACTGATCAACAGTTATATATGAAAAGCTTAAAAGCTTCAAGTGATCTCTTCAGAAGACTTTGATTTTCTAGACTTAGATGAACAATGGATGTTAGATTAAGAATATCTTTATGTGTGCAGCGTTTTTGCCCACGTGGTATCAAAAATGGAGTCAAATATTGACAAAATAACACTTAATATTAACATTTATTCGTACAGTCTGGCACAAAACATGCTGCCGCACCTCAACTCAATCATATTAAGTTCAGCTTACAACAATGAAATTTTGTGTTCACACAACTTTTTTTTCTATTAAGTACAATGAACTTTCATTATTGTTTGGGTGAAAAAAAATCATTTCATTTCATTTCACTCTTCAGTTTTACAGCGTATGCAGCAGACTGCACTGTGTTTTGACACATTACCAACATAAATGCCTTGATGTCAGGATATTTCAAAAATATGTCACTTTTTATCCATGCAAAAACCCCTTATTATTGTAGTGTCAGAGGCATTTGTGTTCCTCTGTCAGAGAATGATCCCCAAGTACACAAAGCTTGTCCAAGCTACACAGATCTGTAAATAATTCAAAGAGATGGAGAATGACTGGTGACTAGAGGTGTTGAGGAGACGGAAAGCGAGCCAGAGAGCATATGGGCCGAGTGGGAGTGTTTGTGCGGGGGAGCGCTCTTTAATCTCAGAGGCCCACAGTCAGCCGAGAGGCAGCCAGAGGAGTGTTTGAGTGTTAGAGTGAATCAAGTACTGCTTTACATAAAGATACTCCATTGTTGTCAACACAGATGCAATGAAAACACAGCTGACTACCAAATAGGCCGAATTCAGTTTTGCACTTAGCAGCATGAACTAAATGTTGAGAGTTTGTTTTGAAGGTGAAATCCTATTCTTTTGTTTAAAGACACTTGTATTTTGGATGTATTTAACGTTCCAGAAACCACATTTTACAGAAAGAAAAAAAAAATGTTTTGTCCTGTAAACTAATATAACTAGTATAGTTTTATTTCATTGTATGGTAAGGTAACTTACAGTTAACAAGTTTTTTACTGTAGCATGTTTGTATTCCTAAACTGATAAAATGACATTTATTACAGCGTAGTGTTATTGCTCATATTTAGATATGTGTGTAATTAAAGATTTTTAAAACTTAAAGAATTTTTTTTTCATTCATACTATTTTCTAAAGATTATTATAGAAAGCTTTACAATGTAATACAATTTCAGTCTTTCTACTGCAAAATATCATGTTTAATTCGCTTACTTGAAGTTTCTTCGGGTGAAATTTACAATTCATATTTGAGTGAAACTGAAATTGTTTCAAAGTTAAACCTACACCATTTTTTTCAGTGTGGCGAGAAAATAACGTACTAAAATCCCACAGACTTAAACTAAATTACCAGAACAACTTACAATTGGAGGTTTTCAAAGTAACGTCATATAGAGGAACGATTTTGAGTTTCCCAAATAAACTTTTTGTAAACAGTTTTTTAAAAGAACCTTTGGTTGCACTTTATTTTAAGGTGTCTTTGTTACACTGTAATTACACATTTAAGTATTGAGTATTATTAAGTAACTACATGTACTTACTATAGGGTTAGGATTAGGGTTTTTTGGATGGTTTAGGGTTAGTTGCATGTAATTATGCATAATTTATAGTTATTACTATAGTAACAACATGTAACATATGTAACAATGACACTGTAAAATAAAGTGTTACCGAACCTTTTTTTTTTTTTTTTCACATGAACTGGAAAGGTTCCATGAATTTTAAAAGGTTCTTCTGCCGATAAAGAACCTTTATTTTTAAGAGAGTAGAGACCAGAATATTTCAGAGACTTAAGGCCACGACACACCAACCCGACGTCAAAGAACTAGTGGCAACGAAACCTCACGTCGGCTGCATCGGGGAAAAAAAAACGTGCTTGAACACACGAAAGAAGTTCACCCGACTGTCAACTAGCAAGCGTGTTCTGCGCCTGCATATAAAGGAGATAACTGTCTATTTAAGCAGATATTTGTCTATATTTGTCATTCAAAAAGGGAAAGCGGAACTAAGACTGCATGTATACAAACCATAAACAAAGCAGCGCTTGCTCACCGTTATGAATATCAATCATGCCGATCACGTTCTTTATTCCACTCCGCTCGTGTTATTATGAAAATATTTGTGTATTCGAGTGCTCAGGTAAGAAGACGTAAAATTAGAACAGCCTTCTGTCTGTAACTTTCATAACTTGTGCTTATATTTGCTACGCTGAACAGCCAATCAGAGTTCTCACTCTCACCGACGGCCCAACACCGATTCAACTTGTCGAATCGGCCGAGAAAAAGGACGGTGCGGAACACACTGAGAAAACTTAGTCGGCCGACGCACAAAGTCTGCCCGATGGCTGACCGTCGGCTTGGTGTGTTCCGGGCTTTAGGGACGGATTGACATGAGTCAGTTCGTAACCTTCTAGCAATCAACCAGAACACCCTATCAACATGCATGTCAAACACCCACAACACACTGCAAAAAATGGTAACCTGGAATTAGTTACTTTAAAGAGCAATTTCAACCTGATTTACAAATGGTGGTACAAATGAATGTATTTAGGTTGATTCAGCGATATTAATTTGGCGTCAGTTAATTTGGAATGTTACCATTTTTAGCTTACCATTTATTATGTAATTTATTTGGACTTTTACCTTTTTGTATGTTGCTAACACTGAGTTCAATTCATTCTCTCCCTTCGGATGTGATATCCTCTCTCTTGTGGGGATGTGACACTTTTTCTGGGCAACAGACTGTGATGTATAAGAAATGCGTTTTTTGTCCTGCCAACGATGCAGGTTGTACCGGAGACCTTCACCGGTTCTGTGAAGCGGCTCCACAGATCGTAGATATGAGTCTGGAGTGCTGACACCTGGGCAGAGAGCAGCTCGAGACGGTGACGATGTTGCAGCCTGTACACATTGGGATTTATTATGCATGCAGCGCAGAGCACAAATAATAGAGCTAGAGCTTAGATAGCTCACTCCCAAGCCGCTGCAAATGACTAGGTTGTGCGTGAACTCTGCGCCCACAGGTCCTTCATCTCTTCTCTCTCTCTGTTTTCTAATTCTGTTCCTGCACAAAAACATTTGCCAGATTTAGCCATCGCATAGCGGATGTCGAACAGGGGGCGGAGAGACGTTCATGCAGCCTTGATCATTTCATGAACAACATTATCCATACAAAAAAGTACTCTGGTACACTGATGGCATAAGATGGTACTGCCATGATACTGAATGATATTCGTATGCATGTAGCATAGCATTTACAAAACAATACCAGAGACCTAGCATGGCTAAAACACCGTTATCAAAACAACATTATTTTGGTAACTGTACAAAATTTAGTCTTGTGACGGATATGTGCAAAACATATGGTACAGCTAAGGTATGTGTAACAAACATGGTGTTACCATGCTATATTTCCAGATGATTTCCCAGGGAAAAGTGCATTAGCATGACACATAACGTGGTATTAGCATGAGACCTAACAATGTGTCTAACATTGTCTAAAAGAAAATATTTCCAAAAGAAAATAAACAAAATCAAAAGAAACAAACAAATATAAATGAATTACATAATATAAAAAATTGTATTAGCGTGATATACATCCAAAAAACAGTAACATTGTATTAGTATGGTACATATCCAAAAATTATGTAATTAATACGTTTCATGTTGCAAAAAAAAATGGTATTATCATAGTATGTCCAAAAATGGTATTAACATGGTACATGTCCAAAAAATAACAAAAAAAAGCATGGTATTGGTATGAAAAAAGTATCATGCGTATGCAAAAAGCATGGTACATGCCCAAAAGATGGTATTAAGATAATGATAATGTCCAAAAAATGGTTTTAGCATGGAACATATATAATAAAATCGTATTTGCATGATATAGGCCAATGTCCTAAAAGGACACATTGTACATGTCCCCCCAAAAAAAAAATGTTCAAGTGTTTATTCAATTTGAGATTTAAGATTGTCCCATTGTTCAGCATAAACTCGCTGAGTGCCGACGGAGCAGATCTCCTGAGTGTTTCTAATTGGATGGACTCTCGGTTATTCTTCTGAGATATGTTATCGAGTTCACCCTGGGGGCTGAATATATGAGACAGTTAACAGGATTCCTAATGTGGACCGTCTGCCGTGTATATCCAACTGGTAGAATGAGCTGCAGTAAAACTGTTTTGCATTGTTAAAACAACATTTTGTATCTGTCTTATATAGCCTATATAAGGAAGTTTGATGTACTGTATATTTAGACCACATATCCAAATTTATTTCCCTACATGTATGTCGTGAAAATATATAGTACACAACACTATGGCATAACAATGCTATTTCCATTGGGAAGCATAGGTTTTTTTTTGTTTGTTTGTTTGGTTGTAAAACTGTTATGGCATATTTTAGTTTGCACGCATTTTATGTACTTTTTGTTGAGGAATAGCAATAAAGTTTGTCAAATATGTGACTCATTTAGCTAGCGTATGAGACAGGAGGCTTGTGTGACAAGACTACATTTCCCATCATCCTCTGTGACAGCACTATCATGATAAAACACGGATTAAAGCGTCATTTACGCCTGTAATTACTCACTCTTTCCCCTTCTTCATTTTGTTCAACTAGCTCTAAAAAAGCCTTCTGTCTTTGTCTGGAAGTAAAAAAAGAGAAAGAAATATGAACTTGCCCAGCAAGTTGTTATGATTATACAGCTGCAATTTCATATTGAGTTAATACGATTTCTGAACTCATAAGTTGGAGCTTCCCAGGAGGACTTGAAGGCAGCATGAGTGTCTTTCCCAAGAGTACAGTAGTGATGGCTCATGCATCACTGCTTGCAATGTTTGAACCCACAACCTCGACTACTCACATATCTTGTCCTTGTATTACTTATGTCAAAACAAATACTTTTTTGTAAGCATAAATAATAATAGGGCTGTCAAAAATAGCATGTTTATTTCTTTGAATGATATTTTCTGTTTAATCTTTAAACATATTTAACAAAGCATAAATGTTTTTTTAATATTCTGACAGTTTCACGGTATATAACTTTTTTTTTCACTGGTCGTGTATAGGGGAAATATATTATATAAACATTGTAAGGACAAATAATTTAGTTTAAAATGTAATAAAATCAATATAATTAAATCAATAATAATACTAGGCAACATTTTTACTGCCCAATTTCTGTACTTTATGTAGACCTTTCAGTTTGTGTGTTTTAATAAATGGTATTATTATTATCTCTATTAATTGAAGGACACGCTGTTGTACAATTTCAAGTTATACCGAACTTTTATTTTGACAGGGTCATGACCTTTGACTTCCTGTGTTATTTTTATTTTATTTTTTTATATTTTTATCAAATTAAACGGTGAAATGTTCATAAAGTGACTCTGAGAGCAGCTCTGCAGATGAAGCTCAGGTAGTGAGTGAGAGCGGACGCTGAAATCCTCGCCAGCTTCAGTATGTGTAGTATGTGAAACTGCATACTCCTTCATACATAATTCAGATTTCAACAGCAGTCTTTTTTAGCTTTAATATTCACAGACACTAGTCCGTATCGATATTTGATTCATTGTACAGCCCTACTTTTGATTAATTCATCCAAAAATTGCCAAAATCTGTCACGTTCCGCTTTATACAGTAAATTCTTGTGACTGGATTCTGTGTTATATTTCAAATCTGAAGATGATAAGTCTAAAACTCTGAGTTTTATTGAATGATTTTTAAGATCATGTCATGTGATTTTATTTTGAGAAAATGCTAACTGATGTTTATCGCCGTCTTCTAAGCATCCATTCGGTGTATTGTCTCAATTGTTTTGTAGTGCAAACTGCCCCATTCAGTTTCAGTGCACCATTCACACAATTCACACCTCTAATTATTCTTTTCTTATTGACGATCATGTATTTATTGTCTTCAGAAGTGTCTAAATGCATGTTATAGAGATCTTTGGAAGCCTCTGTTGGTTCCTGGAATGTCACATGGTATGTCTTAACTAATTTTGCTTGCCGTGAGTCTTAAGTTACCAAAGATTTGGGATGTGTGTCAGATCCACATCATGTATATTATAAATATGCATGCAATAAAATTAAATCTTTCCCTTTTTTCTTCCATCTGACCCCAGAGAGCGAGGAGTTTGGGCCAGTGTTCATTCAAGAGCCAGATGATGCAATCTTCTCCCTGGATTCAGATGATAAGAAAGTGATAATGAATTGTGAAGCCAGAGGAAACCCTGTTCCGACCTACAGGTACGGTTTACTAATTTCATTAACATGGAGAAGGTTTTATTAAATGGATAATAAATGACATTTAATTTCTCTGGAGCTTTACTGTGAATCCTTATTATCCTGTCTGAGTGGCATTTCAGTTAAACTAACGCTAATGATGCAAATGTTGGACTTTCCTCTGTGGATTCCTAATCAGAATTGATATAATGTGTTAAAACCATAATGTTACTCACAAAACCGTAAGATCTAGTCTCACAGAAGTTCTAACCTTTTAGGAAACAGTCAGCAATTCATCAGTGTATCTGTTTCTCGCCTGGAGGATTCGCTAAACGTCTATAAGCATAAATAAATAAATACGAGTGTTTGAATGATCCACTGAGTTCTCAGACACTGATGTGGTTTTGAGTTCTGGGTCAGGATTTAGATCGATATTAAGATATAAAGACACATCAGGCTCTACGCTAACAAGCTCTTCAACAGTTAAAACGTGACATTCTATCAAATCCTAAACGTAATAATAATAAAATGCAAAAAAAAAACATGTCCAAAGGGGGACAAATTAAACACTGGGATCTTTAACTTAATGACTAATGCTTATAATATAGTTTGTAAAGGAAAAAGTTGCATTAAATTACAAAATAAGTGCTAAAGTAGAAGCTTTTTCTCTAATGGTCTTCGATTAGTTGCCTCAGTGTATAAATCTTTATTTATCCCTCAGAATCTAATAATTCATCATTTTTTTTCTAATTGAATCATTGCTTTTGCAGTTGGCTGATTAACGGAACGAATGTGGATGCAGAAGCAGATTTCCGCTACAGTTTGATTGATGGGAACTTAATTATACACAATGCGAGTGAGGCCATTGATTATGGAAGATACCAGTGCAGAGCCGAAAACAGCATTGGCATCGTCCTGAGTCGAGATGCCCTCCTGCAGTTTGCCTGTGAGTAACTGAACACATTTTGAATGCTGATATTCAGTGTTGTTTTAGCATCATTGAGAAGCTATTATAGTTTTTCTATTAATAGATTTTCCATTTTTTATTATTTATCTTTCCAGTTACAATTTTAAGAGTTTTGTTGAGTCATGTTTTGTTTATATTCATTTTATTAATTTTTTATTTCAGTTTTAGTCTTAACTCATGTTAAATGAAAATGAGAAATGCTGCTTTGGCAACTAGCAGAAATGTATACTTTATATTTATATGTCATGTTTAATTTCAGTAAACGTCTCCTCTACAACAATGCAACTCAATTCTTAACCACCATAGTACGATGCATCATTTGTGGAAACATTGGGCATTTGAGTGAAAAGTTTATTTTAATTTGTATATTTCAAATTGATATTATGCCCACCCTAAGATTGCCTCCTACTATTGCTACTGATTAAAAGTAAATGCAATTAAAGGTATTCCCACGATGCTTTGCTCCTTTGCTTAAAATGTAGCCCCAAAGTTATCTCCATCACACGGAAAAGTGCCCTTAATGCTTTGCTTCATGAAACAAGAGCAAAAAACGCATTTCTTTCCCTAGTAATCCCTTGGCTTCCCTCCAAAATATCATCACAAGCCACGGAAGCATGCAGTGTAGAGCTAGAGGCGCAATTGCTTGCTGGAAAACACATTGTTAGTTTTGCTTACAGTTTCCCCAAGAGCGATGGCCATAATAGCCTTATTGGCGTACCCAACGGAATTGTGTACTTCACTATTCACTGCCCATGGTGTTTTTTGTAGAAAAACGAACACTTGGTGTATGTGTGATGTAGCGTACTTACGGGCAGTAAATGTATTATAGCTGTTGTTAGGAAGCCTGTTTTTCGCTTCCCAAACTGTAGTATTGAAGAGGTGTTCGCTAGTGTTCTCTCGCCTACGTGAAGAATGGATTCCACCTTGTATTTTCTGCTCTCCTTCTCCATCTGAAAGAACACTGCAAACAAGATCCTAAAGTCATCCGGTCTTTTCTTTGAGTCTCCATATTAGATGCCAGGCAGCATGAACACACTGTTCTGTTCGTTTTTTTTTTTTTCTGTCGTCCTTGTCCGTCGCCTGGCTGTAACCTTGCTCCGCTCATTGTGTGTCCATTCTGAAGGCCTGTCGGAGAGACAAAGGAAAGCTCTTGGCAGCAGACATTGGGATGCAGAGCTTTTCCCAGGCCTCCACATAACAAATGGCCACCATTCATCACCCTGTTGGACACCCAAGGATCTTTCACTCTTATTGGCAGGGGGCGTTCTCATGAGACTGACATGGTGCTGCGTCCATGCGCAATGAGATTACGATAAAATGAATTAACCATTATTGCACCTTGCCACCGAAGCCAATTTGAAACGCTGTTCACAACCTATTTTACTTCCACTTGCTGATGTATTGGTGAGTGAAACAGGACATTCATTGAGGAAAGAGGTTGGATTTGATTTTTTTTTTCCAATGAGAATTGACCCTTCGCCGGCAGTTTGATTGACAGGCAATCTAACCAATCATAACCCCAAATCGGTCATTTTGTGTTAGTAGATTAACGTTGGTGAAATTGAACTTTAAAAATGGTTCCAGTTCATTCCTTCTGATGTTCATTCATGTTCATTTGATGCTATAAAGTAACTGGTATGAAGAGATGATCGCTTCACGAGCCGCTTGAAGGAGCTACAGCGATCTGTCACGACACATTAAAGAGCCACTATACAGTATTTATTGTTTAAACTTCTTTAAAAAATTACAATATTTGAAATATGAAACTGTTTCATATCAAAAGTAACCTGCTCTGTCTTGTCTGTCGACATGTTGTCAGTGTCCTCTTTTAAAGTTTTTAAAGTATTAAATATGAATAGTTCCCTTTCAGTCCGTCAAGTTCGACGTACGTCAGAACTGAACCGATGAATTGGGCTCTCATGCGATATCCCAATTCCAATTCGTCGGTTCAGTTCTGACATACGTCTCCATTCCCTCCTTCAGGGTATGAGGGTTACATACGTAACCGAGACGTTCCCTTTCAGTCGGTCACGTTCGACATATGTCAGAACTGAACCGACGAATTGGAATTGGGATATCGCATGAGAGCCCAATTCGTCGGTTCAGTTCTGACGTACATCTCCGTTCCCTCCTTCAGGGAGCGAGGGTTACATACGTAACCGAGATGTTTTCTTACACAAACACATCGCTTCGCTCCCAGGGCTGTGTGGATTTATTTTATGATGGATGATTGCACTTTTTTGGGCTTCAAAATCTCATCCTCCATTCACTGCCCTTATAAAGCTTGGAAGAGCCAGGGCATCACAACTCCAATTGTTTTTGTCTGAGAGAAGAAAGTCACATACACCTAGGATGGCTTGAGGGTGAGTAAACCATGGGGTAATTTTCATTTTTGGGTCAACAATCTTGAAATCATGAATTGGCAAGTCATCACTCACCACCTGCATGACGTCAAGAGACCCAACCAACGTGTTGGGAATGACAGATTTGTGACACTTTTGGAAAAGAAGTCATGTTAGCAAGTTAGTTTCTCCACCGATGCAGCATACCATTGTAGTTAAGTAGCAGGTTTACTTGTTTGTTTAGGAAACACACCCCTTATCAGGATTCGCTCTGCATCTTTTAGACTTTCTTTTAGACATTCAAGAACAGGGCAATCTGAAGTGTACTTAAAAGCTGCAAGAGCTGATTTCTGCTGGCAGCTACTGCTGTGCAATTTCAAAATGATTAAAAGCAATGATTCCCTGTGTGGAGTGCTTTGGTTGAGGTCTTGGTTCATGAAATGCAAACAGCTCTACTGGCTGGCCAGCGGTAGGGGAACATTTAGCTCGGATCCCTTTGTTTGCTGTCTTTGATTGAGGAAGCCGGGCATGAGTTTCCCAGAGATGGTCAACTCGGCCGTTTGGAGAGGGGCCTAGTCTTTGAGCCTGGCCACGGATGTCAAAGCCCTCCCTTGGTAAGAGACCTCTCACAACTCTTGCCAGGGAAACCGGTTGGTGTGCACAGACTATCCACAGCTCCCCTGGAGATTCAGAAATGTATTTTTCTATAAAAAAAAAAGAGGGAGAGAAAGAAAACCACTAGTCTGTATTCCTTTCACACTTTGTGTTGTGCCCCCAAAGCATTCCCTGTTGGGCCTTTTTTCTGTCTCTTTGTTTTGAGAAGCAGAACTCCCTGGTTCAAGCTAGTTACCAGACCACGCTTTGAAGGCTGCAGGCAGAGGGAGTGTCTCTGATCTCGCTCCCTTCTGAGATCCAGCCCTCTCTCAGCAGACCCCTCCAAAGTGGAAGGATGTGGCTTAGGTATCATAGCTTGAAAGAACAAGCCTGTGGATATCTACATAGGGCGGTTCTGTTCAGAACTCCACTGTGTTTGACCGCAGAAAGTAGGGCCATCAGGAACTGGATTCTCTGAACTAGAAAGTGTCTAAATTTGAGGGAGTTAGTGCTATGCTTTCTATTTAAAGGCCCTGATGCATTAAAGCACTCATGAGCACCCTTCTGAAACTTACAGTAAAATCTTACAGTAAAAACTTGACGGGGTTACCGCAACTTGCAAGAACACATAATGATTGTGACACAAATAACCAAAGATGAAGCGGTATGAAAATTTCATATCACGATTCGAGTGACCAAAATGATCACAGTATTGTTAAAAAGTACTGTAAATGTTCAAAAAGTAATGATACACACACTGAACTAATTTCACACAGTTTTATATCAAAAATCAGGACACACAGAGTTTTTTTTTTAGGTGGGGATGGGTGGATTATCATGTCATCATGTAATCTATTATTACTATGTGTACTACAAGTTTTGACCAAACATTTTATAAAATGATAAACCTCACTTTAAAGAAGAGATGAGTAAAAATAATTATTGAATTTAAGTATTTTTTATGCTACGTGAATAATTCTAGACACCATATTATCGGAAGTGTTTATATTTTTAGAATGTTTATATTTTACAATAACCCGTTAAAATGTACAAGGTTGCATACAAATTTGGTCCGACTTTTGGTCATATTGATCTGAACATAAACGGCAGACAGGCTGAATGAAAATAAAAACTTCATTCCCATAAATGTATTAACAGACAATGATGTCATGTGTTTTGATTTTAGTTGACTTAAATAACGTGACCTCAGAGCAGAAATTAACTTGAGCATTTCCTGTAAACCTAATCAGGCACTAAGTAGTGCTGTTAACTTTACCTAAAAATACATTCAGTAAATGCTTCACTAAACTCTGTGGCATATTTATCAGTTTTGAATCACTAATGGATTTTAAATTGGTAAGTCGTATAAAGGTGGAAAAAAAATATGTTCAGGACATTAAATGGACAGAATTTTCCTTATATTTTATATATTCCGCTTATTTAATGGAACAGAACGGGACCTTGAGTTTATTTATAAACATTTTTTAAGCCTAACCATTTACTAAATCTGAGTCTGGTATGAAAATATGGCCATGTTTATATGCACTTTTACTGAGGTTATATCTATTTTGTCACAAAAATCCCAAGTGCACATGTCGGCCAAGATGCACTCAAGATTTTCCTGAAGCTGTGATCACAGTATTGAGTACCATTAAAAAATAATTCATAAATAAATTAATAACTATATATAATACTATATACCAGAGAACACAAGTATAAAAAACAATTATACAGAATGAGAACATTTTCAACCAATATCTAGATTTTATTTTATTTTATTTTTCTGTGCTGCCTTGATTTTAGTCCAACTAAAAGTGTGAAAATGTGTACAGTATGTTAGTTACCACAATCTCTAGTTGACTAGTCTTGCGTTTATATTAATAATCCATAAGTCATAATAATGAGCCTATATATAATCCATAGCCTAATCATTGCTCAAGCGCACTCATAAAGTTTGTGTTTGAGAAAAAAAAACCCAGCAGGAAGACTGTCTAAACATTCTAATAATTTATTGATAATTTTTCGGTTAAGTTAACGATGCTGACTCATCATCTTCACAGCAGTGGACGCGACTATATGCATGTTTCATATGGATTACATAATTTGAGAATATTTATTTTCCATTTGAGTTGGCTTGTTTAAAAGTAGACATTTCCAGCTTTATATACATAAATATCTTGTGTCTCTGATGCAAGTATACTCTGAGTTTCAGTTCATTTTTGTTACGTGCTCAAGTTTACTGTTCATTATTTTACAAACAAAATTTTGCTGTAATTATGAGTTTACAGAAATAAAAATGGACCCTTTACTCTTTTTGCATTACTCTTTTCTGTATGACCAAAATTACATTTTTTACAAAATTACTGTATTTTAAGTTATGTATTTAGCGCACATTTATCTCGGACTAGGGTAGGGATGGGTCGATACCACAATTTTGGCTCCGGTACAGTACCGCAATCTAATACCCGAAATGCCGATATTAAATCAATACCGTACAGGGTCTAAATTTTTGTGTGGGTTTTGCGCATAATTTTGCTCATTCTCACAATACTCTCGTGCGTGTTTCGGACAACTGACGGAAATCACTTGCCCACATATTTTTAAACCTTGCCAATTTGACAGATGCTTGGCAATGTTTGTTGCATCTTCATCTTTTTTATAAGCAAAGTAATTCCAAATGGTACGTTTACTACTCTATATTAATTAGTTTTGGCCGTGTTGAGTGCGATTCAACTGCTTTATCCATTTTGTTCCTCTATGTTGTCACATTTTGCGTCAGTTTGTGTAGCACACTGCCACCTAGCGGTGAACTTCGGAACACCGGAATGAGCAAAATCATGATATCGTACCGTTTGAGGTAAAATATATATCCCTATCTATATTAACATTGCACTATATTGCTCTTTTATATCTAAATATATAGTAAAACTATGCGGCCAAGAGAGACCCAGTATGCGAGAGAGCGAGTGATTCAACGGTTTCAGTTTATCTCCAAGAAGGACAGAGGAGAGTACAAGCAGTTTAGGCGAGCTGCGAGCAATGTTGTGTCAGCGTTCGTTCCTCAAGTCTGTGGAAACACGTGGCTGGTTCGCAACAGTGTCCAGTTTGTCCAGCCAAGAACAGGCTCTGGCTCCAGAAAGCAAACCATTTTGTACTCATACAGCACATCAACATTACTCCTCAATTACGTCAGCAGGTGGAGGTTTGTGAAGTCACTTTCTGTTTTCAGTTTTTATGTTTGCATATCATTCATGAATACTAGACTTTGTGGCCTTTGTGACCCACTCGGATGGCAGTCCAATCAATGGAGATCTTTAAAGCTTAAATACCCCTTAAAAAGGTCATGTATTGTCTTAGACTGGCATACAATTATTGAAATGAGTGCATCAGTTCTTGCAGATTCTTATCTTATCTCCCATCCGCCCTTATAGAACAGATGAATATCGATTTACCCTACAAAGGTCTCACTTTACCAAGCAAGATGAGGGGTCAGGAAAATACGAGATGGAAAAGAAGAAAGGAACCCAGTAAACAGATTTTTATCTTCTATCAAAGGGATCCATTATCTTTATTCGGCCCTTTTTTTTATGACGCTAATCACAAGAATTCATCGCGTAGTTTTTGACAGTGCTGTAAACGATGCCAATTTTAGCAGGGCCGACCGCTCTCATTATTTACCACCCTGTAAATTTGCGAGCAAAGAAAGAAATAAAAAAAAATCTTGTTACATGTCACCCACTCTCATGCTTCATGACCCTGGGTGTCTAAAGATATGTCATTTATCACATATTTTCCTTGGACGATGTAGGAACAACAAAAAAAAATCTATTTTTCCATTTAGACTACAATGGCCGCATTGATTAGTTATAATTCATATGTCTAGAGTAAATTGACGAGGGCCAGGGATAACACGCTGATTCGGAGAACAAGAAGGCGGTAGTGACAGCGCCTGATAAATCAATAATCTGCTCTGTTACAATGGGATTCCCATCCTCTCCATCCTGGCTCTCTCGTGACAGTTTGTTGGAGGAGATCACCTTTCCAAGGCTATACATTACAAAGCTCATCCCAATCCTTCTTTCCTGCCAGCTGAGGAGAACCAACAGACATTTGTTGCATTCCAACAGCACGCCCACTTCAAATAAATAAGATATAAACTATTGAATTGCTCTCTCTTAAACTATATTTATTTCTTTCTGCAGTCCCAGAGAGGTGTCTTGTCTTTTTGCACCAGATGCTTTTGCTTTTCATGAAAAAAAAACTTTTGATCTCTTTCATTTTGTGCAGCCTCCTGTAGGTTTTGAGCATTTAAAAAAGTTGTTGCGTCTCTTGATGGCTCTTTGTGGTTTTGCTGCAATGGAGCAGTGCAAGAAATCCCTGTTGAAACAAGCCGGAATGGAGGTTGAACGATAATGGATTTTTTATTTTCGATAAATAAGGTGGAAAATCTAGTCGATAACCATTTAATTGGCTAATAGATTCTAAAATCTTTGATGTGAATGAAAACATTCAACTCAATCAACTCAATTAAAATGAGAGCTGAACTTTTACTTAACCTAACTAATTACTTAACCATGATAATTGTTAGAATTAGTGTAAATAAATAAAATAAAATAAAATCAACACTATAATAAAAAGGATTTCACAGGAAAGTACTATTTCAGTTTTCTACTTCAAAATGTTTAATTCAATGTGTTACTTACCATTTCTTTGTAATTGTTTGCTAGGGATTAATTACTACAAAAAAAATGTTTCTAAAACATGAAAAAAAAATCATATTTTTTTCTTTTCTAAAATCAACTTAGATAATTAATATAGTTCAGCTAACATAATATTTTGAGTTTCTGTTGATTGAACCAATGGCCTTCATTGTACTAACTCAAATGTTTAATTTCAATGAACTCAATTTTAAGGCAACCAGGTAACTTAGTTTTTTTTTCAGTTAAACTAACAATTCTGTTTACAGTATAGCAATATCTGAGTGGAAATATTTTCAAAGTAAATTCTATCTTTTTTTACAGTCAAGTCTTGTATTTGTAAATGTTTGTAATTTTTAAATGTCATTTATGGAATATATATAATAAACACATGTACCCTCATTTAAACCATGTCCACATTTTAGATGCTTATATTTTACCTATTGCATTTCTTTTGCACATAACTACTTTACAAAGTTTATTTTGTAGGAATAGAAAAAAGAAAAAAGTTCATTTATTTATTTAGTTTAGATATTTTTTTGCACTTGTACACATTTAATTGATATGGAAGCTTGTTTCTGGCATGGAATAAAAAAGGGGAATTACGACATTTTATCTAATAACTGACTTTTTTAAGCGAGTTTATAACTTGCAGTTCCGACTTTATTTCCCACAACTGTAAGTTTATAATACTTTGTTTTCAGAATTGTGAGATATAAAGTCACAATTATAAGAAAAAGGTCAGGATCGCAAGTTATGAACAAGTAATTGTAAGAACATAGCCAGAACTGCTAGATATAAACTTGTGCTTATGAGAAAAAGGTCAGAATTGTGAATTATTATCATAGTTGCGAGAAATTAAGAATTTTGAGTTTTGTGTCTCACATTTCTGGTGAAGTCATAATTGCGAATTTGTAATTGCAAGTTATAAAATCCGAAGAAATTGGGAAGAAAAAAAGTCAGAATTGTGAGGTAAAATGACGTAATAACCTTTTTATTTTTCATTCAGTGGTGGAAACAAGCTTCCATTGATCTGTGACTTGTGCTGCAGTGACACTTCGAAGGCAAGAAAAAGTAATCACAGCTGTCAAGCTCTTCACAAATGAAGAACTTTAGTGAGCAAAAATTAGGAGTCTGTGCATAGAAGTGAAAAAGAACAATTCATTCATTTGAAAGACTCATTCCAAACCACTGGGATACCAATAACAGCCCACCTGCTCTTGAGAGCACTCTCGAAGCCATGCAGTGCATGAAATGTGACAGATTAACAACTTCTCGGTAATGGGGAGTGTTAACCATTACCGTCGAAAGGTTGGCAAGCTTATCTTCTGCAGGTCGACTGTATTCATGCAGGAGTGCTTTGATGAATCAAAAGAATTGCAGACTATGAGTTAATGTCCAAAAACGCGTGTGTGACCAATTGATGGAACGCAGTGGCCAAACACAAGCTGTTCGACTTAAATGACAAAATTAGACTGAAAGGGAAATCCAGACAGCATTCAGCAAAGTATGTTGCGCTTCAATGCGATGCTGCCAGCAATATTGAATGTCTGTGATTATGCATGTCTGAGCATGTCTATTGATATCAATTTTCATGGTTACACATTGTAATGATGAATAGAAATTCATGCAGAAACTTCACAATAATTTCTCAGCCAGCATATGTGTTAAATCATTTACTTTTCTTTCTTTATTTTCTTATTTCACACAAGAAACTTCAATGCGGAATTGAATAAATGACATGAAATAACATGCATTACTCTGATTATTCGCTAATACGTATGGTTATACCACGCTCAGGCATGCAATATGCATTTTACCGGCCATTTTTTTAATCTACTCACATCAAATTCAAAATACATTTTTATGGACGTACTGGTTATCATTTAGCGAGGTGATGAACATCACAATGTCAGGTTTACATGCACTTTCGTCGCACCGTCTGGATGAAGAAACGGAGCTGAGACTGCGCAGAGAGTTGTTTTGACAGAGTTTAGCCATTTGGTGAAGAGAAAACTTCAGAATCATTCATGAAGTTGTATGAATGACACACGTCTGCCGCACGTTGCTCAGAGCGGTAATAATTCGATTAAGGTGTTTACATGCCTGTTTATTGCACCACCTGCTTTAATGCAATTATGGTTACTACGATTAAGAGCTTAATCACATTCATTTGATCAAAGTATTGCGTTTACATGAGGTAAAGTTTGCAACATTGCCAAAAACCCATTATAATCATTTTATGAGGGTGCATGTAAACCCAATCAATGTATTCAAACACTTAAAGTTTCCTATTAGGGCAGAAAATCAGATGATCGAGCAGTTGTTCGTTTTTGGTCCCACTTGTGTACTTGTGTCAAAAATAGAAGGTAACACTTTATTTTAAAGTGTCGTTGTTACATACATTATTTTACATGCAATTACTATTTGTAATAACTATACATTATGCATAATCACATGTAACTAATCCTAAACCAAATCGAATCCTAACCCTATGGTAGTTACTTAATATTATTCAGTACTTAAATGTATTGCAGTGTAACAAAGACACCTTAAAATAAAGTGTCACTAAATTAAAAAAATGTTAGGTACTTGTTCAAATTATATTGAAAATCACTTTTGCTGCTATTGAGATGTAATATGAGTGATGTTAGGGACAGGTTTGGTGGTATGGGTAGGTTTGAGGGTTAAGGGTAAAAGAACGGGTCAACAGTTTAATTATAGATGTAATTGCAAATGAATTATAGCTGTAATTACATGCAGTTATAGTTTTATATGTTAGTACAATGTAATAACATATACACAATAAGTGCATTGTATCAAATGATTACTTTAATGTTAGTGCATAGTAGTTAAAGACACTTAACTTTTAATCTCGTTTTACTAAATAAGGCAAATTAGCGTAAGCGCAATTTCACAAATGTGCCGATGGGTGTGGCAAGTTTTGCGCGTGATCTACTGATGAAACACAAATTAAAGAACACAGGCGCGGTCACATCATTTACATAATGACCAACGCAATCTACCTAGAGCCGCGCAAATTAGAGTTGGGTCGCAAATAAGCAGAGCTGATGCTCATCATGTGCAGGTCGACACAGGCGCAACTTGTAACATGTGATATACAGATAACATCTTCCTCTGGCATTCCAAAGAAATTAATACGAGTGTAAAATATGTTGTCTCTTCTACCATGTGCTCTCTGTTCTCTGTGGTGTCTCCTCCTAGCAGCAGCAATTGCAGCCATGTTGCAAAATGGATTTAGACGTGCTTTTTTGGGGCGTTAAATAATGCCACAAATACTAGTAAATTAACTAGCGCAAACATTAGTAAATCGTGTTGCGTGATTCATTCAAATAATCTCCTCCCATAAATGTTGCGTCTGAAAGGGAAACTCCTACAAATGCATATGCAATAAGGTAACAACACTTTTCAGCGCTAATTTTGCGCTGCTTGTCTTTAGTATATCCCGACAGTAGTTTTTTTTAAACTGCAAAATGTTTTGGTTTAAGGTTTGCGTTGGTGTGAGCTAGTAAATCTGGCCCTTAATATAAAGTGGGTCAATGATTTGTGAACATCACCAGGACTTTTTTAGTGATTCACTACAGTATATTCAATAATTAAAATGTAATTTAAAAACTAAATTTCCTCTTTTTCAGCAGTAACATTATTATTATTTTTTAATGATTTAGTATTTGTGTAGTGACCTTGTGTAGTTTTATTGCATGACACTAGGCTTCTGACAATTTCCAAACACTTTTTACTATCTAAGGTAATGTTAAGTTATCTAAGGTATCTCAGTTATTTGTCCATTTCATCATCTGCGACGTGAAAAGTCTTTGAAAAAATCATTTTGGAATAACGACATTCATTTGGCACCTTGCCCACGTTGCTCTGTCTGCCATTTAAAGCACTAATATGGTGTAGTATTTGCTGCAGTATTTGTGAAATCTTTTCTTCTCTTTCGGTTAATGCAATTATTTCACTCTCGTTGTCGATGGGTTTCTTGTTGACCTGTGAGCTTTATTCTGCAATGCGGTGCACATCTATTCATCTATATATTATGTCAGGGCACATGTCAAGGTTGCGCTTTTCAAATCATACGTTCCACCAGAGAATATAGCGGGCTGTCAGATGTTATAACAGACAGGGGCAAAGATCAGCTATTGTTCAGTTGAAGTGATTTACCACATTGTTGTGTCGAAAACAGTCACGTTAACCCATTTTAAGGCCTTCAATGAGGACAGACCTCCCGTGTTCGCCTTTATACTCAAATGTTCAATATGACTTTTGTTTCCAGAGCTGATTAGTTAGAGGGTAGATGAGTAGATATGGTTGTGAATATAGTTCCATGTTTGCATAAATTATGTTGTTTAGTATGCAGAAATCAACCTCGCCTGATAGTTTCTTACGGGCCCCCAACATCTGACATTGGATCTGTGTGAAATTAAAACTGCCTCATTTCAGGCTGAAAGGGGCTAATCAACACCGCCCACAACTGAAACATCTTGTCTCCTGTCCCACAAGCTTATGTCTTCCGTTCTGTCTCAACCCACAACGAGAAAGAAAATAAAAAGATTAATTACCCTCACGTCTAAGCCTGCTGGAACTCTTTCATATAGAGCACACAATAAACTGGAAAAATAAATGAACAACCATTCTTAGCCAAATTTGCCACTGCTCTTAGGAAGAAAATATGACAGGCAAGAGCTCTATATTATCTAAATTGTTTCTCATAGACATCAGTGAGATACAATGGAGAATAATACTTTTGCTTGTAAACATAGGATCAAAATGGAACTGTTTACTGCTTTTACCCTTCTGAAAAAAATTTTAAATGTTTTTGTGGGCCAAAAAGTGCTTTTGAGTTCAACTAATTGACCCTTTGCAAAGACCCGCCCCCTTTAGTTACTGTTGCTATGTCCGACAAGCCATGCGCTCTCACGCCACACATCATGTTCTCATGCAGTGAAAAACACATCCTGGAGCAAAGAGGACACTGACAACACGTCGACAGACAAGACAGAGCAGGTTACTTTTGATATGAAACAGTTTCATATTTAAAACGTATTTTTTTAAAGAAATTTAAACAATAAATAGCATATAGTGTGTCTTTAATGTGTCGTGACAGATCGCTGTAGCTCCTCGTGAAGCGATCATCTCTTCATACTAGTTCATTTATAGCATCAAATAAACATGAATGAACATCAGAAGGAATGTTGTTTCAAGTGTGGAAAGACGTGAGGACACACAATTTTTCAAGTTCATCAACATTAATCTACTAACTCCCCTGACTGCTTTGTCAGACAAAATGACAGATTCGAGGTTATGATTGGTTAGATCACCTGTCAATCAAACTCCCAGCGAAGGGTCAATTGCGATAAAGTCAGAATTTTGTGATATAAAGTTAGAATTGTGATATAACTCGCAATTGTGAAAAAAAATCTATCTCGCATAAAGTCAGAATTGAATGAACATCAGAAGGAATGTTGTTTCAAGCGCGGAAAGACGTGAGTACACACAATTTTCAAGTTCAAGTTCACCAATGTTAATCTACTAACTCCCCTGACTGCTTTGTCGGACAAAATGGTGAATTCGGGGTTATGATTGGTCAGATCGCCTGTGAAGGGTCGAAGGGTCAATTACTTTTAATATGAATTTAAATTGTAATCCATTTTCCTAAATTGCAGTGAATGTGCAATTGTAGTGAACATAATTTTTCTCTTGAACTCCTCTTCACTGGAATCTAGCTAGTTTCAATTAGCAAAATATTTTATCTCTTGCTTTTGTTCTCAAGAGCCTGGAAAAAAAAAATGTTGTTATTATTTAGTTCACACAAATGTAGCTGCTAAGCCAAATTAACTGTCATTCCAGTCGAAGTCTGCTTGTGCCATTTTATTTGTTGATATGTCAGCACATTGATGCTTAACTGGGACAGTTATTGATTTGCTGACCTTCGTAAATGCTGCTAATGTTCCATTTCCATTTGCACCTTGTTACTGAGTGTTTTGAGAAGTGGAAGTTCATATGTGCAAGCTCACACCGAGCCAAAATGACCTTTAAAACAGTGTGATCTAAAATTTAAGAGTTGAATATCAGCAAATCTAAGAGCCCCGGGCTGAAAATGTGTCCTTGAATGCTCATACTGTATGTAAATCTGAAGCTAAGTAAGATTTTTTTTTTTTTCATAAGTTCTCTGCACTCTGTGTATATAAATGAATCTTGTTTCCATTTAAACATACATATAGGCTGGTATAGTTAATGCTCTGACTGTACACTTTGTTATTTTGGTCTCTGAAGTACAATTTTTTTTTCACATGATAAAAACAAATGGAAGTGAGATATCTTTAATATCCTCTTTTCTTTTTTTCTTTTTTTTTTTTGTCCTAGATGGCTTTGAGATTAAATGGAGAGATTTGTTTAAGTCCCCTGCTACTTGGATGTTTCTCCCGAGAAAAGACCCAGTTTTTTCTCATATTCGCAATATATGCTATTTACACCATGTAAAAGTATCAGTTCTTTTTGCAATAAGAGTAAATAATAATTAGATATTATCTATTCTTTATATTGGAAGATATTTGCATCTCGGTATTTTTGTACATTAACAGTATGCAATTATATCATAGGTGTAAATGATTATATTTATTAAAATATAATGGGTCTTATTGGGTGAATAAAAACCCTCCCTACACCTTCCCTTAACTCTACCCAATGAACACTTTTAATATTATTAAACACTCGTTCACAGTTTATTTCTAATTTTGGAACATTATTTTCATTTTAATTGAAAATAAATGCGAGCTCGGCAAAAGGCAGATTCGAACCTGCGTCGATCGCGCTAAAATCCAGGTTTGCAACTGCTACACCACTGAAACAATTGAAGTCTGTGTGTCTTTTTTAAAAGTTGAGTGACCCAACCAGACATTGGTATGCAGAACTAAAGTAAATAACATTTCCCAACAAGGAACGTTATTTGCACTTAGTGTCTGATGTTCATCAGTATGTGATATTGAGCACTAGTGGTTGAAATTGGCACTGCAGCCCAAATTCAAAATATTGGAAAGAGTTTTTTTCTCCCACCCCCTCTTCCTCAGACTCGATGCTCACACGGGTTTGGGTCCGGCAGGTTTCATGCCAGATTGAGGGGACATAACAGGAGCGAGAGCACAATTGACTATGGAAGGCAACAAACCTTCCAAGTTGATGAGTTGATTTATCTCCCATTCGTGGAGCTTTTTAAGTAGGGTAGAATCTGCAATCTCTGAGCTTGTTTGCTGGCTTTCGTGGCTTTTCGTGTTTTACGCCAACTGGCAGAAATACTATTAGGTAAATTGGCAGTGGGGGGGATCACACAGACCAAAACAAAAACAGACATTCCAACATGGAAAATACTTATGATTAGCCATAGCACTGTCAGAGAAACAAGTATGTGTACTTATGTTTCCTAAAACTTTTTTTGTGTGGTTTTTTTTTTTTTTTGCATTTTTGTGCTTTAGTACAGTCAAAATTACATACAGCACCTTTAAACGTTACTTACTACTTGTTTCAGACCAAACAGAAAACATTCAACATTATTGTTCCTGCATGATGATAAAATGGACCGTTCACTTAAAGTTTTCTCTATCATTCACATACACATTTTAAAAAAAAAAATGGATATATTTAATAACATTCTCAAAAAGTTAGTACAATAAAAATTATTTATGCTTTGATCATGGAACATTTTTTTTAAAAAAAATTTTCTGAAAAGTTGGATGGTCATCTAACATTCACATAACCAAGAACACACTCTTTCAGAAGACATTCAGTAATAATCTTTAATGGGAATGTTAGCAAAGCATTTGTTTTTGTAAATTAAGGTAATGTAACTAAGATTCAGAGCAACCTCTGAACAATGATAATGTTGTTCTTAATGTGAAAATGTGTTTACTTTGCGATGCTCTGATAGCACTGCATCTCCAACACCTATTCTCGCTGAAAAGGGCAGTCAGCCAATGGCGTGGTGTTGTGCTGAGACTTTGCAGATTAATTATGGTAATTTATGCAAATGCAATTTGTTTCAACAGATTAACTGTAGTAGCTCCACCTGTCCAGAGCACCACTACGTGTGGAAACCTTCACCTCAACATTCCAACTCAAATTACATTTTAAAAATACCATCCGAAGTCTGTCCTCAGACACGGCATGAAACTGTAATGATTGCCCGCAATTCTCTGCTTTTTTGTGAACTAAAATGATTTTCCACGTCTCTTCGGTATTTTAAAAGTACTCACAAGATTGAAGGCTTCGAGCAAGGTTACCTGTTTTAATTACCGCTTGGCCGTCGTGTCCGGAGGGAAACAGGAAGTGAGATTTAAGCGGCGGGTTTTGGGCGTAGAGCAGGTTAAAGTGAAATCTCTCGCGGAGGTCACACCTCAGGTGACAGATACTAAATCTAGCCGAGCCGCGAGCGCTTATCCGGTTTTCAGGCACTCATATGCAATCTCTGACCCTTAATCTGCAGGTTAACAGCTGCCTCTGTGCCACCGTGTGTCACTCTGTCACTGGCTAAAACCATGGCTGTGTGTATGTGTGTGTTTGCAGATCTCGGGGCGTTCAGTGGACGGACTAGAGGAGCTGTTTCGGTGAGGGAAGGCCAGGGGGTTGTTCTAATGTGTGCCCCCCCTCCTCATTCGCCAGGTGGGTACTCGCTCTCTGTTCTGTCTCCCTCTCTGTACACCGTTGAAAAGAGCAGCATAAAGGTCACCAGCGTGCATTTTGTTTTTTGATGCTGGCTGCATATGAAAAATAATCTTACATACAAGAATCTTATGAGATGGATATTACAAGTCATATAGATTTATCTTCTATGCCAGTAGTAGATTTGTTCTGCCGTATTTCATGTCTTTGCTCTGTAACATTAACCAACGAACAAAAACTGAAGCTCAACCGTACTTGCTTGACCTCGTCGGTTGCTGCGTAACACACGAGAATGAGCCTCATTGGTTCTCGAACGGCAAGCAAGCATGATCGAGCTTATGTTTACCATATGTGATGTGTGTGTATTGATGATTGTTTATGTGGATAAAAGCCTAAATTCAATATGTTCATCATGTAAAGTGATCGGGACTCTTCGGAAAAATTTGGACTAAACCGCTCAATTCGTATGGATTAGTTTTAAGGTCTCTTTATAAACGTTTTTAAGCGTCAAAGTGGTAGTTGCGTAGACTGTCAATGGAGGGACAGAAATCTCTCAGATTTCATTGAAAATGTCTTTGGAACGACATGAGAGTGAGTAATTAATTACATAATTTTCATTTTTTGGTGAAATATCTCTTTAAGGAAGTTCTGTTAGGGAGAGGAAAAAAGTTGATAGATATACAGCATTTCAATTTCCTTGTGTTACAAGGAAAGTCTGTTATGTGTTAATGTATCCACATGCAGAGTTGGGGAGTAACGAAATACAAGTAACTTAGTTACGTTAAAATACAAAATTTGAGTAACTGTATTTCATTACAGTTACATTTTAAATGGGTGGTAATCAGATTACAGTTACATCTGAAAAGTATTTTAGATTACCAAAGTGATTACTTTGAATTTTAATGTCATTTAAACAGCAATTGGTGATTCTCTGACTCTGACCGTCTGAAAAAGAGGAGTTAAGTTTCATCAACATTTTTAAAAAAAATTTTGCTATTTTTATTTAGTTCTGTCCTGAACAAGACAAAATGACTGAATTTATTAAAAAAAAATTGCCCAACTGTCAACTTAACTGTCCTGTCATGACCTGATGATCCACGACTGTTTTCATGTTTTTTGATAGTTGTTTGTGAGTCATTTTATAATTCACTCGTCACTGCAACTTTTTCTCACAATTTGTTTTTTTTCCTTCACAATTCTGACTTCTTTTTCTCAGAATTGCGAGATTTAAACTCACAATTGCAAGGTAAAAGTATGAATTGGGAGATATAAACTTATCTCATAATTTTGACTTTTCTCAATATTATGAGTTTATTTCTCATAATTCTGACTTTATAACTCGCAATTGCAACTTTATATCACACAATTCTGAGGGAAAAAGTCAGAATTGTGAGATAAAAGCTTGCAATGACCTTTTTTGTGTTTGTTCCACAATTATTAGTATTCCAAAGAATTCTAAAGTATTTAGATTAAGTTACTAAACTTGAGTAATGTAACGAAATACGTTACAAATTACTTTTTAAAGCATGTATTTTGTAATCTGTAGTGAAATATATTTTAAAAGTAACCTACCCAGCCCTGTCCACATGACAAATAAACTGACAAATTGATAAAAGCCACAAGATATTGTGTCATTCACTTGGCTTCTACTTTTTGTCACATTGTGTTGTTCAATGAAATCTTATTGGTTCAAAATCCTGCTCCACATAACTGTGTATTTCACATCAAATATCAATGTTATTTTTTAGAATGTAGCTTCCACCGTGGACAGACAAAATACTTGTTACTTTAAACAGTCTATGAGTTAAGTTAAAGCTAGACCAACATAAAACAGCCTGGCTGATCTAAACTAGTCTTTTCAATAGGTTGAGCTCACCTTTCACTCTTCAATCGTTTTTCAGTCCCTGTAATTGCAGGTTAAATGAAGTCGAATGCAGGGAGACAAAGAAAATGGGAAGAGAAGGATACAGACAGGGCAGTTGAACTAGCACTATCAGATGAAAGGCTTGTGGTGAGATGGCCATTTTTAGAACATTTAGTGCTCCTAGAGACCCAGAGTAACCTCATACAGCTTCCTCTCTTCCTGTCTGCGCAGTCCTCAACGAAGCAAACCGTTTTTTAAAGGGATAGTTCACGCAGAAATGAAAATTCTCGGCTTATTTTAAATCTGAATGCTATGGAAGCTTGTTTACACCACTAAATAAAAATAAAAAAAGGTAATTGCAACTTTTTATCTCACGTTTCTGACTTTTTTTCTCACAATTCTGACTTTTTTTTTTCCAGAATTGGGAATATATAAACTTAATTGACCCTTCACAAAGACCCGCCCCCTTTAGTTACTGTTGCTATGTCCGACAAGCCATGCGCTCTCACGCCACACATCATGTTCTCATGCAGTGAAAAATACATCGCAGAGCAAAGGATGTGACAACGTGTCGACAGACAAGACAGAGCAGCTTACTTTTTATATGAAACAAAGTTTCAAATTTCAAATTTTGTAATTTTTTAAAGAAGTTTAAACAACAAATAGTGTCTAGTGTCTCTTTAATGTGTGGTGACAGATCGCTGTAGCTCCTCGTGAAGCGATCATCTCTTCATACTAGTTCATTTATAGCATCAAATAAACATGAATGGACATCAGAAGGAATGTTGTTTCAAGAGTGGAAAGACGTGAGTACACACAATTTTTCAAGTTCATCAATGTTAATCTACTAACTCCCCTGACTGCTTTGTCAGACAAAATGACGGATTCGAGGTTATGATTGGTCAGATCGCCTGTCAATCAAACTCCAGCGAAGGGTCAATTGCGATAAAGTCAGAATTTTGTGATATAAAGTTAGAATTGTGATATAACTCGCAATTGTGAAAAAAAGTCTATCTCGCATAAAGTCAGAATTATATCTCGCAATTCTGACTTCATAACATGCAATTCTGAGGAAAAAAAGTCAGAATTGTGAGATGCAAACTTGCAACTACGAGAAAAAAAGTGAGAATTACCGAAGACACAATCATTTTTTATTTTATTTTTATTTATTTTTTTATGTAGTGTTGGAAACAAGCTTACATAGTATGCTGTTATTACTTTTCCATTCACTGAAAAAGTTTGGTTTAAGGTTTACTTTTAAATAATTTTTTAAAGAAACAGCAATTGAACTTGGCATTTTGAAGCAGAAAGAAAACGTTTAAAACATATTCCAATAATCTTCGTCTTATTTACAACTTCAACAAATAATTCTTACATTTTGGAAGAATCTTCTCACATTTTCTGTACGTTGCTGTGCATGGTAACCCATTAGTCAAGTTCAAAAAAGGATGAAATTGCACTATAAAAAGACCATAAAATATGACTTTTCATAACCCTTTCATAACAGAGACAGAGATCTCATCCTCTTTTCCATTAGAGGACAACTGAGCAGTGAGATTTGAGACAGGCCACTAAAATGCTCCCCCATGCTGCCAGTGTCTGCGTGAAATAATTGTCTGAGTGCGATTTCTTTTCATTTCTAATGATCCGGTAAATTTGAGCCTTGATGCTGATGCTTGTCTGGAAACACTACATCGACCAGTTAGAGAGGGATAGGTTGACACAAAAGGACCGCTATGGAACAGGAAGCCCAGTCAGTTATGATACAAATCACTCTGGCAAAGTCCCTTGATGTTATTCACTGTCCTGAATCGAACAAACAGCATTGTAGTTCTGGGTTTGGACGGATGCATCAACAGTGTTCCTTCACAAAATCAATCACACTTTACATTTGAGAGTTGCAGAGTTATAAAATAATGGCTTATGATTATCTGGTGACACACTCTCGGTAGAGCCGGGCTGAAACAGAAATGCCGATGATATCCACCAAGTGTATTATATCCAATAAGGAAAGGGGTTGGAGCAGATAAGGACTAAGCCGAAACTGTGTCAGCACAGGCCGGGATTTATTTTGCTCAGAGTGGAGTATTTGGTGAATTCACACCTGCCCTAATACCGCTGAAGCTCTTTCTCGGCTCCTTATCGTGGTGTAAATAGTAATGGTCATGTTCAGGCCTGTATGGTGCAATAATGACCTCTGTGTGTTTGCAATCGCACATCTGGACATGGTCCAACGTGGATTGGCAAGATGTGATAGTCAAGATGCCAAACGCATTTTGAAGTTACATCAGACCGCTTTACTGTGGGGATTAAATGGACCCAGATTGTGTGTGACCAATTTTAAATGAATATAATAGATAGATGGATGGATAGACGGACGGGCAAAAGTTTGGGTTTAAAAGGATTAATATTGTGAGATATTACTGCAAGTTTTTTGTACTTTACTCCTGTGATGGCAAAGATAATTTTCAAAAGAACCCAATTTATTTGCAAAAGATTTTTTTTTCTAACAATTAAAAGGCAATTGTAATGAGGAGCGAGTCAGCGAATGGGATCCAAGTGCAGCTTTAATACAAAAACGTAGTCGTACAGGCAATGGTCAACACAACACCAAACAATAGTGACGGGGAACAGGCAGTCTCGTGGTAAATAGTCCAGGCAAATGGTCCACAACAAAACGGAGAACAGGCAGGGTCAGGTAACCGGCAGAACAAAACAAGGAATAAATGCTCGGAATTGTGACACAGGAATCAACAATACTTCGCAACGTGGCTGTGTGTGAGTGGTGCTTTTATAGGGGTGAGGTGTGCGTGTAATTGAATCAAGGTAATGTACAACAGCTGAGGGTGATCAGTGACTGGGTGAGGGGCTTGTGGGAAATGAAGTTTGATGTGGAAGGGCGACCTCTGGTGGCAAGTGGGTGAAAGGTGACGGAGCGGATTCATTACATCAATATTGTCACTTTTGGTTAATGTAATGCATTTTTCTTTTCTTTTAAAAAAAATCGGTAACACATTACAATAAGGTTCATTAGTTAACTACTGTAGCGGGCTCCTAACGGAAAAGAGGAGAACGGACACAAGAAAGTGACTTCAACCCGGAGGGTGTATTTATTTACAAGTGCAGGTTTTCGTGGTCCGGGTGAGTCCAGGTGAAAGTCTCCGGGGCAGACCGGGTTCAGTCAGTGTGGAGGGCTGCTAGCGGAGAATTCGTACCGCAACCTCCTGTTAGTCACTCTCTGGTAACAAAGAAGACAAGCACAAGTGTTAGTTGTGGTTTAGAGAAGAGTCTCCGACTTCTGTCTCTACAGGCGTTTATATCCCTGTCTTGTAGATTGGCTGAATGCCATCAGCTGGGCTTGGTGATTGTTCCCCAGCTGATTTGTGTGTGTTGCCAGGGGCGATGCTTGATGAGCTGCTGGCAACTCGTCACACTACATTAGTTAACATGAACTAATAATGAACTGCGTTTATACAGCATTTATTAATCTTTTTTCAACATTTACTAATACATTAATAAAATCTTAGTTAATGCACTGTGAACTAACATGGACAAAGAATGAACAACTGGATCATCAACTAATGTTTAGGAAGACTATTAAATACAGTAATAAATGGTTTGTTCACGTTAGTTAATGTATTACTGTTTAACTGATGAACCTTACTGTAAAGTGCTATCTCACCGGCAAGGTTTTCTTCAGTCCTCTACTCGGTCAAATCACACCAGAAGCATTTCAGAAGCGAAGCGGCTGGATTCACGAGACCACGAGATTTGCCTTTCCAACGTTGTTTTCCTTGATTTTTCACATTTTAATAGCTAAATGGTTATATTTTGTCCGGTTTAATTGTATGCCTAACTTTATTTTGCTGTAGCCTACAGATGAAGTTAATAAACTTAAAAGTCCAGGTTTGGACAACAAGGATAAAAGATTTTCAAGTTTTTCAACTTCGAATCACTTGTCAATTTATTACCTCCAAGTGATGTGAAATATGAGCGGAAGTCTACACACGGTGATTGTTTTGACTTTATTTTGTGTTTGAACGGCGCGGCTTGGACATGGCGTGCGTCACAAATAGACCTGGCACCTATCATTAGCGAAGCTGGTGTAGCGAGCCACTTCTGGGACGCTTCTGAAATGCTGGCTGGTGTAAGCGCAAGCATTGACTAGAGTGGCCGCGGATCGACTCTACGGGGGACTTCCAGTGTAAATAAGGAATTACTCGTATAATATATGTAGCTATTTTATGTTTTCTACATAACTAATGTCTATTATTTAAACATAAAGCAATGTAATTTCAGTCCAGTGTGTGTAAACTGCCCTTCAAAAGTGCATATAGGAGGCAGAGCCACAGCTTTGTACCAGTTGCAAACTAAAGGAAAGAAAAAAGAAAGCAAGCAACCAATTTCCATGAGACAAGGCTGTTTTTAGTCGATCGATTTTCTGTAATTGTTTGTCTAGCAAGGAAAGCTGATATGAAGAAAATGAACATCATTCATTGACTAGCAGGTCACAGAATGATTTGTCTTTAAATGCCAATAATAATTTTCCATCAGGGTTAGAGCTGCAAACCTTCTGAGTGGCACTGGAGTTTAAGAATCTGATTAGATACTGTACAACATACAGTAATATAAGCTAGCATTTAGCAATAGCAAGCAATTTATTGTGAAATATAATATAAATGTTATGTGCCGTGATCAAAGTTTGGACTGAATAGATGTTCCTCTGTACTTAAATGCTTTACATTAATTTTGTAGATAACACATATATTTCTTTATGAAACTAACATTTACATAAATAAATCAACAATCAAGGGTACAATTAGAGCTAGAGATTCGAGTTATATGTCCATATGTTTATATATTGTAATTGTCTGCAAGACCACAACGTAGACTGTAAGTCCTGTGAGAACTTCATGCGGTAATAAGCTGGAACTATTAAATGTTTGCTTGGAAGATTAACAGTTCTTTGAATATGATATTTGTGGAATGGGTAGAACTGCAGGGAATTTATTTTAGGACTCGTAGGACTATGAGGTTAATTTGTCTTTCATTTGTCTGAATTGCTCGTAGGAGGTTTCATCTACATTAATATGGGTAGATGACATTAAAACTGAAAGTAATTGAAAATAATTTGAGATCACTGAGATGTAAACAGGATATTACTCTCAATATGATCGCTTTTGCTTTACCACTCAAAGTGTAGAGGAGGCGTTGTTGGTTCCTGACCTTGATGGATGTGCGGAGCGTTGACTTTACACTACAAATAAAAATGACTGTAGACTCTTATCTTTGTTCAATGCAATGCCGCTTTCAAGTTCTTCCAGGAATTTCCGACAGTAAGTGGTCGGAAAGCATATATATGACGTGATGTGCAATTTTGGCTGAAATAAAATATACTTCTTTTTTTTTTGCATTTGACAAAGAGCAAGCGTTTGTACAGCTAATAAAAAGGTGCAAATGAAGCTCATTATGTGCGTAAAATTGCTTTATCTGTGTATTTAATCATTCTCAGAGACTGATGGGGAATGTTGTTTAGTTGCACAAGCTCATTGCCTTATAAACAGGCAAGATTAATTGAATTTTCTGGCAAATTGATCACTGTTCTTCAGTACACAAACTGTTCACAAAGTAAATTTTACAGTCAACATTGACAATGAAAACGTAATCAACACCAGTAAACATTCACAATGATTCTTTAATCGTCACGCTCTTGGAAAGTTGAAGCTTAAAGGGAAAGTTCAACCCTAACCCTCATGTCATCCCCAATGTATATCGTTTTCTTTCTTCAGATAAACACAAAGAAAGTTTTTAGGAGATTTTTATCTCTCTGGCCCTGTTTACACCTTCTAAGATGGTCGATCGGATCACAAGTAGATGAGGGAGACACATTCCCATCTATACCTGGTGTTTTATTCCATCTCTTTTGTCCACTTTCAACTACTTCTGTCCTGATTTCTTCGAGAGGAGGGTCTATGGGCGGGTTAATGCAAGGGCTTTTTTCAGATCTTTCAATCTAATGGATGACATAAGCGCACACAATTTATATACAAATGAGAAAGTAGACGACGGAAAAACATACGGAGAGCAGCAGCTTTCTCTGCTGCTCTGATATCCGTAAGACCACGCCAAACACTTTACATGCGTGTTAGAAATCAGGAATGGAATCATTTACATTTGGAACTTCAACTACATCTGGAAGTAGTTGAAAGTGGTAAAGCTCAAAACATTTTAGACCCCGTTTACACATGTATTTAGCGTTGTCCATTTGTGATCCGATCGACCAAAACACATCTTAATAACAGGTGTAAACAGGTCCATACGATACAAGTGCATGGCTGCCGCTTGGTTGACGCTTGAAAAACCACACACAGCGATCATGCAGGTAATCCATATGACACCAGTGTGTCAATCAATGTCTTCTGAAGCCAAAACGATAGGTGTGTGTAAGAAAAATACTTATATTTTAAAGTCTTTTAACTCTAAATCAATGCTTCCAGTCTTCTGTCATACGAACGCTTCAGCAGACATTGATTCATCCACTGGGGTCGTATGGATTACCGTTACAATCGCCACGTGTGGTTTTTCACACACCGAGCGACACCCATTTACTTGCATTATATGGACTCACAGAGATTGATTATTTTCCCAAAAATCTTTGTTTGTGTTTGTCTAAAGAAAGAGCGTCACAGGAATGGCATGAGGTTGAGTAAATGATGAGAGAATTTTCATTCTTGGGGGAGCTGTCTCTTTAAAGCTTACTTATCATTCCATCATGACTTGGCATCATGGCAAGTATAGGTGAGCAACTCAGTTGTGCATTTAAGTATTTTAAGATTCTACAGCATTGACAAACAGTAACCATACCGCATATTTAAGAAACGGATCACTGCTCCAGCCATTCAGATGACGACGTTTTCAACAAAAACAGACTTTTTATGCATTTCTGCCGTTCATTTACACAACAACTGCGTTTTGGCGGCCTTAAAATGCAAACTTTTAAAAAGTGCAACTTTTTGAAAACAATACCATTATTGCCTCCATGTAAACTACAAAAATGCAAATTTGTGAAATCGGTCGAATCATGCATATTACGTGTTCAGTCTATAAGTTCCCTTTCAGTTGGTCACGTTCGACGTACGTCAGAACTGAACCGACGAATTGGGATATCGCACGAATTGGGCTCTCGGTTCAGTTCTGACGTACGTCTCCGTTCCCTCCTTCAGGGAACGAGGGTTACATGCGTAACCGAGACGTTTTCTTTACAAACCTATCGCCACCTACTGGCCTTACAGCGTTTTGAATCATTTTCGCAGATTCGCGGGGAACGTTAAGACGAAGAAAAATGCGAAGGAAAAACATTTCCATATTTAGTACATTGTTGTCATGTAAACGTACCCTTTGACAATAACTTCATCTTTCCCCAGTTGCCGACAGTCGTAACTTTGTTCACACCTAGGGCATGAGCTCAGAAATCAGTATCAGAAGCCTCAGGCACCGAGGCCGTCAGCTAGAAATATTGTGATTTATATTGTTTGACGCTTTATGAGGACGCCTTTCATGAGAGTCCTTTTGAATTTTATTTATGAGATAAATATTCATTGTTTACTCAGGTGACATTAGCCCTTGTGAATGAGAAATTGAACTGGAATCTCTTTAAAGAGTGGCAATCCTTCAGTGATTAATCAGCAGGAGCACGCCACCTGTATTTACTATGCAAAAGAAATCAATGGTCTATGAAATTCATACTTTAATTATTTGGTGAATAAATTGGTCTTGGGGAAATTCATTTGGACCATGATGAAGTTTGTCTCTCTCTCTTTCCTTTCTCCTTTTCCGCTGCGAGAAAGTCTGTGTGACTGCGATATAGTCGACATAAGGCAAACAGCATGAGATCAGAGAAGTAATCCGCTCTCTCATATCTCCTGGATTTATATGGCATAATATGACTGCTTCAGAGTTACAGAAAAACACACATAATTTTGTTCTGTTGACAGCCTGTCTTTTGTCATTTGGTTTCTAGCTCAATGTGACATGATAAAGAATACTTCATTCCTCTGCATATCTGTGCGGAATAAGAAATGAGCCCGGGTACTCGGGAGTGACAGTAATGATTGATCACGAAAATGCAATGATTGCGTGTCTTGACTTTTGTTTCGCAACTTCAGAACCACGATCTTTAATATAGTGATTAGTTACGGAGACATTGTGGGTGATGCCTTCAAATGATGTAATGGAAGAGAAAGCAAGTCATTTTTTCCTTTTAGTTTTACAGTCTGTGAAACTACAAAGTGTTTCCTAAAAAGAACATTTTGTTGAAATAATAATAAAAAAAAAAATCTTTTCAGTTATCAGTTGTTTTTAAAAAATCATAGTAAAAGGGTTGAGATTTTTTAAATCGCCCACTATTATAACAAAATAGTAAGATGAAGAGTTTGCTTCATGGATTATGTTAATTGTCACGAACTGCTCCGAGACTTGGGTGAAGATCCAAATGCAGTATTTATTGAAGGTAATCCAGAGTCGTAATCCATAAAACAGACATAAGGTCCAAACCACTGGCACATTCAAAACATAAAACGATGTCTGAGACTCTGAGGCAAACAGGGAAATCCAGGGAGACGAGCAGATCAAAACCAAGATACAGGGAATCACGATAACTCTCAGAAACGCATTGTGACACTGAGCAAGACTTCGCAATGAGTGAATGAACACACAGGCTTTAAATAGGCAGGGTTAATAAGATGATGAGACACAGGTGGATGTAATCAGGCATAAGTCCAGGCAATGGGTTGTGGGTATAGTAGTTCATGGTGAAATAACCAAGACGGAAGGAGCGTCCTCTGGTGGAAATCAAGAGCACTCCAGCTGGTGGATATAACAATAATAACATCAAAATGAATGACAGCGTCTATTATTATTTTGGTAACACTTTACAATAAGGTTCATTAGTTAAGCATTAGTTAATGCATTAACTAACTTGAACTAACCATGAGCAATACATTTGTTACTGTATTTACTAATCTTCGTTAACGTTAGTTAATGAAAATTCAGTTGTTCATTGTTTGTTCATGTTAGTTCACAGGGCATTAACTAACGTTAACAAGACTTTAATAATGTATTAGTAAATGTTGAAATTAACATTAACAAAGATAAATAAATGCTGTAGAAGTGCAGTTCATTATTAGTTCATGTTAACTAATGTTGTTAACTAATGTTAACTAATGAACCTTATTGTAAAGTGTTACCATTATTTTTATTTATGGAATAGTTCATATGGAATAGAATTATTAAAGGGGAAAAATGTAATAGCAACAAGGTTGACACATAACCTGTGGACACAATTTCAATACTTTTTTAATTCATTATGTCAACTAATATATATACGGCAAAATATATATAAAAGACATATATATAAAAGACAAAATGCTTTTTATTTCCATATATTTTGTTTCAATTAAAATGTGCATAAAAACATGCAATTAGCGCAAGATACGTGATTTTTTGTATATATAAAACACTTTTATAAAAATGTGTTTGTACATATATATATATATATATATATATATATATATATATATATATCACCGAAACCAGACACTGACTCCATTTTGGCCAGTTTCTCTAATGCAGTCTGACAGGAAGAGACACAGACAGAGTGAATCATAATATTGGTACAAAGGAATTTGTGAGCGATGACAATTAAAATTAAGTTGCGTCGTTTGTTAGTTTATATATATATATATATATATATATATATATTAATTATATTATATTAATTATATTAATATTAATTATATTAATTGTATGATTTTTTGTGCATATTTTAGAATGATTTCTGAAGGATTTTGTTATGTGTGGCTGCTATAAATTCAGCTTTGCCATCACAGGAATAATTACATTTTAAAATATATTAAAATAGAAAACTCTTTTTTTAAATTGTAATATTTTACAACATTTACTGTATTTTTGATCAAATAAGAGACTTGAGTACTCCTAACACTGCTGGTTAGGATAAAATAATTAGCATGGAAGAGATGTGTTTTCCACTTTATTGTCTGGGCACAGGGTTACTTTCCTCATTTCAATGTTCAGTTCAGTATAGTATGCAAACACAAAACCGTATCTTTGTACATTTTTTCTACCGTGCAAGTTATGATTGCCCTGAACCCTCTAGTACAGAGCACTGAATTAATCCATATCACCTACACATCAGCTCCCAGACTCCCTCTCCTATGAGCCCTCGCTCTGACAAGGTCAGCGCGCTACAATGCAGATTTAGACAGAGATTTCCTTAGGGACATGTGCGTTGTTCTTGCAGCTCATCTGCTTGCTCTCCTTATTGCCCCAGCAGAGATCATCTACAGCTGGGTGTTCAATGAGCTCCCCTCGTTCGTGGCAGAGGACAGCCGGCGATTCATCTCGCAAGAAACGGGAAATCTGTATATCTCCAAGGTGCAGCCCTCGGACGTGGGCAGCTACGTGTGCCAAGTGAAGAACACTGTGACCAACGCCAGGGTCCTGAGCCCACCGACGCCCCTGACTCTCAAAACAGATGGTGAGATATTACACGCGCTTTACACACACACACACACACACATGCCTACTCCCTAAACCCCCTTCACCTGCACAGCAGAACTAGGCTGGATGCCAAGCGCCTCTCTAGGTGAACAAAATTGATGAATCAATATCATGACATGAAGTCTCTTTGCTAATAAATTAAATTGAGACATTATTTTACCATTTTAGCCCATGCCTTGAAAAAAAAAATGACTGTGCAGCTTCAGCTGTCACAAGAGGTGATATAAATAAAAAATGTACAGTACTGTGCAAAAGTTTTAGGCAGGTGTGAAAAAATGCTGTAAAGTAAGAATGCTTTCAAAAATAGACATGTTAATAGTTTATATTTATCAATTAACAAAATGCAAAGTGAGTGAACAGAAGAAAAATCTACATCAAATCAATATTTGGTGTGACCACCCTTTGCCTTCAAAACAGCATCAATTCTTCTAGGTACACTTGCACACAGTTTTTGAAGGAACTCGGCAGGTAGGTTGGCCCAAACATCTTGGAGAACTAACCACAGTTCCTCTGTGGATTTAGGCAGCCTCAGTTGCTTCTCTCTCTTCATGTAATCCCAGACAGACTCGATGATGTTGAGATCAGGGCTCTGTGGGGGCCATACCATCACTTCCAGGACTCCTTGTTCTTCTTTACACTGAAGATAGTTCTTAATGACTTTCGCTGTATGTTTGGGGTCGTTGTCATGCTGCAGAATAAATTTGGGGCCAATCAGATGCCTCCCTGATGGTATTGCATGATGGATAAGTATCTGCCTGTACTTCTCAGCATTGAGGATACCATTAATTCTGACCAAATCCCCAACTCCATTTGCAGAAATGCAGCCCCAAACTTGCAAGGAACCTCCACCATGCTTCACTGTTGCGTGCAGACACTCATTCGTGTACCGCTCTCCAGCCCTTCGGCGAACAAACTGCCTTCTGCTACAGCCAAATATTTCAAATTTTGACTCATCAGTCCAGAGCACCTGCTGCCATTTTTCTGCACCCCAGTTCCTGTGTTTTCGTGCATAGTTGAGTCGCTTGGCCTTGTTTCCACGTCGGAGGTATGGCTTTTTGGCCGCAAGTCTTCCATGAAGGCCACTTCTGACCAGACTTCTCCGGACAGTAGATGGGTGTACCAGGGTCCCACTGTTTTCTGCCAATTCTGAGCTAATGGCACTGCTCGACATCTTCCGATTGCGAAGGGAAGTAAGCATGATGTGTCTTTCATCTGCTGCAGTAAGTTTCCTTGGCCGACCACTGCGTCTACGGTCCTCAACGTTGCCTGTTTCTTTGTGCTTCTTCAAAAGAGCTTGGACAGCACATCTGGAAACCCCTGTCTGCCTTGAAATTTCTGCCTGGGAGAGACCTTGCTGATGCAGTATAACTACCTTGTGTCTTGTTGCTGTGCTCAGTCTTGCCATGGTGTATGACTTTTGACAGTAAACTGTCTTCAGCAACCTCACCTTGTTAGCTGAGTTTGGCTGTTCCTCACCCAGTTTTATTCCTCCTACACAGCTGTTTCTGTTTCAGTTAATGATTGTGTTTCAACCTACATATTGAATTGATGATCATTAGCACCTGTTTGGTATAATTGTTTAATCATACACCTAACTATATGCCTACAAAATCCCTGACTTTGTGCAAGTTTACCTTGAAGAATTGATGCTGTTTTGAAGGTAAAGGGTGGTCACACCAAATATGGATTTGATTTAGATTTTTCTTCTGTTCACTCACTTTGCATTTTGTTAATTGATAAATATAATCTATTACCAAGTTTATTTTTGAAAGCATTCTTACTTTACAGCATTTTTTCACACCTGCCTAAAACTTTTGCACAGTACTGTAGGTCAGAATATTTGAAACATTTTTACTATATTATAATATAGATACTATATATTACTATATATTATAATATACACATTTTACCTTTCACATGTAACCCAGTGATGTATTTAGGTGAGATGTACTATTACTTTTCTAAAATAGAATTAGGCAAATGATAGAATGATTCAATAGGCGTTGAATCATATTTACAGACTATCATAGAAAATTGGGCTGGGCTGTTTTGATTTTAACCACCTATTACACTGTTGCAACTGCATTGCAGTGTGATAGCTAAAAACCCATAAATATTATTTAACTTGATTACTTTTCACTTTAGTTAAGGTTACTAGAGCAAGAGTTATTAGCATGCATATTATTAGGTTATTGGCTGTTTATTAGTACTTATAAAATGGTTAGTTCCTGTCCTTGATTCTGATTCATGATAAAACACGGCTATGACCGCTTCACCTAACGGCTCTGTGTATCACTACACAACGCTCTTAGCAAAGTAAACTGTTGTTAATTGATATTGTTCATTGAAACTTACTGTATTACGTAGACGAGTATCAAGAGAAAGAGATTCAGCATTTTCCTTCAGGTCAGTCCTATGTTCATAATAAAAATCTGTGTAAACATCCAATGTATTATCTTGTCCTTTTCAGTTAAGACTGGCAGCGCTAGTCAAAGCATTTGTCAGTTGCGTCTTGTTCTATGTTCACAACACTCAGTATTTTCAATGTAAAAGTCTTCGCTACTGACCGACACACTCATCCTGACAGTCTTTGCCGCCATCTAATGGCATAATAATATAACTTCTGTTGCTGTTCACGGTCAGCGACTATTTTTTCCGGCGGAAGGAAAGCTTTAGTGAACCTTTACTACATGAAAGTTGCATTGATACATAAGTTTGGCTTTAATATTTGCATTGTGTGGTAAACATTTTATAAAAACAAGGTGCTCGAGGCTAGTGCTGTATCGTGAATAAGTCATGCTTCGCGTCGTGCCTAACAACGCCCTTCAGCCTTGACTTATTGACGATACAGCACAGCCTCTCGTGCCTTATTGCATACTGATAATGCACATACATACAAACATTTTTTGTTATACTGGTTGAAAGTCTCCTCATATCCTGATAGCAATCACTTTAAACGGTCTAAATGTATTTTTATAAATACATTTCGCCTGTGGAAGGTGATCTCATACATCATCAGCACGTTTCATGCTATGCAGAGTTAATGTAGACAGACCTCAGTCATGGAGCACCACAAACAAACAGCTGCCACCTTTTACAGTTCCTAACGAATACAAACATTATGTTCACACCATAACTACTGTAATTAAGAGATGGCAACCTGTGATGATCTAATTGGAGCTGCTAATCAAAATTATTGATAGTTTTTCAACACTGAAATGAATCTGTAGCAGTCAGATACAAACTCTCTAGAATGTTTGCGTTATTGTAATGTTATGTGAGGTACTTTAACGTTGTTCCGAGGTGCAGCTTTGGAGACGCTCTGAAGGGAGGGTGGTATGTTATGATTTGAAAGCTAGCTCGCTATTGCTAGCCTCTCCGGAAATGTACTATCGCACCTTTAACAACTACTTTACTAACCATTAATAAGCAATAATTAGGAGTTTATTGAGGGAAAAAGTCATAGTTAATAGTGAGAACATATGAAATTTGAACAGTGAATTTTTAAAAAAGTAATTTTACACCAAATCATGTTCAGTGTACAGACAGCATAGCAAAGATGCTAAATGTGTTGAGGTGCAAGACAGCTGGACTTGAGCTGAGACTTTTTTTTTTGAAGCGCTGGATCATAATCTAGGAAAAGTCCATCAATATCTCAGAAGGCTACAAATAATGGATGTGCCTGCAAATCAAGCTTGAAAGGAAATGTGGCAGTTTTTCAGCTGTTTGACAAGCCGGGTCAGTTGTCTACATTAATGCTTTTATGCCATGTGAAGCCGATTTAATGAGACGCCTGACTTATATATGTAGTTTATGTGTCTCATTCTCTCTTCTTCATTCTCGTTGCACGAAGGGGCTTTAGGGCCAAACCGAAAGCATCATGAATTCTAAACATCCACATTAAACAGAGAGCATGAGGTGCTTTATCTTTTGCTTTAGAGCACTTTTTCCACAGACAATGCGTTCTGGTGAAACTGGCCATGGGGGAAATCATTTTCCAGCATAAAATTAACCGAATCAATGGTCCTCTTCCAAAATGGGCCGTAGCTTCTTTAATAGCAGATTCCCATGGGCCAAGCAGGGGAGCCAAACACCCGGCTGTCACTTCAGGCATTTTTCCATACCTCACAGACACGCACGCATCACCTGCCGCTGGTACACGTCAATGTCAGCCACCCTGGAACGCGATCCCAGAACAGCCGGGCTAAAAGGACTACAGTGCCCTGAAAGCTTGTTTTTGCCTACGTTGCTTAATGTTGCACGTCCTTTGTGAGGGCGCCACGTCCCCTCCGGCATGCTCTTCGGCATTTGCATAACCTTGTTGTTGAGAAACGCTCCTTGGAGACATAACGCATCTAAGCGCATTAGCATACTAAATTGGATTTGCGCCTCTCGTTAGCACAGATTGCAAATGCAAGTAGCATCACGTTCTCGGAAGTGAAAGAAAGAGCAGAGACGGGTAGCTGAAGGCTAGAGAGGAAAAGAAAAGTCTGGAGGACCACAGGTGGTAGAGTCGGGATGAATTGCTTTGTGGCAGCTGCATTCGAAAATTACCGTACAGTCAGGGTCTCGCAGAAGGCTGTGTGGAATGAGCGCCGGTTCAGCGAGAGGTTAGTCACCCGTAACACAAGCACGGATGATGGGAATCTTTATTCATTCCGCGCCTGACGTACGCAGGGTTCGCTTGGCAGGCGTTGTGTGGGAAGCATCATGCGTTCGGCAGCTAAACGACTCGGCGGGCTGCGCCTAAAAGCCTGAAAATGATTTTGGCACCCGCTGTCAAGCTCGAACTGCCACACTTTCAACCGTTCTTCCAGTCCTTTTAAAGCTCACCAATCCACGGCCCACCATTTGTGCTCTCTGCTGTGACAGGATGATAATTAACTGCACGAGAGGCTCCGTGCCGGAATGCGCAGGTGAAGCGCTTCACCTATGTCCTTCCCTTGGCTAAGACGCTCTTAATCAAAGCTGCCCAACTGCATCTGCGCTCGGCTGCACCTTCAGGGCAAGTCATGCATCTTCCCCACCCACTCCCTTTTGGAGAAACAGCAAAGGCAGCGGAGGCCTTCTGTACTTACGTGATGAATCGCACCTTAATAGATGCGACTCGGATGGAACAATAACTCTCGCAGCTGGGGCGCCCACAAAACATTCGGTGGTGTTGGGATTACTCGTCCTTCCCGCTTGGCCTTGGACCTTGAAGGGGCAGCATTTTTAAGCAGAGGGTCAAGCATTTCTGAGGCCTTCATCATTGTCAATCATTTATCGGAGAGAACATATCAGTGTCCTTGGGTTCGAAGAGCAAAAGTACATGTCTCTCACAAAATGAGATGAGAGTAGGGCAAATAAGATCTCTGCATGCCGTCCAAAACCCTGTCTTGTCTTTGATCACGACTACCATGTTTACTGTGTCCGTGGATCCCAACCTTTTTGACTTCAGGCCACCAAAACTGAAAACTGATCAAATATTTGACTGCTTGGCATACCTAGAAAGAAGTATATTTGTTATGTAATAAACAAATATGATGAAATATCTTGAATTTGAGTTGTTTTAGCTTATTTTCATGCTTGTTTTGTCTTGCACACATAATAGTAAAAATGTTCTAATACACACAAAGAAAAACTTTATTTAGAGGCCAAATGCAAAATCAATTTACGATTTACATTTTCAGCAGTGTTGTAATAGACAATAGCAGACCTGATTTTGTTTATTTTTTAAATTACCGTATTTCATCCAATAAAGTAAATTCAAAAAATTATTTAAAAGTAAATATACCTCAATAGCATTAAAATAATCATATATGTACACTAACATTCACACGTAAGTGTATCAGACTACATAAAAAATACAATTACAAAAATTATGCAAAAATTATATACAATAACATTTTTTTTCAAATCATCAAAAATATAAATGCAACATTATCCAAAAACAGCCAAATGATATGAAACATCATAATGATTCTCGTGTTTGTGAGGAATAAATACAACAAAATAGAAATAGAAATCCAAAGAAACATATCCCAAACATCAAAAAAAAAAAACGGTTTTATTTGATTTTAAATCATTTTAAAGGGTTAGTACACCTGCAAGACCTTCGTTCAACTTTGGAACACAAATGAAGATATTTTTGATGAAATCAAATGAGAGGACGCCTCAATTGCCAGCAGGATTAACACTTTCAGATGCCCAGAAGGTACTAAAACATATTTAAAACAGTTCATGTGAGTACAGGGGTTCAACCTTAATATTATAAAGTGACGAGAATACTTTTTGTGCGCCAAAAAACCCCCAAAATAACAACTTTTCAACAATATCTAGAGATGGCCGATTTCAAAACACTGTTTCAAAGCTTACGAATTTTTGTTTCGAATCAGTGGTTCGGAGCGCCAAAGTCACGTGATTTCAGTAAACGTGGCTTCGTTACATCATAAGTATTTCGCAATTTCAATAGTTCATCATTGGCAGTTGATAAACATATTTGATATGATTGGGTGAACTAACCCTTTAAGTCATCTTGCTTGCAAGTCTCTCAGTGGGCCCCTGTCTATGAAATGCCCAGAATTTAGATTTTGCTGTAAAAAATTAACAGAAATAAATAAACAGGTTTTCCACTTCAGCAAACAGTGTTTCCGCATCTTATTAGCTAAACACCCAAAGTCAAACTCGATCACTATTGCCATGTACACTGCATAGTTTCAGGAGTGGCAAGCACAAATGTATGTACAGAGCACAAGTAAGTCAAGAAATTACAGTGATTGACTTAATAATAATAACCAAAGCAACATTTTAGCATGTTGTGGCTATGAAAAAGAAAAATGAATTGTTCGAAGTTATTTTTGACTGTTTTGCTTATGCTTGTAAAGCTTCTGTTTTAAACTGAGTTCTTATATCAAGTAGATATGGCAGAAATAATATTTATAGTGCATTTAAAGAATATAGTCCTTTATGCTTGTATTTTTGTGAGTGAGTCAAGAATCTCTATCTCTGTATCTCTGTTTTTGTGGTTTTTCTAGCACCTCAGACAAGCTGTCAGTGTACCACAAACATCTAGTTGTGTAGTTAGGGTCCAAACACATTATGTGGATTTTATATAAATGGCGTTGTCACTAGATGATATTTTTCCATGAGTTAATTTAGTTGTAGAATTCAGTTGTCACTCTTGTAAATAGGCGTACATGACGTTATTGAGCTCTTAGAAGAGTGACTGGAGTAGGACTGTGGCAGTCATATTTAAATAAAGCCGGTGTCATTCTTTTCTAACAGACCTCTTTTCGATGCAAATTAGGCTTAGTATAGCCACAAGTCACAAATGTTGCACTTAGGCTATGTTTAGACTGCCAGCAAAAATCAGATTTTTTGCATACCAGGTTTTTGAAGGTCTGGACAGCAAAAGAAAAAAAAAAAAGAAAAAAAAATCTGATCTGACATTTGGAGGTGGTTTAAAATGCAATTCCAATCAGATTTTTACAGATGCGTTTCAGTCTGGCTGCTCAAATCGGATTTCAAATTGTCTTTTGCGTAACATCAAAACTCCGTTCATAAGGTATTCAAGTTTTCAAATAGCCAAAGATGTCCAAAGATTTTGACCTTGACTACAGGAACATCACAATATATTTACCAAAAAGTTTTTCTTGTGCGATGGAGGAGAGTTTTGCACTGCGACTCGACAGGGCACTTATTTGGAGAGCGAGATGGTGCACCTCCATCTGTTTTGAAAGCCTCATCACATATGTGTTTACGCTTACATCTTTACCAAAGCAACCCATGCAGATAGGTTGGTTATGTCTTGACACACAATTACTTGCAATTAATAATGCGGACAATCTGCCTGAAAAGATCTGATTTGATAAACAATCCGATTTGCCTGTAGTCTGAACGTAACCTTTTACCCCCTATGGAAAATGTATTTTAGGGATAAGTAAATGTTATTAATAAGATACTAATTAAATCTTTGTTATTTTTTCAACACATTTACAGAATATGATGTTTTAATGTTTCCAAAGTTGGTCAGAAACCATTTCATTCTACTGACAGCCCTGGTTTTAAACAATAATCAATATAAGATTAAAGCTACAAGCTGCGATGAAAGGGCCCTCGTACCCATCCCACCGGCTTTAGGAAGACAGAGAAAGGCGGGCAATATGCATTTAAGTATATAAAGGAGGACTATGTCAGTCAGTTATATTTTCCACACTTCCTGCTACCAGCTGGTGGCGATATGACTATGACTAAATTTTGGCGTGTAGATGTCTTGGCAAGTTTGGGGCCTGACCTACAACAAATTCCTCTTTCATGGCAAAACTTTTGACTTCGTCAGGACGCCACAGACACACCGTTCAACGAAAACTCAGGATCTTTGCGATTTAACATAGATTAGACAGACCAAATATGATGTTATTCTGGTAAAATCTCAATGAGGAGTTTATCACAGTGTAAAAAACATGACATTTCCTGTTGCCCGCAGGTGGCGCTATGACTGTAACTGAATATTGGCATGTAGATGTGTTCAGGCCAAGACTCTAATAAAACATGGGAAGTTTGGGGCAGATCGGACATTGTATGCCCGAGTTACAACAACTTCCTGTTTCATGGCGAAACAGAGCCTTCAATGAGATCTTCAAGATCTTCGCAATTTAAAGGCCTTTAGATTAGACTGAGCAAATGTGACGTGGATCTGATTAAAACTTTAGGAGGAGTTTGTTTATGTACAATGTCTGGAAATGGCAAAAACTGCAAAAATTTTGCAGAGAAAATTCAAAATATCTCACTTCTTGTTGGCTTTTTTTTTTTGTAGGTAATGGGCTGTTACACGTGTCTCCCGAATTGCATACGTGAAATGTAGTGTGAAGGCCGCTTAATTGAAATATTGTAGGTGGCGCTATCGAGCCATTTTGTCACACCTAATTCTGAAACCCATATCAGACGTAAATTTACACCACTTCTGATGCAATGTGCAAAGTTTCATGAGTTTAGCCCGTCAAAAATGCGATTCATTTCGGAGATGAAGAATAATTGACAGAGCGATTACAATAGGGTCACACCATCAGTGCTAATAAAATCTGCAAAATAATTATTTCTAAGTCTTAATCTCTCCGTCCTTGTGACAGAGTTTGCATTATTGTATATTTCTGCAGATTTGTCCTTGCTATTCTCACCAATATTTTACATTATATTAGTTAAATTGCTTCAGGTCAATGCTTTTTATTTAATTTGGGTTCCCTCCCAGGGGGATCATCATATTTGGCAATGTTCTTGGCATTAAAAAGTACATTAGATTATTATTATTATTACATTAGTACATTAGAAAGGTACCTACATTAGATTATTTACCAGTACAACATATATATGCTATAGAAGCGCTAGCCACACTAAGCAAGAAATCAGTATATGACCTTTCATGACGGGCATTTCCCTCAAACTGCCGTTTCAGTTCACATCATGATGTCACGGTAAACATTTATTGAGCCTTCAGGAATACCTTTTTAAAAAGGTCTTGTGAGTTATGCCTCAGTGATGTGTTCAGACATTGAGTGGACATGTGCTAAGCATGTATATAAATGCCTCAATAGGTCCACTGCGGACTGCAGAATGAATCGTAACATGACACATCTCATAATTGTGATTTTAATGGGAAGTGAAATGCTGATGTGAGTCACATGATCACACATTAAACATTCCGACAATTGAATGGTAGGCTTTGTTACGAATGACGAGGACCTTGACAGTCATTTGTTTCCAACACTATCCACTTCTGGATAGTCTTTGAAGGAGTTTTTCACCCCCCATTCGGTCATCATTTACTCATCCTCAAGTTGTCGCAAACTCAACCTACTTTCATTCTTTTGTGGATTATAAAAGTTTATCAGAATGTTCACACTGCTCTTTTTCATAAAATAAAGTGAATGGTGGCCAGGGGCTGTCAAGCTTCAAAAACACCTAAACACTAGGGGTGTGACGAGACCCCTATCTCACGAGACGAGACGAGACACGAGATTGGGTTCACGAGACGAGATTTTTATAGTATTTTTAAGAAATCCTCAATAATGAAACATATGAAGGGAAAATAGTCTTTTATTCAACTGAAAATCATAGAATGCAAAAATGTTGGTGCATTTTGAAATCAACTTGTAATGCATGTCATTTTACTTCTATTTTAATGAATTATTTGCAGTGAAACAACATGCAAACACTGCTAATTGTTTTCTGCCCTGTGTAATTTCACATGAGAAATCTCACTGAACTTCTTTCTACAGATTGAACATAAATTAAACCGTATAAATAAAATAAACATATAAATAAAAAATTCTAATAACACTTTGAGTGTCACTTTAACTGCAGTACAAAGTTGACCATTTCCCAGTCACTATTGATTGTGTGGCTGTAACTGTGATATAGCTCTGCGTACACCGAGAAGTCCAACCATCAGCAGTGATAGCGATGCTTTCTGCCTCTTTAGGGGCCGTTCACATATCGCGCCTAAAAAAGCGTGTAAAGCGCGGCCGCGTCGCTTCCTCCTCCTTTTGCAAGCGTTCGGGAGCTCGCGCTTCTGTAGCGTCTGTCGTTGCTATGCAATCATGAACTGTGCTCTCCACGACCATGAGGAAGTTTCAGCAAGGGATAAATTGATTTTTAGCCCTTGCTTTAGCTTTACTACTAGATGTATTTATGGAGATGAGATATAACAACCCCCCTGTACAGCTATGATCAGCTGTTCGGCTGAGATTTCCATGTTTTGTTACGGAAAGGTCGAAGATGATCGGTTGGTTCTTGTCACATGACCTGCGGTTTTCATGTTTTCATCTCGCCGCGGCACAGGCGCACCAGGAAAAAATGAGCGCACCGCATGCGCGCCGCAACCGCGTCACTTCCATTTTGCGCGAATGAAAATGCGCGCGATATGTGAACGGCTCCTAAGAGTCTGTACAACCTTGGCCGAGGTGTACGGCATAGTTTTCTTACAATGTTTACATATTGTTTGTGTCTTTCTGTGTTATTCTTTCGCCGTTTATTATTTCTACTAGAAAACCAAAATGTTTCCACACAAACGATTTGAAAGTGGCGGGAGCATCTTCAATAATAATTTCACCCTCACACTGATAGCACGACGAGACAACTTTTCACCTCGACGAGAAATCTCGTCACGTTTTAGTCTCGCGAGATCTCGTCACACCCCTAATAAACACATTGTAAAAGTAGCCAATATGATTCATGCACTAATCAAGTCTATTGCATGAACTACTTTTTGACAACTTTATGCTACCTTTTGGCCAATTTTCATTTTGATACATGGAAAAGAGCAGCGTGAACATACCCGTTTGTAGACCTATTTTCTTAGGTGGAAAATTACATGAGAGTGAGTAAATGATGAAAATTAATTTTTTTGGCAAACTATCCCTAAAACAGTTTTTGCACCACCGTGCAGGTTTTCACATGGAGGTATGTAAATCTCTCTCATTTTGCTTTCAATTTGCACGTTTGCTTTGGTTTAGTCATTAGAAAATAGATGTGAAGCCCAGCATTGGGATAATGGATTTTTTCATTAGCAGTTGGATGTAAAAGCTTTAAACGTCTGATGGATACCCAGACTTTCATCAGGTGATTGTTCTGTGCGGCACAACAAAAGAAAGGGAAAATTGCATTGCACAAAACTACCTCATTCCATGTTAATAAATGGATTAAATTGTGATTTGAAAATAGGCATCGCAACACAAAAATGTCTCATGTATTTGTTATGGCACAGCTGGCCTAGAATTCAGTCCTATCAATTTCAGCCCTTCTAGACGCTAAATAGGATACGCAGAAAATGCATTGCGGCATAAACCAATGAAATATTGCAAATTCATTATACACATGGGATTGCTTTGGAATCATAAATGTGTAACAAGTAAGGAGATTGAGATTGAAATTGAAAAGTTGGTTGGGGAAAAAATGCACTACTATCATAAAATAGGCTATAAATGTGCTGAAGGCAAGGGGTCAGAGTTTCGCTGGTTAGTTTCGGCAGTTATTCCCTGATGGCCTGGTAGATGCCTTGCCTACAGCATTCTGTGGGCAAAAAGCATCATTCTCCATTGATGACCATTCAAAAGCAGCCTTCACTATTGCTTTTTAACTCTTTGTCAGTCTGTGCATTAGTAATGGGGATATTTCAGGGACTCTTTCTGCAGGTTACATTGGTATGTGACCACCAATAAGTGAATCCTTTGAATCATCTATTCAATCCATTCTTTTAAAAAATGCTGATTCATTCAGGAGTGCAACAGGTGTCCCAATGTGTGTACTTATGCATTATTCTGTGCAAATTTTTTGAATAAATAGAATGAGTATAAAACATTGCTGAATGTTTGATACTTCAGGGACTCAACTCTTGCAGTTTTTATTATATAGCAGAAGGAGAGGGGATATCTGGCTCTGATGCTGAATGACACTGATTCATTCAGAACAAAACAAGTTATTGTCTTTATAAGTGAGTCACTGAATCATTCACTCAGCCAATTTGTTGAAAATGCTGATTCATTCTCATTTATTCAACTCATTTGTTCGACAACACATTTGTTCAGGAATGAAACCTGACTATGTTTGTGGTGAGTGTCATTGGATCATTCATACAACAGATTCATTAAAAAAGGCTGATTCATTCAGTTGTGAATAAATAATGAATAATGTGACCTGTCTTTATAAGTGAGTTATTGGATTGCGCATTCTGTTGATTTGTTCAAAATTGCTGATTTTTTCAGGAATGAAGCAACAGACTGTCTTCATGAGAGAGTCATTGAATTATTTATTCAACCAATTTATTCAGTAATGCTGATTCATTCAGGAACGAAACAAGTGACTCTCTTTGTGATTGAATCATTTGAATAATTTATTCAACTGATTTGTTCAAAAACCGTGATTCAGTTAGGCACAAAACAAGTGAAAGTTTTTATGAGTGAGCCATTGGATAATTTTATTCAACTGATTTTATTTACTTATTTATTTTTATTTTTTCAAAAATGCTGATTTACGAAATTTTGGACGTCATTTAAACTAGCAATGGCAGATCCTGTATCCTGTAAAGTCTTTGGATTTTTCTTATACTCTTATAAAATTCTAGGCTGGAATGTTGCATAAAAAATAATATTGCATGAGTGTGTAATGGTTCCATATCAGCATGGTTATGATATATGGCCATAACACACGCTTTCTTGTGTGATATTGCTTTAATATAGTAGATGATTTGCTCTGTTTTTTTTTTTATATTATTTTATTTATCTATTTATGTATTTATTTATTTGCAGGGCTCTTAAAAACATCAAAACGGCACGAAATGGATCTTCTATCTGAACGGGATCCCTTTTTTCATAATCCACTGAAGGTGGTCAAAACATATTCTAGATTATGGCACAATTGCGATATTTGTTATATTCTTCAAAGTGCAAAAAGGACTGAAATACTTTCTCATGTAAAATTCATACACCAGTTTCCCATTTAATAAGACTGATAATGATAATTAGGCCCCTGAATGGGAGTGTTTCCCTTCGTAATTGCAGACTTACTCAATGCCAGCTGACATATCTCTCAGCAAATGGATATAGATGGGCCCTCACAACATCCGCATGAATAAACAAAGGATCTGTGCCCTCCGGCTATGACTGCAGAAGTGAAACGCAGCCATTCAAGATTCCACTGCATTCCACGGAATTCTGCACATCAATTAGGCTCCAGCGTGGTGCTCTGTTTTGAGGACAAATTCTCTCGCCCCGTTTCCCAGCGGTCTCTGTAGTGTACTTGCAAAATAATTTAGTTTAGCAGCTTGTCATGCGAGCTACTGTGAAGAATTCCCTCTCTTTGTAACTGGCAGCTACTGGGTTTGCTGTACCGTGGCACCTGTTTGCTGTGATCCCTCGAGCTTTGTTGTGCTGAATTGTAAATCCAGGAGATTGTATACTGTTGTACAGTAGTTGGAATTTATTAATGCATTACGAATCATATTCATGCTTTAGCCCTGTAAAGCCTGACATGTTAAATAATTTTCAGAATAGTTCCATTTTTTTAATGGAACAGTTTATTCAACCTTTTGACAAAAAATGGGCATAAAAAAATTCCATATTTGTTTTTTTGTTGGGTATCATATTTGATATATCAGGCTTTTATGGCTCATATATGATATAGGAGAATATGGAGTTCACAGAGAAAAAAAAATCAGAGGCTCAAACTGAGCAAAAATATATTTTATTTGCTCAATATCTGCTGCAGTTGCTGATATTTATATGGCCAAAAATAATATTAAATTCTAATAGTTTGCAATGTAAATCAATGAGATCTCTATAACAGTATAGCACACTATTTATATGAAATAAATGTATATATTTGTGTGTGTAAATGAGAATGAATCAGCATTATTCAACAAGTCAACTGAGTGAATGATTCAGTGACTCACTCATAAAGACAATAGCTTGTTTTGTTCCTGAATGAATCAGTGTCATTCAGCATCAGAGCCAGATATCCTCATATATATATATATATATATATATATATACACACACACACACACACACACACACACACACACACACATATATATATATATATATATATATATATATATATATATATATATACACACACACACACACACACACATATATATATATATATATATATATATATATATATATATATATATATATATATATATATACACAATTCAAAGATATCCATTAAAGAGTCCAAGGATCTTTTGGTTCTACTGTATGTGGAATTTTCACATTTATAAAATGTCTTGGGCTGTTGCACTATTGATTGTGAGGTCAATGTTCTAGAGCAGCTGCTCTGGATATTTCAGGCGATACAGTCCACGTGAGCGATGTAATCCATCATATAATAGCACCTCAGGCCTCTGCTAAACCTACAAAGCACCTACATGAACCGAAAGAAAAAATAAAACAAGAGCCCAATTCACAGGAAGCACAAGCTTCCTGTCACAAGCTTTTATTAATGAGTTCAGGCTTCCAAAAAGCAACCGGGAAGATGCCAAGGTGGAATTTCATGTAAGAGGGGCAAAAGTTGTGAGTAATGTGCTGATACAACACCTACAAACTGAGATATATAGCGGTGTGCTGCCCCATAGAATCAGATGTAGCACAGCTAACTGATTGCTGTATAACATCACTCAGTAACACGTCATTTTGATAGCCCACCAACATTCTGCTAAGTAACTTTGCAACTACATGTCAACAACAGCGTTAGAGTATCGCTAGCTTAATATACGCTTTATTTCATGGTCCCTCCAAAAGACTTTCTACTCACTATAAGTAACTTTGCTAGTATGTGTCAACTAACCCTAACCTAATAGTCTACTAATACTCAGAGAATTAGTTCACAGTTACTTATAGTTAGTAGAATGTCTAAAGTTACTCTCCACACCACTGCTGTAGTTTTTTTGTCTGGCTACAATAAGACAGAGTTTGTGCCAATAGCCTTTAACATTAGCGGTTAGCATTTTAACACCACTCACCACATATTTCATTTCAGAACTATGTACAACAACCAATGAATTGAAAAAACTGAACAACATAATATGATTCTACATAAATGTCGTCCAATTTTCCAATGTGTCTGGTTTGGTATGGTACTTATATGAGCTGTGGGTTATTGAATTTTAAGGTAAGGATTTTAGCTAGATGCTAACGCTTACATGCAAACACAAACAGGTGCCTGCGGTGTGCAAAACATTATGCTGCCACAGAGAACTCCGGTAAATGTCAGCTAAATGAGTCATATATTCTGGTAAACTTGATTGCTATTCTTCATCAGCAATAAACAAAATGTGTACAAGCTAAATTGTATAGTAAACACTGACAATGAAAGCCTGATAATGAATGCCAATTAGTTTCTGTCATGACTGAAACAATTTCCCATTAGGATTTATGACAAAGGGATGTACTTTTCCATCGCCAGCAAAGAAATGCACACTTTTTGTATAAATATGTGCATTGAAACTTCTTTAATGCTTAGCTTGTTGTGACATGATGTGACTTCGTTTGTGTATCTTCTTTCTTGTTTTTTAGGTGTGATGGGGGAGTATGAGCCCAAAATTGAAGCACATTTTCCCCAGACGGTGCTGGCAGCCAAAGGCGTCACAGTGAGGCTGGAGTGCTTTGCCCTTGGGAAGTAAGTACGCTGGCATAATCCCCCACCCCCACCCCCACCCAGACCGCCTCCCGACGTGTGCCACCTGAAGGTGCCTTTCTGTTGCACAAAGACAGAACATTCACCATCGCCCCCTTGAAACACCTCATATGCTGTTGCAATCATTAATAATCATAATTACGACCAATTTAACCAGTCAAACCACTTTCTTTTCAGAGTAGAGAGCAGAATGCATCCTCCAGAGAAGAGATAGTACCAGGAGGATAGCTATTTTTACTCCTAACTCCGCTTTGCTGTTAAATGAGCTCTCCAGAAGTATTGAACTCTGCGCCATAACTGATATAGTGGCAATTTCACTGTGATTGGTGTAGAAACAGCGCCAGAATTCGCCCCCTGGGAGCAGTATATTCTCGTAATAGTTGAACGGGCGGCAGAGGTTGAGGGCCGGGGGTCGTGAGGGAGGAGAGCGATTTGAGAGTCTGTACATGCCATTGTTTGGAGGATGCTTTTAATATCTGTTCTGTCCACATATGGTCAAGGATAGCACAGTGAGAAATGAAAGTGGCCAATACAAGCCCACAGCCGGAAGGCAGAAAAGCACTCTGACATTCAGTCAGAGCAGCGCATTGCCTGTAAATGATGGACCGAGGAGGCTTTTTTCCATACATACTTATGATGTACCTTGCTGTGGCAAGTGTTTTCCTGAGCAGAAATATCTGGCATAGCTTGGAGTTAGTTTTTAGCTAAAAGCTAAAATATGAGCGCTATATAAAGGCGGCTAGCTAACACGATAACCTTCTATTCCATTAAAACATTTTCTCTCTCTCTCTCTCTCTCTCTCTCTCTCTCTCTCTCTCTCTCTCTCTCTCTCTCTCTCTCTCTCTCTCTCTCTCTCTCTCTCTCTCTGCAATTAAATAAGAAAATAAAACAGATATTGAGATACTACTTAGATGTAGAGATAGATGCAGACATAAACCCAGCAAAATTTCAAACCAAGAGGTACACTGTAAAAAAATTACTGTAAAATCAACAGTAACTTACTGGCAACAAATAGCCAGCAAGGTATATTATATTTTTATACCACAGTACACTACAGTAGTTTGAAGCATAGGCCTACTGTAAAATAAAGGATGGAATTATACTGTTATTTAAATTATTAATTTTACTGTTATAAGTGCAATAACACCAGTTATTGCTTCGCATCAACAGCTTTACACAGGTTTCATCTTTTACATTTCATAGCTGAACTTTAATAGAATATACAAATTTACCAGCATATTAGCCATATTTCATCAATGAACAAAATACAGTTATAGCCATACCAGTAAAGTCACAGTAAGACTTTTTGCCATAACCAGCAAATACATATCACCTTAAAACATTAAAAACCACATGCTGTAAAGAAAAAGGTCCTCTTGTGATGACTGTCAATTGCGTAGACTGTCTTACGATGGTCCAGCCAGTCTGCCAGCGCCGCTGCTGAAAGAAAATGCTAGTCAGCATTGAAGCACCCGCTTCAATGTTCTCACGGACAACTCAAACATATTTATATCTTGTAAATAACATTTGTACAAAATAAATAAGGTGATTAGATGCGTTTTAAACTTGACTAGGCTTTTCGTCTTCACAACCAGTCTCCCTGCCAGTCTGCCAAAGCCGCTGCGGGAGAAGAATGCTATTAACATTGCACAAATGTTAATGAGAAACGAGTACCCTCTCCGATGTTCTTACATATTTATTAACTCAAATGTACGTATTCCTTGCAAATAACATTTGTATAAAAGAAATAAGGCAATTGTCTTGAAGTATACCTACAAATTTAACGTAGCCTACTCCTTGGACTCTTCACGACGCTGCGGGAGGAAAAGGCCAGAAAATTAACACTTAACTAAAATGTAACTTTATATCTTGCAAATAACATCAGAATAAAACACATAAACTGATTTTAAAAATGATAGTTAACCTACCATACTCTTGTCACAGAGTCTTTGCGTGAGGAGGTGTGTCATTGTTTTTCGCGGTCATTACTCATACTGTATTTAGATTTACAGTAGGCTAATATTTTCCCAGAATGCATTGAGAATCTACAGTAACATACTTATACAGCTTATACAGTAGGAAACTGTTAAGAATGTTGTAATAATGCTGTGAAAATGACAGAATCTACAGTAACATACTGTACTCTGATTCTGCAGTAGAGAATACAGAATACAGTAATATTACTGTGAAAACAACAGTAATTATTTACAGTGTATTTCATTTGAAAAATGATAGTTCTAGGCATACTTTTCACGCCAATTATTTTACATAAGAAAATCAGTTTCTTTCATTTTAAATCAGATTTAAAATTATAAAACAATAGGTTTGTCATGCTTTCTTGTCTTGATATGTCACATTCCTTTTCCCCATTATTTTCTGTTCTGTTTTGACTGTCTCATAACAACAAAAAGGCTAAAAATAAAAATAAAATATAATATCATGCAAAGATAAGTTATGTGATTCATTACCACTTTTAAATATTCATCCATTCATTCATTCACTCTCTAATTCAATCACTCTCACACTAATTCACTCATTTATTCTGTCACTCACTCACTCACTCACTCATTCATTCACTAATTCAATCACACACTAATTCACTCATTCATTCACTCACTAATTTAATGACTATCTCACTAATTCAATCACTTTCTCACTTATTCACTCATTCATTCATTCATTCTGTCACTCACTCACTCACTCATTCATTCACTCACTAATTCAATCACTCACACTAATTCACTCATTCATTCACTCACTAAATTAATGACTCTCTCACTAATTCAATCACTTTCTCACTTATTCACTCATTCATTCATTCTGTCACTCACTCACTCACCCACTCACTAACTAATTAAATCACTCTCTCACTAATTCACTCATTCATTCACTCACTAATTTAATGACTCTCTCACTAATTCAATCACTTTCTCACTTATTCACTCATTCATTCATTCTGTCACTCACTCACTCACTAACTAATTAAATCACTCTCTCACTAATTCACTCATTCATTCTGTCACTCACTCAATAATTCATTCACTAACTAATTAAATCACTCTCTCACTAATTCACTTCTTCATTCTGTCACTCACTAATTCAATCACTCTCACTATTTCACTCAATAATTCTGTCACTCACTAAATGAATCAATCTCTCACTATTTCACTCATTCATTCTGTCACTCATTCACTCATTCATTCATTCACTGATTCATTTCTTCATTTACTAATTCATTCAGCCATTCACTCACTCACTCATTCATTCACTAATTCATTCAGTCATTCACTCACTCACTCATTCATTCATTCATTCACTAATTCAATAATTAATTCAGTCATTCACTCACCCACTCATTCAGTCATTCACTAATTCATTCAGTCACTCACTCACTCACTAATTCATGCAATCATTCACTAATTTATTCAGTCATTCACTCACTCACTCACTCACTCACTCATTCATTCAATAATTCATTCAGTCATTCACTCACTCACTCATTCACTCACTCACTTACTCACACATTCATTCATTTACTCACTCATTCACTCATTTTATTTGTTCATATTAGTTGTGTGTTCATTTTCTGCTTTATTTTTATTCATCGTCGTCAGGTTACATTTTGTAGAACTTTCTTTTGAATCCTTAGATTGGAGCTTAACAGAACTGAGGTGGTGTTTTTCATAAAGGAAATGCATTTCTGCATTTTAAATACATAATCCAGTGTCATCGTGCTGTAATTCTGTTTGCGTTTGTTATTTGTAATGAATAATTTAAATGCAAAGCCTATCAAGTGCAAACACCTTCTAAGCCAAACTGCTCTAAGGGCCCAGTAATTGTTTACAGTGCCTTCAAGGACCCCTTTGTGAGGAAATGTCGTTTACAATTAATTATCCACATTAGAATAATAAGACATTACTTAAACATAGACATTAATCTATGTATTCTTGGTGGCTTCTCTCTCTTAGTTCAGTTAAACTTTACAGACTCTTAACACGCTACTCGGCGAACGAAGAAATCACAGAGATCTCACCAATGGCCTTTCCCTTCGCTCGCAGCTCATTTAGGGCTGATAGCGAATCCTCCAGTGAACTTTAGGCCTTGTCCGCCTTACCCAACAAATAAAATATTTATCAGTGCATGTTATTATAAAATGTCACTCTTTATAATGAACCAAACTGAACTAAGAATTACTTTTAGCCTCATTCTTTCCCTCAGTATGTATGACAACCTAACAGTCGGGGTGACTAAGGGCTTGGCATTGTGTGCAGGGAAAAGCCTAGAACGTATATTGTCAATAGCGCAGGCAGTCTGCCCGAAATGTCTGCAGGGATGCTTTTCAGAGGCAGCATTGTACCGTACACTTTCAAAGGCAAACTGCCAGCTTATAATGGTGAATGGGGATGGTGCCGAAAATGTTACCGGGGCTACAAGAGGGGCCGCTTTCATGCATGCTGGCATTTTGTTGAAGGTATAACCTTTCTGTATAGTTCTCACATCATTTAGGAAATAATGGTCGCATATATTGTTATGAAATCTTCTATTCAAATGATTTTCCTTTTAACATTTTACACGAACAATATGACTAGTATTTACTTCAATTTTTAGTCATAAGAATTTAATTTAATTTAATTTATTTTAAGGTTAGTAAGTTTTATAAAGAAATGTATACTTTTGGATACATTAAAGTGATCAAAAGTGATATTAAAGAAAAATTTGTTTTCAAATAAATACTGTTATTTTGAACATTTTAAAACTCACCCTCAAATTCTTCCAAACTCTTTCTTTCTTCTGCTGAACACAAAATAAGATATTTTGAAGAATGTTGGTACTCAAACAATCAAAATACATTGTGAAGATAATAAGTATTATCATTGATTCACACATTTTTAAGGACTCTGAATTACCAACATGATCAAAATTTTGCAGTTTTACACAATCTGCTACATGCTTTCTGTCATATTTTTAGCAAGTAAAAGTATAATTCTAATAATGTCCCTCTTCAGGTCGTGGTTCACGTGTCTTTTTGCTGTGAAAACTTCTATTTTTTATAAAGTAAATGTAAGAATAACTTCAGGAATATTTCAAAATGATTTACTTGATTATCCATACACTTTATTACTATTATTATTAGAAAAATCATGTTAACGTATCAAATATGATAAATCAGGCTTACGGGGAATGTTTATTTGTATATCTCTCAATCATTAATATTTTATGATGTTATTCATATATTATCAAATATTATCCACACCCACCAATGCACTTGCTCTCTAAAGTGACACTTCAAGATTCAATCGCTTCAGACAAAACGTTTGTTCTACAACCGAGCAAGTTTTATCATAGACCCATCATGATTTAAACTGACAGGTCAGAAACTTCATCCTGTTTAGATAAATGTCCTTGTACATTTTAAGCGGATGTAGAGGGACAGAAGGACTCAGAAATGTGACGTTTTTATCATTGGGCCTGCGGATGATTGATGTCGGCGCTGGGGTTTTCCTCGGCGTCACATTTCCATCGTTGAAAAGCTGTGAAATGGAGCTGTCACTATGTAGCAGTGCTGATCGTGTCTGATAGAGCGGGTTATCTACGCGCGGGCGGCGCACCTAGGAGGTCATATCACACGCCTGCTGCAGCCACAAATAGGGATGGATGGCAGTGTACAAATACTGCTTATCTGCACAGCTATCTAGACGTTTATTGTGTTACCCAGTACACAGCCACTTACAGAGTGCTGCCATATCAGATTTTCCTGTTCGTACTTTGAAAAAGACCATGTTATCAGCTTTTCAAATTAGCGCAGGTACACGTTTTGGGCAGAGATAAAAGAATTGCTTTTAGAAAGTGCTTTTTTTAAGATGAAGTGTGTTCTTTTTGCACCAATAGCATTGCCAGATGCAAAAGTTGGGTTCCGTAAGGTTATGCGATGATTTATGCTTCTGTGAAAGCCTCAAGTCACAGTGATTTCAACTTTTTTTTTTTTTTTTTAAATAAATAAATAAATTGTGTGTAAAAGCCCAAAGCCAGAGAAATACTCTACTTCCTGAAAAGCTCGTCTACCAATCAAAGAGGTTGTTGTTTCTTTTCAAACCTTGCCAATACATTGGAGTTCATCGAGACTCAGCAGTGATGTCCACTCCCATGAAGTATTGTAAATGATTCAAATCACTTCTGCAAGATTCTACAATGTAAATTATACTATTTTAATACTTGATAGTTTTAAAGTTGTCCTTCACAATGCCTCATGTGATTCATTTACTCATAAAAGATGTTAAGCCAAACCAATCTCTTGGCAATTCGTAAAAAATTCGAAAAAAAAAAAAAATGTGTTGGCTCAACAAAAAAATTAAAAGTTTGCATCAGTTTTTTTGAGTTGCAACAACTTTGAGTGAATTTCAATAGTAAAGACGATAAAAATTTGTTGCATAAACACAAATTTTTAAGTTGAGAACTCAAAAAAATAAAGTTGCTTCAACTAGTAGAGTTGTTGCCCTGGAATCAATTAGGCTAATCGTATCTATTTCAGTTCAGATCCATAGCTGTCATAGCACATGCTAGCATAACTTATTTACTGAACAAGTAAAATATTGTTTGACCCTGGCATTAGCGCAGTTATTGTTTATAGAGTCAATGCAGTGTGCACCTTCATGTATCTACTCTTCAGTACAATGGTAACCAAAAAAATATCAACTGTACAGAAACTCTTTTAAATGTCACTAAAAACAAATTCTTCACTAAAAACAAATAAATTTACACTTAATTTCATCACTATCCAGTCCCTAAACAAAGCACGCTTGGGGAACTAGAAATCCACTGCCTAATTTCGAACGTTATCAAGACAATTTACTGCAACCTATTTAAACAACAACAACAAAAAAACAATTAACGTAGAAATTTGAGTTTAAATTACAGACAATATTAAGTTGATGTAAACTATTATGTCAAGAGAACTCTACAAAATAATTTTTGCAACTTAAAATGTTTAATTAAAGCAACAAATAAGAATTTTTAAATTCCAACCATGCAATTATGTAAGTTACGAATTCATATGAAATCGCCACCGCGTATTTACATTTTTCTGTGCGATCAGGTTGTAAATTGTACCTTTTTTTCTGAGTTTCAAAAACTTTTTTGCTTCAAATCAAATGTTGTAATGTTGTGATTCATCTCAAACCTTAGAACTCTTTGACACTCACAGGCTTTGAACTCTTTTTTTTAGAAATTTGTTTTTTCCCAGTGGAGAAATGAATGCTACACATACATCCAGAACCAAGGCCACAAACAATTTGCTTCCACTGTTGCGCTCAATTGGCAAAAACTAAAACCGACAGGTTTTCAAAAAGGTTTTCTGAATACTTTTGCAGTTGGACAGACAAAGAATTGTCCTGTCCTCAATCCATACTATTGATTGAGCCAATGTTTCTAAGTTGGGTTGGTTGAGATTCTCAAACTTGCCTTTAAAGAAACAATGTTTTATGCATATTCAGCTGGGATAGGAGAACCTATTTCAGTATCAAAAAAAAGACATTTCCTCTTTAAATATTGGTTATATTTTTTATGTTCTCACAGTCCCGTCCCTACTATCACCTGGAGGAAGATGAGTGGGAACATCCCAAAAAAAGCCCGTCTGCGCAAATCACAGGCTGTACTTGAGATCCCCAACATCCAGCTAGAGGATTCTGGGAGTTATGAGTGTAAAGCTGAGAACACCAGAGGAGGCACCGCCTTCAGAGGACATCTCCAGGTCTACAGTGAGTACAGCTCTGCTTCTGAAAAACACTGCAAGCAGATCAGTAACAATGAAAGTTCCGTTTGGTTTAGATTTGCAATATATATAATAAGAGAAAGCAGGCTGAATCAATTTGTGGTACTGCAGATTTGAGTTACATTGTCCTACAGTTATTAATGATACCTCAAATCATGTGGCTTGTTTAGGAGAGATGTACAAATGCTTTCTGATTGGGATTGGACTAATGATTTTTGCCTGCAACTGCAACACAATCTCATGTCAATTCGTAACTATTTTACGTTTCGACGAATTTGTGGGTAACTTGTATGAATTTGTACAAGAAAAATGTGTTGGCTCAACAAAAAAATTAACAGTTTGCATCAGTTTTTTTGAGTTACAACAACTTTGAGTGAATTTTAATAGTAAATATATTATACTTTTTTGTAAATTATACAAATTAATTATAAATTATATTTTTGTATAATTTACATCGAAGGAATTCATGCGAAATCAACATTTTGTTACAAAGGTTGGACCTTAGCTAGAGACCAGAATGTGAGGAACAGTGTTGTTGTAAGAACTTTTTCCAAGGTATGTTTGTCCTACAGACATGATAGATACCTCAAATCATGTGCCTTACTTAGGAGAGATGTGCTAATGCTTTTTGATTGGGATTAGACTAATGATTTTTGCCAGGTGGGTGAAAAACTGACGAAGGATGGACCTTGTAACAGGGGTTAGTTCACCCCAAAATAAAATTATGTCATTTAATTGGGTATGTTTAGGGGTGGACCTTCATACTAACTTTTTTTCTAAAAATCGTTTGGTTTTGTATAATTTACATCAAAGGAATTCATGCGAAATCACCATTTTGTTACAAAGGTTGGACCTTAGCTAGAGACCAGAATGTGATATAGACTTGAGGGTGTTACTTCTGTTGCAACTTCCTTCCACATCCCAGAACCCTTTAGCGATGCTCTTGCATCTGCCCAGAACGCCATAGTTTTGTGTGTATGAGCACTCATATTGTCTTCGGTAGATGTAAAAATCTGGTTTTATAAGAGTTATTTGTAGAAAAACACAAAGGCTATCAAAAAAAGGCTTTGAAATAATGTGCCGCAGTAGTGTGGGGACAGGATCCGTTGGTTCCTTTACTGATTAGATTCCCTCATAAATTATTCCACTGGGTATATTCTCTCTCTCTCTCTCTCTCTCTCTCTCTCTCTGGCATAATTCTGACTGGCCTTTATGACAGAAGGTATAAATTTAAGCAAAGTTGGCTAGCTTACATTTTTGTCAAGTTTTGCGAGGACAAAATGGCTCTGTCCTCAGAAGACTTTTGTCCAATTAAATTTTAGGGGCTATTTTATCATTATTCTTGCTTGCGTTGCTGAAAATGCTGTATTTTTTGACCCACATATTTCCCCTGACCCATCGTAGTTTTGATAGGCCCCTAATACGGGGATCTGGGACCTCCATTCATCTTTCCCAGACTCCTCTTTCCTTATCCGTTCAATATGGTTTGTGACTTAGATGAAGTGCGTTATGTCATAAAAGTAAGTGTATCAGCGGGCCACAAGATGAATGCAGTGTCCTAGTGATTTTATGAAAACCTGGTTTTAAGAGGTTTATGACTGTCACTGGGATCTATGATTCATCACACAGTCTGGATGAACAAAGCTTGACAAAACAACAGCTGTTTGTCTTATCCGTCACAAAAATGTCCAAATATACTTTTATTGTGTTCTCTCCGTTGTCAGTTGTTCAGTACCAATGTGTGATGAAAGTCCTGCCACTCTTCGTGAATCTTAAAGTATTTCAAAGGAGAACTGTTAGGGCCCGATCGCATCAAGAACAATAACTATAATGATAACTGTAATGTTTTAATAGTCATTCTAATTGAGAATAGCAAATCCACACCACAGCTGTAACAATAACGACACAGAGGAACTTTTTCCAAGGTATGTTTGTCCTACAGACATGATAGATACCTCAAATCACGTGACTTACTTAGGAGAGATGTGCTAATGCTTTTTGATTGGGATTAGACTAATGATTTTTGCCGGGTGGGTGAAAAACTGACGAAGGATGGACCTTGTAACACAATCTCGTGGCATTTTGTAAAGGGTTAGTTCACCCCAAAATAAAATGATGTCATTTAATTACTCACCCTCATGTCGTTCCACACCCGTAAGATCTTCTTTCACCGTCGGAGCACAAATGAAGGTATTTTTGATGAAATCCAAGATGTGATGTCCCATATCTCTTTTGAACTGATTTAAAACACATACAAAAACATGCATGTATTGTTTTCATTTGTCATATATCTCCTCGAGTTAAAGTGCTTGTCTCTGTGTGAGTTTGTTGTGTTCGGAATGACTTGAAAGCTGGCAAGTTTATGATTTTTAAGATTTTAGTCTGTTTGGCTGTTTGACCCTATTTACGATCCTGATAATGCTCCTTATCTTATCATGAACAAATCATCAGCAGATTTTATTCCAATGAAAAAAAGAATATTTGTCTTTGTAATATTTCTTTAAAATGTAATAACTTGGTCTCTGGAAAAAAAAAAAAAAAAAAAACTTTCCGTTCATGTGACATCACCTGGGATGTAAAATAGTGTTAACCAATAGCCAAATAACTCATTAGGCATCATTTTAGTCTCCTGTTGGCATTGGTTCTGGATGTCTTGAGATGCTCGGAAAAATAATCCTCAATGTCCCACTTGCAAAGTACAGGCAGTCTTTCATGAAGGTATGTGTGCAATCCGTATTCAACTGTCGAACTTCAAAATGCTCTTGGATGAAGGTGCACGGTTACTGCCTGCCTTACCTGCAAACTGTATTCCAGACACACGTCTACTCTTACAATTTGCATACACCCAATTCAGTCTGCAAACCCGTTTTTTTCTCGACAGATGTGATTGAAGGCTTGCCTTCAGCGAGGTTTTCTCTCAGAGCGGGTTAGTCGTCTGTCGCAGCTCGTGTGAATACGTCACATGCAGCAACCGCAGATCGGTATGTGTCCTGGGTGCGCAATGAGTCAGAACCCGTTGACGGGCAGGGGTGTGCATCCTCCCCGAGGCTGCGGCCTGCCGTTATTGTCCCGTCTGTGGGTCTGGAGTAAGGAATGGTGGTGTAGATGGAAGGAGGCACGTTTTATCACAATGTCCTGTAACTCAAGGAGTAACTCAACCTTTTCTCTCTCACTTTCTCTCTTTCGCTCAACCTTGGGAAAATGGACACAACATGCTCCGTAAATTATACAAAGCAGCTTGATACCTTGCTGAGAGTGGATCAGTTGTTAACTCGTTATTGCGGTGCATGCTGGGATGTGTTTTGGGTGGTTGCTTAGTACAGCTTCGAAAGAATCCACTCACAAGTCACCATCATATGGCTCACTAGATATGATTACTACTTTAATGAAAGTTTGAGATGGTTTGTCACCAGTTTCTATATCCACCACACTGTAAAAAGCGCTTCAAGGGTTTGTTGTCTGTAGGAATTTATTTTAAAAAGTATAGTTCTTCCAATAAATTGATTCCCTTTTCTTTTTGTATTCATTTAAGTTTTAGTAAAAAGTGTGAATGTTTTTGTAACTTATTATTACCTATCAAAAAATGATTTTACTGAACTTCACAATAAATTGATTCTACAAAACTCTATTTAAGTGTTTATATCCAAAGCAAAACGTCACGACCCGCCCAGTTAATGGTCGTTGTCGCCTGTACCGGACCGGTTTCGGGTTTCTGTGGAGTTTTTGAGGGCTTTATACAGCGTGATTGCACTTTGAAGGTGTTCTATGCTGCACTTAAAGATGGTCAGAAGTTTCTGTCATTTTTAATGTTAAAATGTTTACATTACCATTGTTGTGTTACATTAACATTAAAGTGCACCCAATTGTTTGTATATGGCTGCTGTTATAGAGCGTTGGAAACGAATACCTCTCTTTCCTTATTTATTAAAGTTATGGCAATGCTAACTAATTATTTCAAGTGGATTGAATAAATAATTTGTCTAAATTATTGAGAGTAAAATAATTAAATAAAAGCAAAAAGTTTAATTTTTTATTTTAAATGTTACTTATTTTAACTAAGTGTGATTTGGTCAATATGCTACTCCTTGTCACAATGGTTAAACTCAAATGTTTTGCTTTATATTGTAGACTCTACTTCATTTTTTAGCATACAGTAAAATACATAATACTAATTTTTACGAACTCAAAATACCAAGAAGTTCACTAAACTTACAAAAAGTAGTTGGAAAATGATGGCTTAATTTTTTTGAGTTGAATTTAAGTAACAGTTTTTACAGTGCAGGTTTAAATCTTAAGACTGATAATACACATCTCCTTAAGAAGCCACTTGACTTGAGGTACAGTATCATTCATGTAATCAATTCATGTACATTATAACCCAAAATATTGTTACATTTCACACTAAAATTATGACTTAGAATTAGGGATTCCTTCAATTAATAATGAAGTGCTTTCATATATTTGGTTTCATAGTTTTAATGAATATTATTATTCTAAAATATGGAAAATAATGTTAAGGAGCATGTAAGGGTGTTCAAACTTTTGACTGGTAGTTTATTTTTGCCCAAATGAAATGCAAAGACTTTCCTGTGCATGCTGGGTACTAAAGGTCCACTGCTTTCAGAACTTTGCTGCTCATCATTCCTAATGAAAACACTCCCCACTGTTCCTCTCATACATATTCATTCTGCAAAAGGACAATGCGACACAGGCTATCTACAAACTGCAGCTGCGTTTCATGTTAACAAAGTTTTATAGTGTTGGAACAGTCGGAGCAACAGTTGGATGTCAGGACTTTTTTTATTAAAGCATCAAAGTCAATTCACAACTGTATTTTCAATTATTACATTTTAGCAGCCGGGGAGCATTTTAATGCTGTGATTTAGTATCTGTATTGATTTCGAGCAGGTAAAGAGACATTCTGTAGAGGCAGTGTGCTTCAGATCTAAAGTGTAGAGAAAAGCTCAGAAAAAGTTACACATTAGGTCACAGTTCATTTTTAATGAGGGGGATGGGTGGACCATTAAACAGGTGCGAGTGACATTGAGAAATAAAATGCACACTGCATTATATGGTGACTGTGATTTGACCAAGTACAACATGTTCCTGGATAAACATCTTTGTTGATTCTTGAACAACATTCTAATTAATCAATCAGATTTGAGGCACAAGTTTACAGTTTATGTCAAGTTTAGGCTTACAACAAGGGTTAGGTACTTCAATATCAGTGTTATTCACCTATCATTTCCCTTTGATTTTAGGGATAAGTTATGGGTAGGGTAAGATTTAGGAGTAGGGATAGGGGTAGGACTAGGTATTTTCAGACAGGTATGTTGTTCCAGGACCAACAAAATATTTTAAGAAAATGCTACCAACCTAAGTGACTGTCTATATCGTTTATGTCAGGAAAAGCAAGGGTTTGTTCATCCAAACATGAAAATTGTGTCATTTATTACTCTCCCTCATGTCGTTCTACACCCGTAAAACCTTCGTTCATCTTCAGAACACAAATTAAGTTATTTTTTGATGAAATCCGATGTCTCAGTGAGGCCTTTATTGCCGGTAAGAGAATTAACACTTTCAGATTTCCAGAAGGTACTAAAACATATTTAAAACAGTTCATGTGAGTACAGTGGTTCAACCTTGAAAGTGACGAGAATACTTTTTGTACACCAAAAAACCCCCAAAATAACGACTTTTCAACAATATATAGTGATGGCTGATTTCAAAACACTGCTTCGAAGCTTTATGAATCTTTTGTTTCGAATCAGTGGTTCGGATCGCCAAAGTCACGTGATTTCAGTTACAAGGCTTCGTTATGTCATAAGTGTTTCACAGTTTCAATACTTCACGTGACTTTGGCAGTTTGATATGCGAACCGAACCACTGATTCGAACCAAATGATTCATAAAGCTTCGAAGCAGTGTTTTGAAATCAGCCATCACTAGATATTGTTGAAAAGTCGTTATTTTGGGGTTTTAGTGCCCAAAAAGTATTTGCATCGCTTTATAATATTAATGTTGAACCACTGTACTCACATGAACTGTTTTAAATATGTTTTAGTAGCTTCTGAGCATCTGAAAGTGTATAGAATAAAAGCCTCACTGAGCCATCGGATTTTCAATCAAAAATATCTTAATTTGTGTTCTGAAGATGAATGAAGGTCTTACGGGTGTAGAACGACATGAGGGTGAGTAATTAATCACAAAATTTTCATTTTTGGTTGAACTAACCCTTTAATATTGATTTATTTGTTGTCAAATACACTTTTGAATTATTGATTTTTTGTTAAACATCAGTGTTTGAAATTTCAGCAGGGAAAGTACAATTCTGAAGGGAAAAATGCTTATTGTTAAGTCCTGATCTTGCATATGTTCCTCGTCTCCTCCGTTTTCCTGGCACAGCTCTGCCGCAGTGGATCAGCATGATAAATGACACTCAACTGGACAGCGGAGAGCAGCTCCACTGGGAGTGTCGAGCCACAGGAAAGCCCAGACCAACGTATCGCTGGCTGCGCAACGGAGAACCACTCAGCACACAGGTACACACACACTCACACACACACACACACACACACACACACTGAGCTCACTCATAGAAAAGAGAATTCTTTGACATCTGTCTAATGCTTCGATTGTTTCTCAAACAGAAAGTTTTGCTTACGGCCAGAAACATACCTTACAAAAACACTCACAAATGCTTAGCCAACACGTCGTGAGCATGTGGTTCAGTTGAACATATAGATAAACTCTTGCATTACATAGAAAACTGATTAAAACTTTGGAATAAGTAAACGTTTTTTACCTTTTAGAAAGAAGTCTCTTCTGCCCACCAATGCTGGATTTATTTGATCAAACACAGTAATATTGTGAATATTAGTACAATTTAAAATAGTTGTTTTCTGTTATAATATATTTTAATTTCTTCCTGTGTTTGTAAAGCTGCATTACTCCAGTCTTCAGTGTCACATGACCCTAAAGAAATGATTCTCATTTGCAGTTATATATACAGTTGTGCTACTTAATATTTTTTGAAACCATGATGCGCTCCCGTTCAAAAGTTTGGGGTAAGTACGTTTAAAAAATAATGGTAATATTAATAATAATGTTAATAATACATTTGTTCAACATTAAAAGTATTTTATAATGTTACAAAAGATTTCTGTTTCAAATAAATCCTGTTCTTTTGAAATTTCTTTACAAGTATCCACAAAAAGATATTACAACTTTGATAAGAAAAGTAAGAAACATTTTTAATAATTTCGCACCAATAATAGCTGATAATAATTGAGCACTAAATTAGCATATTAGAATGATTTCTGAATGATCATGTGACACTGAAGACTGAAGTTACGGCTGCAGAAAATTCTATTATTTTGACCGCCAATGTAGGTAAATACATTTTTTTTTTTTTTAATGCTCGCTTAAAATCACACAGCTCATCTCCGTATCCACCCCGTATCTCTCACATACTCCGGTCTGGAACAAGCGGAGTAATAAAAACTGTGAAACATCCCAGTGTTGTTGGACTGTTATAATAGCACTCTTGGAATGCTGCTCGATCAGATTTGAGAACCAGAACTATCTGTTGTTTAATGCATTATATCACTAAGTGGTACTATAATAACACCTCACAGGTGACATGTAAAGGTCTCATGCTGGAGTCACTTTGGCAGATACGTAATTGACATTAAGTGTGCTTTGAGGAGCAGCCTGACAGGTGAACACGTGGTTCTAAAGCGATTCTTGTCTCCCCACAGAGCAGAGTGGAAATGGTGAATGGGGAGCTTATCATTCACAGACTAGAGCAAGCTGATTCTGGAATGTACCAGTGCATCGCAGAGAACAAGTATGGAGCCATCTACTCCAGCGCAGAGCTCAAAATACTGGGTAAATGTTTATAACCATTTCTAGCATCTCATTATTTCAGGTTAAAACAGAAAACGTTTCCCAGTTGTGTACTTATGCAGTATTCTTTGCCATTTTTAGTATTCAAGTAGTGCGAGAAAAATTCCCAAAAAAATAAAGTGCGCTTCAAATACTCATCATGCGCTTTAATAACTGACAAAATGTGTGGAATGATGGATGTATAATGCTCTCAACTGTCCTGTCGCTACTTCCCTTACACATTCATAAGGGTATTCTGTGGGAAATAACATGCAGTGTTTTTATCAATGACAATTTAATTGAATAAAAAATAGGCTATTATTATTATTATTACAACTATTTTCCCACCCACAAGGCCTTGGGTTACATCAGCAGAAAATTGTTGTTGCTGAATAATAAAGTTTTTCCTTATTTGATTCAGGAATGCAAATTTGAACAGAATTTGTAATTTGTATGATTCATGATTTATAAATTCATAAATCTTTGGAATGACGTGGGGAGAGTCCCTTTAAGGTCTCCCTCTAAAAGCTCTATGGTTTAATGCAGTGGTTCTCAACTTTTCTTTTTTCCAAAATATATATATATACAGGGTTGGGGAGTAACGAAATACAAGTAACTTAGTAACGTATTTAAAATACTAAATTTGAGTAAGTGTATTTCATTACAGTTTCATTTTAAATGGGTGGTAATCAGATTACAGTTACATCTGAAAAGTATTTTAGATTACCAAAGTGATTACTTTGAATTTTAATGTCATTTAAACAGCAATTGGTGATTCTCTGACTCTGACAGTCTGAAAAAGTGGAGTTAAATTTCATGTTTTCGACTGTTTTCATGTTTTGTGATAGTTGTTTGTGAGTCATTTTATAATTCACTCGTCACTGCATCTTTTTCCCACAATTTGTTTTTTTCCCTCACAATTGTGAGTTTGCATTTCACAATTCTGACTTCTTTTTTTCAGAATTGCGAGATTTAAACTCACAATTGCAAGTTATAAAGTCAGAATTGGGTATGCGATTTTATATCTCATAATTCGGACTTTTCACAATATTGTGAGTTTATCATAATTTTGACTTTTCTCAATATTGTGAGTTTATATCTCATAATTCTGACTTTATAACTCGCAATTGCAACTTTATATCACGCAATTCTGAGGGAAAAAGTCAGAATTGTGAGATAAAAACTTGAAATTACCTTTTTTGTGTTTGTTCCACGTTACAAATTACTTTTTGAAGCATGTATTTTGTAATCTGTAGTGAAATACTTTTTAAAACTAACCTACCCAGCCCTGTATATATATATATATATATATATATATATATATATATATATATATATATATATATAGAGAGAGAGAGAGAGAGAGAGAGAATATATATATATATTATATATACTATCAAACCCCCTAGGGGTTCCCATCTTTATCACTTTTTTCACCCCTGTGTTAAGCAACACTCATAAAGAAGGCAATCTATATAAACAGACTTTAAGAAACAAACAGAACACGCAAGAGAATCACAGGAGTATAAACGTGATTTCACACAATAACCAATACATACATGGCAGCTAACAAGGGTTAATCAAGAACTAGACAGAAAGGAAACCCAAGAAATCGAAAACACAAGAGTGGAGTATGAACAAAACTAAACATAAATCTGACACCATTAAGACATTAAGGCCAGTACCATTATACTATATATATATATATATATATATATATATATATATATATATATATATATATATATATATATATATATATATATATATATAATGTACATTATACATTATATATAAGAATTATTTATTTATTTATTTTTTACATATTTTTACTTTTTTCCTTATCATGAATGGTTGCACACACACATGGTGAAGGCAGTTAAAAGCAGATGCAGTAGTAATGGATATATTGAAGAGATTTTAGTCTGGGTGAACAATGTTAAAAAGGCCATTTAACCCCACAGGTAAAGCTTGTCTCTCTGTGAGTGTTGAGCAGGCCTTTGCTATTGACAGGTGGCTTTCAATCACACACAATGAATAATCCCGAAGTCATTGCAGAACGACAACGAAGACAAAACAAGGCCATGAAGCGATCAATTGCTACTTTCTTTGAACTGAAAAAGTCTGTTTCAGAGACTGAGCAGCATCTTTGAGGAAGAAAGAAACCGGTGATATCGAGTTAGGTGTCCACAAGGATTGGCTAAACTGAAGACTACACAGACAAAGCTGTCACAGACAGCCCTTCAGTACGACAGATGAACACAGGCACGATGAAAAGAGAGAAAAAGAATGGAGTTGAGGAGAAAAAAAAAAAAGTTATGTTGGATGTTGGTTTAGCTTGTTTGTCAGTCTCGGTGCAATCAGAACAAGTCGTTTATGAAAATGCCAGCGCTCTCTGCGTCTGGATGCTCAGGACGAAAACAAAGGAGAGATGCAGACGGGGATTGCGTGTTTACTAGAGACACCCTCATTTTCTCCCTGTCAGCTTTGATTGTCCCACACATTCCGAGATGCGTGTGGTCGTCTTTTCGTCACTTTCCTGGGGGTCATTTTCATTTACATTCCTCATTATGCGCTTTTGTTTGTCCACGGCGCTCTCATCACTCTAAGACAAGACGAACACAAACAAATGACTCTTTCTTTTGACAGCATTCATGTTCAATTTATTGTCGAAGCCTAATGACTCAATGTAGGAGAAAAAGAAAAATATATTAATGGTCAATTCTGAGTGTAGGAGACCAATCCATCCATCCCAATATATAAAAATAAAAGATATTGTAACAGATGTCTCTGTTGTCTTTCCCACATGGACACAGTTGGCGAAAGAAAATGAACAATATTAAAAGCTAGACTCGTAACATGCAATTTTCAGAGATACTGTGACTCACTGAATATCCCCCCCTCGCTGGTCCATTTCCCTCCAGTCGCAAAGTGCTTGTTTAGTTCTTTGGAGTGACAGTCAGAAGGAATGCTTTTTTTGGGATGTATTTGTGACAAATCCTCCAGTTACTCAGCGCCTATGGGGAGAGCTGTCATCCATGACTTAGTCTATTCTGTATTATAAATGTGAGCACATATTGCAGTGACATATTACACGGCTAACAGCAGCCTTCATTCAGATGAGCCATAGCTGCAGGCTGACTCGGGTGCCGGCATATCCGCATGCGTGCCATTGCCATACCACTCGTACCCTCAAGGCCAGCGGAGTGGGCGGCCCAGAGTTGAACAGTGGGTCGTCGAGTATGAAAGACCTTTTCGCATAGTCAGAACTCCCAATTAAAATCGTACACTAAAAACCCCACACAAAGTAAATTCGATAGCACAAAGACGTGCATGTCCCAGGCTTAAGAAAGTTGTTCAATGGTCCTGACTCTCTCAGCATGTTCTGAGGGTAGTGGATTGTGGGGCCCTTTGGCAATTCCAGAGATTAAAATGTCATCTTTTCTAATGTCACCCGTGAAAAACATGGTGCAACCTTTGACTAAACACTCCTGACGAGGCCTGTCAGCATGTAGCTACAGGCCCCAGAAGGCTCCAGCAGCTCTGCAGACATCATCACTTTTAGCCCATATGTGTTTAGTTCTGCTCACTAGAATACCATCACACAACGTCCTCCCCAGCCACTGGAGTACACGTCCTTGAAAGCTCAGGCCGCTAATGCAGTCTCTTCAAACATGACCATTCAGTATGCAAGATTGACCGTCTGTAAGACTGGGCGTGGGATATAGTGCTGCAGATATGAAGTATTTTTATAGGCTAAAACACAGGAATGAGTTAGCATTGTACCACTTTCGGATCCATCATCCTTAAGTCAATGGTTAAATGCCTTAAATAAGGTCTGTTTTAATACAAGGACAAGATATTTTCATAAAATACAGCAGTTAAAAAAAAAAAAAAAAACACTTTTTTTTAAGCTTTTAGTTGTCTTTTAAAAAAGTGGTCGCTAACAAGTGGCTAAATGGGACTACAGAGTTTTACATTTTCTTTAGTGTGTTAATGTTGCTGTTTTAGCATGATAAAGATCAGAAACGCCTTGATTGTAGTCTTGAGTTAAAGGAGCAAACACAACACGATATTTCTTATTTTTGTGCAAACACACAGACAAAATAAAAGAGTTACATTAGTAGCGTGTAATCACCATATCTAAAGGTAATGATACATGGGGCAACTTTTTGAGCAATGTTGCTGAGAAATGTTGCTTGGGCACTTTCCCATTGAGAATGGATATCGAGATAGAAATTTGTTGCCCATTTTAAATGGGAAAGTGCCAACAACAACATCGCTTGGCAAAATTGCCTGGCAACATTGCTCAAAAACTTACCCAGTGTATCATCACCATAAGAGACGCTGTTTTTTACCACCCTGAATCTAAGTTTCATAACTGTGTTTTTCTGCCTTCCAAAGGCAGACAAAATTTTTAATACTGTTCCTGAATAGTATAACACCGAAATTTCTCTGTGTGTTGCACACATAGCGCATCTGAAATTTATAAGAGAATTACAAAATAAAAACGTTGTGAAAGGTGGTTCTGGTCAATCTGTTCTTACACATTCCTACATTGACTCGGACTCTACTTGAAAACTGACGTTCAAGTGTTTACACCGGAGAAGCTGAAACTCGTGGTTATGGTAAGGGCCGTGACATTTCCAATACACGCTGTTGACCAATCACAACACAGTGATCCAGCCAACAAATCAGAACACAGAAGGAGGGGCTTCATAGAGACCGGAAATATACAGAGTGTTACAGACAGACTGCGAAGAGGGGAGCTTCAACAATGTAGATGTAGCAATATTCTACAGGAAAGAAGGTGGCGGGAACCGGTGAAAGTTCAACGTAAGGTTTTAATCATAAAATAAACAAAAAACAAAAGGAAAGTAAAGGGGCAGCCTCTCACGAGACCAGTGTGGCGCACAGATGACGCTCATTAGCATACCTGCCTCACTCCGTTCCCACGGCTCTCGGCCTCGCCCTGCTTGCCACAATAAAATATGTGGAAAAATAATGTGTTTTTTGAACATTCAAGCATGAAAACCTATTCTTGTAGACCCCAAACACAAAATCAAGACGTTGTAAAAAGGCTTTATTTGACCTTTTTAAATGTCATCATGCCGAACGGGGAAACTCATCGACTCTATAATCCGCTTTTACAGCCACATTGTGAAAAAATCGCAACTTATATGAATTTTTTTTCTTAAATAAAGACTGAACAAGTTGTGGGAAGCCTAATGTTGGTGATATTAAAGACGTGAGTTGGTGTTTGCTGATTGTATTTAGTCATCAAAATTCATATTAGTTGTATTCATTAGTGAAGATTATCGTATTTTCTACTGTAATCCAAAAGCCAATGGCAAAATCAAAATGGGTTTTTATCGAGGGAACCAGGTTGATGTTAACTTCCAGGTTGGCCAACAAAAATACATAATCACTGCAGTATTAATAGGATCATGTAACACTTGTAAAGTGATATATTTCACAGTGAAGCTGCTTATTAAGCAGGAAATTATTATTCCCCCTCCCACAGACTTGTTTTACCCCACAAACAAGAAAAGTCATGTGAGTAATTAAAAAATATGACACAATAAATAATTATCTACTAGGAAACATGTAAATATCTTGGTAACACTTTAGTATAGGGAACACATATATACTATTAACTACAACTTTTCCCTCAATAAACCCTTCTGCTTATTAATAGTCAGTAAGATAGTTGTTAACTTTAAGTATTGGGTTAGGATTAAGAATGTAGAATAAGGTCATCAAGGCATTAATATGTGCTTAAGTTCTAATAAATTGCCAATATTCTAATATTATGCATGCTAATAAGCAATTTGTTTAAATACCTTAAAATAAAATGTAACCAATATCTTATATAGCTTCTGAAAGGCAGTATTAAATGAAAAAGAACAATGATTACACATGCTGTTCAAAAGTTTACACCCCCCCCCTAGCTCTTAATGCCTTCTTTAGCATCAGTGAATGTTTCAGCCTTTCGTAATAGTTGTGCATGAGTCCCTCAGTTGTCCTCCGTGTGTAAAGATAGATTTCAAAATCATTAATTTACTGTTGGAAAGAAGTGAAGAATAGAGAATAGTCTAAACACTCAGGACAAACAAGTTACTCGTGAACTTTCATAAAGATCATCCAGGTAACAACCGCATGAACTGGATCATTTGTGTGAATTCAGTTATTTTCGAATTTTAATAATCCCTCTTATTTTGTTATGGTCATTATACTAATGCTACAGGTGTATGTAAATGCATGACCACAAGACTATTCGTTTGCATATGCTTTGCGAGAAACTCCCCGCAGACAGATTAGACATTTAACAGTAATTATCTTCGAATGCACTTGTCGCACTTTCTGGAAGACCGTCACGCATAACAATAAAGCTACTAATTATGAACCCATCATACACAATGACAGCATTGCCATCATTACAATCTTTCCAGAAACCTTTATCTCCCTTTAGAGTCTCCGAAATCCCCTGTCTCTGAAAACAGACCTTTTATTTTTATTAAAAAAGCACTCATTTATTCATCTCCTACTGCTCTTGTGGGCTCAGTACTTCCACAAATTGTACAAAGAGGCAAGATAAATGGTGTCACATGTGAATATTTACAAAAGCATGCACATGTCATTAGTTAGCAATTGAACAGTGCCAGCGTAATTACATTGTTGAGCAAGTGTGTGAGCAAATTATTTTAGTGTATAAGCTTTATTTGGTCTCTTAAAGGAATTTAAAAAGTCAGCTTCATCTTGTTTCAAACCATTATGGATTACTTGCTCTGTGGAACACAGCAGATTTTTATTTATTTATTTTTTTTAACAAAATCCTCTTTTTAAAATATAATGAAAATGAATCAAGCACAATAAGTATACGTTTACACAACAATGTACAACTTTTTTTTTCTTTGCGTTTTTCATGAACAGACGTCAGCGTTGTCAAAACGATCCCTGTTCCCGCGGATCTGCAAAAATGACTAAAAATTACGGATAATGCATGCCAGGCCAGTAGTTGGCGATGCCACTTTGTAAAGAAACACTATACTCCGATAGAGTAAAGACATAAAACACATTCCCATGACGTTGCCATTTTCACAATTTTTTTTTTGTTTTCAAAAGTTTGTGTTTTCAGGCTCCCAAAACACCATTGTTAAGTGAACGGCCAAACCGCATAAAAGTTTTTATGAAAACTTTCGTATAAATGCCTCCTAAAAGTGGTCTGTACGCCTCATGTTGCAGGGGGAAAAAAAGACCCTGTACCTCTATCGAAATTTCTCTTTTTGTGTTGGATGGAAGAAAGAAATTTATAAGAGTTGATGACATCAATTTTATTTTTAAAGTGGATATGTGTTTGTTTTCAAACAGCGTCAGCTCCCGTGTTCAGCACCAGCCCTGTCCGGCTCATCGCGACCGTTGGGAAAGACGTGTCTCTTGAGTGTCGGCCACGTGCCTCACCCAAACCCAGAATCTCTTGGAGGAAGAATGATAGGAGGGTCCAGTCCAGCCGAAGGTGAGTCTGAGACCCATCTGAAGCACAGTTAGCTCTGTGACTGTACATGTTTTGCATGAAAGTGAGATAATTATCAGGATTCGGGAAGAAGCAGTGGCAGTCCACTCCTAGGGGTCTGTGTTTTTAATTGATTCCAATTAAATATGCCCATAAACACGCATACATTTACATGAATCTGTATGCACAGGGGCTTTAATCAATGTTCTTGTCCAATGATTACCGGTCTCATGCTGGGTTCAGCTCTGCTGAGGTGCAATTTGATGACAGGTTTGTTTGCACTCTCAGAGCTATTAGGCTAGTTTACTATGCAAGGTTGCATTGTGATTGATGTCATGTTGATTTCCTGTTATTAGTCATGTTTATCAAAAGTTTGTGAACAGTATTTTTTATTTTATTTTATTTTTTGTAAATAAATTAGTAATATTTAGTATGGATGCATTAAATGAATTAATAGTATCAGTAAAGACGTTTAGATTTTTACAAAAAAAATCTATTTAAAGCTGCAGTCCGTAAGTTGTACCTCTTTATCACCATCTCTGTTTGAAACCTGCAATTGGTTGTACTTGCTCAAAAATTGATTTTCGATCATTTTTAACCAAAAAAAAAAGTTATGGATTGCAATGAGTGGCAAAAAGACTATTGGTGTTCATTATGAATGACACGAAAATCACACAAAAACGCATCCAAAATGGGAAAGAGCTTTGCAGCAAGAAATCAAAACTTTTTTACAGATTGTCGAAAGCTATAGAAAAGAAATGCAAAATGGATTACTGTAATTCTCAGAAACAACTGGAATACAGGCAGCGAATGTGGATTTGCATTTACCATTTTGGGCCAGACATGTTGAATTTGGGTGTAAAGTCATACCCGAGATTATATATTGTATTGAGAACTCGTCAATTAAATATTTACCATTTAATATTCTGTGTATTTAATTGATTCCTGAACTGTATGACACAATAAGGAGATTTGAGTGTTTTGTCCATTTTTATAGTCTAAGAAGCTGTGGATGTGAAAGGAAGATATTTTAAAACATACACATTAGAACAGACTGCAGAGTTAAATGTAACCACTCGGAGTCAGTTAATTTATGACATGCTGCTTTATTCGTCTGTTAAGGTCTTGTACATGCAACCTCATTAGAATTAAAAATATAGCTCGTTTCAGCCATAATATTGTTGACCCTGTTGGCTGATAGCTCATCCGTAGTAGCCATTCATTTATGCATAATCTTAAATCAGCATAAAGAAAATGAGCGCCAGCCCATGTACAAGCTCTTGATGGAGAAGACGTGTCACTCATCATGAGTGACAGATCTGAAATTATCGGCCCCCGTTGAGCACTGTCGGCAACAAGTCTGTGAAAGGGCTGCTGTTTAATAACAGATTCTCTGCCACAGACACGTCTAGACACAAAGCCCTATTCATCTGAAATAATTAATAATATTAATAATATTTTCCTGGTGTCACTGGTTCTGCTGTGAGGGTTTATGAAATAAGCTGAATAGGAAACCCGGACGATTTTGTACATGATCATTGCTCCGCCCCAAATGCAGAAACACATAATGCAAGAGTGGATGTCTCTTTAACATAGCTGAAGTGAAAGAAAATAATGCCTTGCAAAAAAATAAAGCGAAGATAACGAACAACTAGGAAAACAAAGAATTATCATACGGTACACAAGAGTATATACAAGCAAGAGTTTGTTGTTAGTCGCCAGCAGCACACCAGCTCCAGAAAAACAATGACACTGTCTTGTTGGTTCTGTGCTAAAAAAAATCTCCCACTTGCTTACTCTCTCACCTCCCCCATCATGAGTGTATACACCCCCTAAAGCTGATTGGCCATGTGTTGTGGGTCTGATCTCAGTCCAATCCACTTTCAACAGCATTTCTCAGAAACCGCATCTTCAAAAAAAAAAAAGAAAAAAAATTGTTTTCTTAGTGAGAGGAATATTGGAAAAAGCCTTTTCTTAAATAAAGTTGTTGGCCACGGTGGAGCCAAAGGATCAGTAGGGAGCCAGGACAGAATCGAAAGAACAGGTGGCCAGCAAGCCTAAGCTGGAAACTGCCACGGTGGAACAGGTGGAACTGAAGATCCCCATGGCGGAGCTGACAAGACTGAAGACCCACAAGGTGGAGCTGAGGACCACCAAAGTGAAGCAGAATCTGCAGGAGAATACCAGGACAAAGGAGGCAGAGCTGAAGTCCACCAAGATGAAGCAGGCAGGGCTGAGGACCACCAAGGTGGAGCCAGCGGGGCTGAAGACCATGCTGGAACTGAAACAGAGTATTGACTGGCTCATTGGCCGTAACAGGGAGGGTTACAAAATTGCCTCCTCAGCTGAGACAGGACAGGCAGAGAGTACAGAGATGGCCTCAGTGGAGGAGTTGTCAACGTGAGTGCAGCCCAAACACACAATATTGCGGTCGTCATCACAAGGAAAACAGTTGACAGTGAGAAGACCTCCAGAACCACCGGACTTGAGGCCAATGGACTTTGAAGCACTGAGACCACCGGACTTGAGACTGCTAAGACTGGAATGCCGACCGCTCGCACCGACATCAGTGGAGGATCCGCCACACTGGATGCCAGACTTGTCCATGAGACTGATCCAGTGGCCGGGATGGTCCTGGCTGGTGAGGTCCGTGGTGGACCATGCTCCACGGCCGCAGAGATCCATTTGGGTAGGTTGTTGTATAAAGCGCTGTGAGCACAGTAAACCAGGTAGAGCAGGATTTATTACCCAAACATAAGAATAAAACAAAGAGCAGGGCGGGCGAGAGCCGTGAGGGAACGGCGCGAGGCCGGTGACGCGAGAGATAATGAGCGTCAGCTGCGCGGTGCACCGGTCTCGTATCTCTCACGGAGGAGCTCCGGAAGCATAAAAGAGGAGCGACGACAGTGAAGGACGAGAGAGGACCAGGCCTGGACTTTATGTTGTGTTTTATTTTGTTTGTGTGGGCGGCAGTCGCCGTGAGGAACTGCAGCCATTTTACTTTCGTTTTATTGTTTGTTTATTTATTTATTAAAATTACGTTGAATGTTCGGCGGTTCCCGCCTCCATCTTCCCACATTTACGAACAGTGTTACACAAAGTAATATGCAAACAAGGTAAACAGAGGAAACAGAGTAACACAGGAGAAACGGGAACTAAACTCGGCAGCACACATCCTCCATGAAAGGAAAACAACTGACAATCAACATAGGAAACACAGGTAAATATGCAGAGAGGGTAACAAGGTAACAAGACACACCTGGGAACAATCAGGGACTAATCACCAGGAAAAAACAAAACAAACCACAAACATGGCATTCTGGATAGGAAGGAAGTCCAATGACAAACGTGGAGAACTTCATGTTTCTTCATGAAACCATAGATGACAATAAAGAACATTTATTTTTTAGAGCATACTAGCCATATTATCAAGTGACAAAATCACAACGATTGATTGGACTCACAACAAGAGATATTCAATGCGTAAACCTAGAAATATTTACAAATCCTAAATTTATTTTGCTATGTTAAAGGGATACTTCACCCAAAAATGAACGTTCTGTCATCATTTAGTCACCCTCACATGTTGTAACCCTGATGACACTATGAACTCAGCTATGCATAATATGGTAACCCTATCAGGACAGACCTGCGACCTAACAGTTTTAGATGTTTAAATCTGATAGACTCCGTCTCTTTACACACTTTTGAGTGTGTCATCCTGTGAATTCACACCTTGAATGCCATGTGCTAATTTACTCCTGCCAAGACTGTAACGAAACCCAAAACCATTATGAAGCATGAGTCTCTGAAAAGATTTTCAGTGTTTTAACATATTCCTATTATAGTTTCCCCAGGTTCTCTTTCTAAAGGATATGCATGTTCAAAGTCAATGCTGACATTTGCATTGCATAATTTTGTGCTAATTTGTAACCTTTACATGATCACTGATTTTCATAATAAAATGCAAATTCACAAATTATCTTAACCCTATAAAGCCTTCAGTATCATATTTTATCATAGTTTCTAAGGCCTCTAAATTAGCAACATGATCAAAACTTTGCTGAAAAACTTTTTTTTTTGTTTTAGCAAGCAAAGGGCATTTTAATATAATTCCTTCAGGTTGTGTTACAGGACCTTTGGCTGTAAAATCTTGACTAAATTTTAATCATGTAAATGTAATATTTTTTTCTATATAGTAAAATTTCAAGATACTTACTGGAATGAAGCTTTTTTTTTTTTTTTTTGAAAAATCATGTTAAAATGTGAGTCTTGGACATGATGCATCAGGATTTTGAGTAATATTTATTTGTTAATCTCTCAATCATCATCATTATATTGCACTATATGTTTTGACCCCTACAATAAAACTACAAAGCTTCGATAAAAAAACTAAGCATTTGAATATCATCTTACTAAGACATTTTATTAGGAGATATAGATTGAAAACTGATATTTATTTTATGTAAGTAGTCTACTCTACTGTTATTTAGTCCTTATTGATTTACATTAAAAGCTATCAGAATTTCATCTTACTTTTTAACCATATAAATATATATTTTTTTTGGCTCAGTTTGGGCCTCTACATAAAATTCAGCTGTTTTTCCCTCCTCGGGTATGAGCTACATATGCAAACTTTTTGTCTGAATGTTCAATACACTGTTCCATTAAGAAAAAATAGATTTTATGTGTCAGGCTTTATAGTGTTTGTCATGATTTATATCGTTTATGGTTACTCACGTAACCCTGGTTCCCTAAGATAACGGGAATGAGCATTGTGTCAGTTCGCTGACGTTTATGGGGAAAAATCTGTTTTCTCCACATCCTGAAGCCTGATTGGTTCATGTCTATGAAACTACACAGTCAAATGGTATTTTAGCTCGCCAAAATGGGGTTGACTGCCTATAGAAGTCACGCAGAAATGCCAGAATTTTTCTCCTTCCGCACTCTCGCTGCTCTGAAGAAGACTACCCGCTCTTCTCGCTGTTGAAACAAGCCTCGCCGCGGAACAACGACGCTTCAACAAGCAAGCTGATTCAACGATCTCTCCCGCGGCCATCCGACGACTGCTAACAGAGCAAATTTCAGAGCATATTTCCAACTATGTTGTTGCAAACGTCACCCCGCAGATGCAGCTCATGCATGGCTAACCTACACTCTGAGTGTCCAAAGAGAGCCATCTCTTCCACTGCCTCCAGTCACTCCAAGACAGCCCAGCAGTGATCCAGGCTAGCCTCAGCATCCATCCAGCCGAAAATGGGGCCTGAAGTCAAGCCTTGCCTCTGCCCGGCCAAACGCTACCCACCCTCAAGGCATCTTCTAGTCCTCTCTTCAGTTCAGGGCGCTGGGTACAATGCGTTTGTTGCTGGTTCTGAACCCGCCGCACCAGTTTCTTCCACTTCAGTACGAGACGCAGTCTATAGTTCTTTAACCACTTGCCGCTTGAGTGAACCGTATCAAGTCAAGTCAAGTCAGCTTTACTTATATAGTGCTTTTTACAATGCAAATTGTGGCAAAGCAGCTTTACATTAATAATTGGCAATATATATATTATTGATTCATTCCGTTGCAAAGATCAGTAGTTATTAGTCTAGTTCATTTATGTATATCAGCACTGGAGAAAACAGTGACTTAATCGTCCGGCTCAGCTCAGTTCACATACAACGGCGCCAATGCAGGCATACTAAAAACACTGCTGAATATCAAGCAAGTGTCCCCAACTTAAGCAAGCCAAAGGCAACAGCGGCAAGGAACCAAAACTCCAACAAATGGAGAAAAAAACCTTGGGAGAAACCAGGCTTAGTCGGGGGGCCAGTTCTCCTCTGGCCAACAGTGAACACTTGTCCGATACTCAGACAGAGTTACAGGTCATTAAACCGATTTGGAATCGCAACAGTCAAAATATTTAATCTAGTTCCATCTAGTTTAAGATCTTTTTGATCACGCCGGTATGGGACGGTTTGTTGGGGAAAAAAAGGGAACCCCGTGTTTCAGTTTTGTTGATCGTTGTTTCGCTGTGACTGTTTACACTATGAGTGTCTAGTTATGAGTTCCCATCTTGCTGCTCTCCTGCCTTTGTGGATTATGTTCCCGACTCATTCGTGTGGATTATACTTTTATGCTCAGATTGGACCATCTGTGTTTGTGTTTCTAATAAAGCAGGGGACTCTCTTTTCGCTTCGTCTCTGCCTCGACGGAACAGGGTTAAGCTGTTGTATTTCCTTTCATTAATCACGTCATTCATTTTAAGGTAAAAACAAGGTCACCGAGACCTAACTTTGCCTCTCTACAAGTTGCAAAGTATTTGATGAGAACCAGCAATATACACCCTCACTTAATAATAAAAATGACGCCCTACACACATACAAATACATTTGAACACACCTCAACTAACAGGTATTCGAGACCTCGAGTCCCCAATTCACCACATATTTATCACAGGCCGTGCTCGCTCGCAAGTGGACGTTGCAGAATTATTTACGGCTTTTCTGCTGACAGTGGTGCTGTTGCAAAGCAGGCAATTTATTCTGAGAAATAGCCACTGGGATTTGCGCTCTTTTCAAATTGTCCTGCAAAATGGCTTCGCCAGCCCAACAGCCCCAGACCAGTCATAACGCACAACCGCACGTGCGCACAGGCCTCGGCTCAGACCGCAGAGCGACGCTAAAAATGTCCACACGCAGCACAAAGCCAGCTCTCACCTTGACACCCTTCCTCACTTCCTGCTGCTTATCAAGCCATAGTTCCATTCTCTCAAATCAATAATTCACAAGTAATGGCGTAACCAGCATTCAGATGCTGTTTGCCCTTCCAGCAGCCACATGCGGCAATAAAAGATACAGTCAGAACAAAATGTTCTTGAGGTCAGCTGTGTGGTTTGTCAGACGTCGTTTGTATAGAATCGTTCATAAAGTGGTGCGCATCACATTTGAAATGATGTTGTCTGCCGTGTGATAGATGTTTGTTTATACACAGTGACTACTGATGGATGGGAAAAGTGAACAGCCCAAGAATGCTCCGTTCTTCAGGTAACAAGGTGATGAATGGACTTTGAGCTTGCGTGATCTGATATATTGTGCGGCAAATTTGTCAGAGTCGAGCATTTTCTTTTTTTGTGACATGGCAAGGGCAGATATAGTTCTTTTTCGCTTTTTTTTTTTTTTTTTTAGTGATGCGATGTCTTCTGTGAAGGCCGTTTTAGAGAAAGACTGTAATTGTTCCAATGTTTTTTGTCTAGATCTATTAATTTATTCAAAAATACAGTAAAATGCAATTCATAAATACAATGAGTTGAATACACCTCTTGTATAATAAACATTTATTTTGCATATGAAGTGAAAAAATGTCTGGTTGAAACAAAATGAAAACATCATTGAAAGGATGAAACTCATAAAAAGATAACCTTATTATGCAGTTTGGCATAATTTTGTTTAAGAAAAATATAAGCAGTGCAACATTTTTATGGCATGACTCTTATGATTTGTAAAATGTTTTTTTTATATTTTAAAAAAATATATAAATTATTTTGAATTAAAAATTAATAAAGTGCTTTTATCTTAAAATTTATTTTATTTTATTAAATAATGATACTTATGTATTCAAACTGTAAAGAAAATAGTTTTACTTGATGGTTACACTACATGACATTAAATTATAACTTTAAAATGTTTTTTTTTTGTTTTTTTTTTTAAAAAAAAAACCTTTTCAGGCCTTCTCATTAAAAAATAGCTGCTGGGTCATTAAGAAAAAAAAGAAGATTCTATTTAGTACCAGATTTGGCTAACAAAATATGGCATTAATTCGTATGATGATACATGTATACAAACCATAAACAAAGCAGCACTTGCTCACCGTTATGAATATCAATCATGCCGATCACGTTCTTTATTCCACTCCGCTCGTGTTATTATGAAAATATTCGTGTATTCGAGTGCTCAGGTAAGATGACTTAAAATTAGAACAATCTTCTGTCTGTGCCGTCATGACTTCTTTGCTTGCTTTCATAACTTTTGCTTATATTCTCATGAACTGACTCGTTTGCTATACTGAACAGCCAATCAGAGTTCTCTCTCTCACCGACGGCTGAAAAACAGCCGTCGAGGACCGACTTCAGCCGATGGTGCGAAACACACTGAGAAAACCTAGTCACAAAAACTGCCCCCGACCGTCAGCTTGGTGTGTTCCTCTGGAAAAGATTCTTTTCCAGAATGTTGTGGTGGATGAGTTACAGTTTAACATAGAAGATCAAAAAAAGAATCGTTTGGATTGCTCTGTAACTCTTTATTTTGATGGTCCCTTTTGAACATTCTAAGTAACTACATGTCAACTAACTCGCAAAAGAGTAGACTGTCTGCTTAATATCTGCTAACTCTTTATTGTGGACAATTCTACTGACTATAACTCATTTTTACGGTGGCTCAGTAGTAGCACAACACAACGAAATTTAAAAAGCAAGCTTTGGAATTTGAACATGTCTGTTTTTAAGTGTTAAAAGTCAATGTAATGAATACAAATTATTCGTTTTAACCACTTGGTGGAATTGGCAGACGTTCCCTTCATCAAGCGCCGTGGTAGCACGTCAAATCATTCACAACACGGTCTCACCCCTATTCGTCACATGCTGCCGTTCAGTCGTTTTCCCTTCACATCAATACTCCGACGTTGAGGGTACCCCTCTACGTCAATAAGCCAACGTTTATGGTACCCCTCTTCGTCAATAAGCCGACGTTTAGGGTCTTCTGATAGATTTGAATGCAAATCCCTCATCTTTGGATTTTGACGAAAGGGGTTTAGGCATCCAGCTGTTTTCCTGTGCTGGAAAGTATTGGTTCAGGCGACTGATTTTGTGCTGCAAATGTGTATTTTGCAGTAACGTGCGTCGTCGCATGGACTGTCACAATCATTGGTGCGGTGACCATATATTTTCGTGGGGCAGAAACCCTTGTCTGAATCGCTACCACGACTTTTATATATAATTTCATATATATAATATATATAATTTTGGCCTACATTAAAATGGCATAATTACAGGACTTACAGGACTGCATATTTGCTGTAGGCTTAAACGTGTCTTAATTTAGGTGAGATATTTTATATCTCATTGTGATTCAATAAACAGTTGTATTTGATTTGATTTGATATACTTTATTAATCCCACATTGGGGAAATTTCTGTGTTACAGGAGCTCAAAAATAAAATATGCAAAATAAAGTAAAAAAAGAATTAAAAAATATAATGTCACTCTATTTGACTGTTGTAGGCTTCTTACCGTGGTGGAATCGCGCTGGGCAATGGTTTCTGCGATCGTCGCACACAGTGTGATGCGTTGCACAAAATTGCGCCAAAATATCAATCATAATGAAAAAGTACAGTCTTAATATTTTATATCCTTGCTCGAACATTTAAAAGAATCAGTATGATTAAATTATAATATAAAATATAAAATCTTAATATAAAATATGAAGACTGTACTTTTTCATTATGATTGATATTTTGGCGATTTATTTTGTTTTGTTGCGGCTTTATTTCGTTGTGTTACGGCTTGTTCCCGTTGTGTTGCAGTTTGTTTCCGATGTGTTGCGGCTTTATTTCGTTGTGTTGTGGCTTTATTCCGTTGTGTTGTGGCTTTATTTTGTTGTGTTGTGGCTTTATTTCGTTGTGTTGCGGCTTTATTTCGTTGTGTTGTGGCTTTATTTTGTTGTGTTGTGGCTTTATTTCAGTTGTGTTGCGGCTTTATTTCGTTGTGTTGTGGCTTTATTTTGTTGTGTTGCGGCTTTATTTCGTTGTGTTGCGGCTTTATTTCGTTGTGTTGTGGCTTTATTTCGTTGTGTTGCGGCTTTATTCCGTTGTGTTGTGGCTTTATTTCGTTGTTGCGGCTTTATTCCGTTGTGTTGTGGCTTTATTTTGTTGTGTTGCGGCTTTATTCCGTTGTGTTGCGGCTTTATTCCGTTGTGTTGTGGCTTTACTTCTGTTGTGTTGTGGCTTTATTTCGTTGTGTTGCGGCTTTATTCCGTTGTGTTCTGGCTTTATTTCGTTGTGTTGTGGCTTTATTTCGTTGTGTTGCGGCTTTATTCCGTTGTGTTCTGGTTTTATTTCCGTTGTGTTGTGGCTTTATTTCTGTTATGTTGTGGCTTTATTTCGTTGTGTTGTGGCTTTATTTCGTTGTGTTGTGGCTTTATTCCGTTGTGTTCTGGCTTTATTTCGTTGTGTTGTGGCTTTATTTCGTTGTGTTGCGGCTTTATTCCGTTGTGTTCTGGCTTTATTTCCGTTGTGTTGTGGCTTTATTTCGTTGTGTTGCGGCTTTATTCCGTTGTGTTCTGGCTTTATTTCCGTTGTGTTGTGGCTTTATTTCGTTGTGTTGTGGCTTTATTCCATTGTGTTGTGGCTTTATTCCGTTGTGTTCTGGCTTTATTTCCGTTGTGTTGTGGCTTTATTTCGTTGTGTTGTGGCTTTATTTCGTTATGTTGTGGCTTTATTTTGTTGTGTTGTGGCTTTATTTCCGTTGTGTTCTGGCTTTATTTCCGTTGTGTTGTGGCTTTATTTCATTGTGTTGTGAACTTATGTTTGCTTTTTAAATTTCGTTGTGTTGTGCACTACTGGGCCACGGTAAATTTTGTAAATTTTTGTTTTTTAAATCTACATGTCAACTTATTCTAACCCAGTCTACTAACACACTAATGAGAGTTAGTAGACATGAAGGTGAAATGTTACTTAAAATCAACAGAATGTGTTAAAGGGACCATCAAAATAAATTGAAACCGAAACTGCTTTGTTGACTGATAAAGCAGACATTCTTTTTCCACTTCAACTGAGTATTTCAAATGGATTTTCAGTCTGATGATCGTTGAAATGAGCGAAATGAATTTTACAGACTTATTTGACTGGACACGGGTGACATTAGCAAACGGATTTTCTGACATTAGCTGTATCCAAGGAAGACGTCTCTCAATGAAGAGAAGCTCAATTGTGAGAGGAGCAGGGGTGGGATCGAAGCTGCCCTGCGTTTATCTGACATTGACAGCTGTGTGGAGTTAATGAAGGTTTGTAATTAACATGGATTTCCGCTAATGTTCAAGGGTTTTGTATTCCAAATTAAAAGTATTAATCCCATTAGTTCGAAAGTATAGGCAGCCACTCTCAAAACCCCACGGTCAATCCTTCAGTGACATCGGCAAAGAAGCCATAGTCAGGGAAATGGAAAATCGGTCCATTGTAAACAAGCCTATGATTATGTTCTGTGATATTTTAATCAAGACGTTTCTGTACAGCATATGAATGTTTCGCTCTTGCTGTATTTTACAAAGATGTTCCTCCCCTTATTTGTCTATTGTGTTTTGTTTAATGTTTATCAATAGGTATAATTTGTACAATTTCTGTATGTATACCACTCGTTCTTGCAATTAAAAAAAAAAAAAGGTTTCTCCTGAGTATAGGGAGGTCTTTGCATTGAGTGGCCTAATATATATTTTAGGTGGCTCTAAGGGGACATTTCATTTTTACTACCTTCGTCACAAAGGCTCATTTACATGCTTATACCCACCGGTCTCAACTGCGCGTCCTTTCTGGCGTCCTTGTCGAATGTGGGTTCTCGCTTTCTCCTACTTGAAGGAACGTCTCTTTGCCAATGTCTCCTTATGAATTTTCCATGTACAGGTTACACTTTGTCACGCCTTTGTGAGTTTCTGCCTGCCAATTCTCATCAGCATCTGCCGGATCAGAGTGCTTAATGCTGTAAATATGAAAACCAAACATCATGAGACAAATTAACGGTGAAGAAATTAGACTGATGACTCCCTTTCATCTAGACTTTAAGGCAGAAATTGAATTTTAATAAAATGATTGCTTTGTAAATATTCATTGTCACACACCTGCCAATCAAAGCACAGGAAAAAATATACTAGAATATAGTTGGAAAAATCATTCACATGGTCACACTGGCCTTCACTTGTCTCATTCAAGGCAATGATCGCACAACACAGGAAACTAAATCTTTACTTGGAAACATGCAGGAGAATACAGGCATCAAACTCATGTAACATTACCACAGAAACCGGACAATGACTACTAAGGGCTTAATAAATACACAGTTAACGAAGGAACTAAATGAACCACAGTTGAAGGTAATCAATCACTAAAGAAACTAGCAAACAGAACGCAGGGAAAGCAGAACAGGGAACAGAATGATTAAATGACGTTACATAACTATGTAGTCACATTAATTGCCTACAAGACTGTCAGGGTTATGTCTATCTGTTTGCCTGTTTGTCATTTTGTCACATGTGTTCTTGGTTTGATTTTTCCCGCTCCTCCTTAGTTACCTTGGTTACCCTCATTAGTCCATCGTCATCAGCTGTGTCTTGTCAATGACCTTGTTTATCCCTTTGTTTTCCACCTGTACATATTCCCTGTGTTCTCCCTCAGTCCTGGTCCGTTCTCATTCATGTCAAGACGTGTTTTGTGTACTCCATGCCTGGATTATCATTAAAGAAACTTTGTTTCCATTTTGCTGTCGTCTTGGCGCTTTCCCGAGGACATGTTATGTAACAGTTGCTACATGTTATCCTGGAAAATTCACATGTTTATTGCTAATGAGTTTGAGGTATGGTTGGGTTTAGGAGTAAGGTTAGGGTTAGGGTTAGGATTAGGAGGTTTTGGAGAAAAGGTTTGGGTAATGTTTAGGGGTGTAAATGCAAGTAATTTAAATGTAGTTACAACACACCGACATGTACATATTCAATAATTATAGTCTATTGTATCAAAAAGTACATAACATTTTTGTTTAAGTTGACGACTATAACCCTGTTCTACTCCCAGTGATTCGGCGAGTTTTTGGTTTTTCCAGAAGTCTAAGAGCAGTGTTAAATGAATGGTTTATGTCGATTATTTCCAAAGTGCAGAACACTGAAAAATGAAGTATAAGTAGTGCGAGTAAATCGGAAAAGATTTACAGAGTTATCAAAAGTTGGGGAGCCACTGTGCCAATATGTGAACAATCCAAATAAACTGAATTGAAAGTGAGCCAAAAATAGACGTGAGTTCACTTTCAACTTCAGGAACAGTGTGAATGCAAAGACTTTTACTGGTAACACTTTACAATGAGGTTCATTAGTCAACATTAGTTAACTAAATTAGTTAAGGTGAACTAATAATGAACTGCACAACATTTACTAATGCATTATTAAAATCAAAGGTTGTATTTGTTAACATTAGTAAATGCACTGTGAACACGAACAAACAATGAACTGCTGTATTTTTATTTACTTATACTAACAAATACAGTAACAAATGTATTGCACACGGTTAGTTCATGTTAGTTAATGCTAGGGGCGTCACAATATACCGATATTGATGATAACCGTGATGTTCAAAACATAAAATATCGATATTGTGTTAATTAAGGATGTGACAATATATCGCGATAACCGTAATAATTTAAAACTAATAGTACATGATAATATGACACGTAAATAATCCAGCGCCAGCGCCTGCTTGACATCACAAAGCACAATAGGTGGCGGTATTGCACCTATGCTGCCATCTGTCGTAAAGCAGAAGATGCAGCGCACGCAGCCGCTACTACCGTGCAAAATAAAGTTGTCCGATAAGACAGGGGGGAGTCTCTACCAACAGTGAGCACAAGAGGGGGCAAAATCCCCCACTTCCACGTCCTCCATCTTGCCACTATACAGAGAGCAAGTTGCAATTATTTTGCTAGTCTAGAAACTGGAAATATACATCTGTCAACTACTAACGCCTTTCTGTGTTTTGTTAACGTACATCCCTTGAGGCTTTTAGTAAAATTTGTTAATTCGGATGAAAAAAAAAACGTTTAGAAAGGAATATTTGTGTTGTATGTTTATCCAAAATATGGCGATGTCATTATGGAGCGCTAAACTCTCGCAAGTAATTGGTTTCATTCATACTCGACACCCGAGGGCGCCCTCGCACAGAAAGTCCACAAGTGGAACCCATAGAATTATTAAGCCTTTAACGTTCCAGGAAATCCCTAATATGGACAGACATCGCTTTAGCTGAATAAAATGCAGATAGAGACGCTTTGACTGATTAAACATGAAGAGAATTAACACACTATTGTGACCGACGGTATATTCGTGTTCTTCAAGCTATCTTTGTATAGGATAATAAGCTATATATTCATTTTTCAATGCTAATTGACATTGCCTTTATCAGCGTATGGAATACTATAAATAATAGTTAAATTGTTGTATGTAATGGTTTGATTCATTGTCTAAAAAAGAAAGCTAAACACAAAATGAACAAAGTAAAAGTAAGTTGTTTTTCTTTTCAAGGTTTCTTCTTTCTATAGATATCGCGATATATCGTTAAGTTACCGTGAATTCTTTTAGCCATGATAACCGTGGCGTGACAAATCTGATATCGTGACAGCCCTAGTTAATACATTAACTATTACTAATAAATGAACCTTAATGGGAAGTGTTACAAATTCACTTTTTCATCTACTTAAAAACGTCCGAGTTTGATTTTCATGAAACGTCCTTAAATATGAAAAAGTTTGCTTGAGCAAGACAACTTTTTTGGTTTTCTTTTTTCCCTGTTGCTCATATGCTAAGTTGTCAAGTAGTTTCTTCAGTGGGAGAAAAAAAAAAAAATCTCTCCATTGTGTTTCCCTGGACCTCAGAAGAGAAATGATTTCTCCCTTTGTCTGTAGTTAATTCATTATATGAGGGCAGCAGCACAGAGGTGCTCTCTGAAACTGCTCTCAGAACAGTGAATGAGAGCGAGTGATAAGATAAAAGCAAGACTCTAGTTATCTCTGTTAAATTTAATTTGCCTTCCTGCTCTCTCTTGGTTTCAGAAAGAATGAAATGTCATTAGGAGTATATCTCATCTTGACTTCCACTCAAATTAACAGTATTCCGATTAAGGCCGTTTGACGTGCCATATACTTGGGCGAGCATGTTAATCATTAGGGCATTCTGTCCTTAACAACACCAGCTATTTCTCTTTAAGGCCTGCCTGTGACTTAAACATAAGCTAAATGATATAAATGGATTTCATCCATACTTTTACATCATCTAATTGTTATAATTAACAGCCCTTTCATTGCTTTGAACAGTTAATTGGCTAATGTCTTTTGATAGCCATCAACGTAATCCTCAGATAATATCAGCCAATTAACATTTTAAATGACTCTATTGACAACACTATCTTTAAATCTAGATGTTAAAATAACAATGAAGGACAAGACTTGTTCATAGAGTGTAAGTAGACTATATATCAGTTCATTTTGAATTCAGACATTTTATGTCTGCTTTTTGTATGCCTTATATGTATATAATTTGTATGTGTTACATGGATGCTCCTCATGACATATGTACAACCACTATCAGAACTTCAGAATACTAAAAGAAATGTAAAATCTCACCGAGTACATTAATAAAGTACTGTGATGGTAGCATGGAACAATGATGTATGGTAATACCGTGGTATGTTGATATACAATGGCCCCAAAAGTAGTAATGATACTTAAGGCATTGGGACTGGGATTTTTTTTTTTTTTAAATATACTATATGTATATGTATGTCACAAGCACAATTGTTCAAAACATTGGGGCCATTCTATAACATGGTACTGAATTGTTACCATATTTACAAGTATTTTAGAGAATACCGTGGCACTAAAAATTTGGCAATACTGTAGTACTTTTAGTAAACTTCACTGGCTATTTAGAAATGATTACATTTTCATTACAGGTACATGCTGATTATTTTTTCTAACCATTACTTTTATTTTAGACTAATTTGTGTATTTCACCTCAAAGAAATGGCTAAATATTTCCTCTGGCGAATGAATTCTCCAATTTTAACAGGATCATACTGCTTCGGAACAACACTCTCCGCATCATTAACTCCAGCCGCTCGGATGAGGGAAGCTACGCGTGCCGTGCGGAGAACCAGTTTGGATCAGCGGAGTTGATTACCATGCTTCTGGTGAAAGGTAAGAGATCCTCATCAACCCCCAGCCCATACCCCATCAGCCTAACCTCAGCCCGCGGTTAACCACAAGAGCAAACAGACCGCCGCCTGACTGAGCCGGATGGAAGAATAGTTCATTTCAGCTTATCAGGCGTGAAGGTGTTTGTTTTGCCCACTCAAGAATCTACTCACAAGAGCATCTACTGTCTCCTAGGACAGCTATTGTTGAGGAGGTTGTTCTTCAAAAAGAAAACAGATAATAACTTGAGGCATGGGACAGATCGTCTTGATTTTATCTCTGTTGGTCTATATGAGTATTTGTTGAAGGGAACCCTAGAGATACAAATTTATATTATGGGCAGAATCACTATTTCATAATGCATTGTACGGCTGTTCAGTGAGATCACTCTCAAAGATGCCCGTACTGATTTTGCCGAATTAGACGCGTTTCTCGTAATTTGTTGATCCTGGAACAACATTCCTGTCCAAAAATTGAATCATAACCATATCCCTACTCCTAAACCTGACCCTACCCATTAGTTATCCCTAAAATCAGAGGGAAATGATTGTCGAGTAACACTGATGTGGAAGCACCTAACACTGGTTGTAATCCTAAAATGTAAACTTGTCCCTCAAATATGATTGGTTGATTGTAATGATGTTCTGGGATCAACAAAGATGTTGATCCAGGAACATGCTGCACTTGGTGAGATCAGGTTCTGCCTCAAAGATAACAGACAATGTAAAAGGTATAAGGTGCGATCACATTGGTCACATGGTCAATGGCCCGTTCACATCAACTATAAAAAGAAGAAGGATAACTATAATAATGTCCACACCAGCTTACAATTTTGTTCTGTTTATTCTAAGCACATACTGCAGTTGTGGTTGTCTGCCCTTTTAAATTCTCGCAATCTTAAAGCAGAATGGATTCTGATTGGCTGTCAATGTTTTATTATTCAACAGCTGGAAAGAAAAATCATTCTGAAAGTGATTCTAACAATATAACAGACTAAAATAGTGTGCCATTTTTATAATAGTTTTGATGTAGCTATTTTTTATATTTAGAGGAATTTGTAGAACTATGTATTTATCGTTGTCATTATAGTTATCGTTCTTGGTGTGAAAGGGTCTTGAGTCATTTTCAAACCAAGCAGCCCTCTCAAAATCACGTGACCAACTTGTACCCATTGCAAAGTCTACGTGGGGGAAATATTTCGCCCTCAATCGTAGTTTTCATGATCGATCATTGCTGTCACTTTCGTGTAGTTAACTTGAGTAAATTATTAATAAATTAAAATAATAATTAATAATTAATAATTAATTAAATAAAATTATTTTAGCCCTCCTTCCCTTTCCCTAAGTGGTTATTCCACTTGTCAGGCCGCCATTGTAAATAAGAACTTGTTCTTAATGACTTGCCTGTAAAAATAAAGGTTTAAGTAAACATACGGTGGCCGAGAGAGCTCAACGCGCTGCGAATAAGAAAACACATGCAAATAAAAAAAAAAACGTGATCATCAGTTTGACAACACATGTGCTGCAAATCCTCACAACACATGCAAACTCAAAAATGCGCTGCATATTCAAAAACGCGCTACATTTACAAAAGCGCTGCAAAGAGCACAAACCACAACGGAAATGTTTCAAGGGGACCCCAAAAAGTGACGGACCCTACTAGGACATGCGTCCAAAACCAGTTCAACTCACCCTTCACTCATTCACTAATCCCTATATAGTGTACGACATTTGAGTGCACAATGTGTTCACAATCATTAAATACTATAAAAACTGCAAACAAAAATAAACAACTGTACATTATTTCATGTATTTATTATTTTTAATAAAGTGTTTTTCAGTCACAGATGACGTGGTCGTCGAGCGCCTCAGGCGGCCGTTATGATGACGTCACATTAGTACGCTACAGATGATTAACGAATATTTTTAAATCATCCACTAAATTATCATCTCTTAAAGTTGAATGAGTTAACAACAATGCCACATATTAAAACACTTTTCTGTTAGTGAAACACATTACATTGAATTAATGCCTACATAATATATTTTAATATTTTTTAGTTTGTGCTGGTGACAAGTAGGGTCCGTCACTTTTTGGGGTCCCCCTTGAAACATTTCCGTTGTGGTTTGTGCTCTTTGCAGCGCTTTTTGTAAATGTAGCGCGTTTTTGAGTTTGCATGTGTTGTGAGGATTTGCAGCACATGTGTTGTCAAACTGATGATCACGTTTTTTTTTATTTGCATGTGTTTTCTTATTCGCAGCGTGTTGAGCTCTCTCGGCCACCGTATAAACACGCCCATCCCTAGTATTCAACAGAGCACACTATGCTGGACATTATATCCCACAAGGCAATGTGTTCAACATGACCTTCCACTTTCAGTATGACAAATGAACTCATCTTTCATGACTCATTATTTGATCTGAACACCAAACATTTTATACTAATATGAATAAGAAATGCAAAATAAATGTTATTTGGACAGTCTTCAGTTAAGTAACATAATGAGGTATTTTGACAAAGTAGCATATTACTAAACATTTTATAATGTGTTTTTCATAAACCATTTAAAAAAGTAATACAGAGCATATACTGCACAGCTAACATTTAATTAATGTAGCGTGTCATATTTCCAAGTGAAATTGAATTTGATTGGATTATGGATTTTAGGTTATTACATTATTACCGTTTAGAGGCAGAGAAATTAACACTTTACAATAAGGTCCCTTTAGTTAACATTAGTTAATGCATTACATTTTTTACAGTATTTATTCATATTTGTTAATGTTATTTGATAAAAATACAAATGTCCGTTGTAATTTTACCCAGTGTCAATATGTTTAACTGTTATCTTCTGTTGGTCAAGGTCTGAAATACTTGAGGATGAACTTATCTTTCTCAAAGCCAATTATGAATTTCATCATAGTTCAATGATTCCAGCCTCTCGTTCCCCAAATGTTGTGGTATTTAGTGACAGATTTCAGAGTTTCTGGCATAGCTGCAGATGTTTTTTCTGTGTCATGATGGTTCTTTTGTTCTGATGACAGAATGACGTTCATGTTTCAGAGCCCATGCGGGTGGAGTTGAGCCCCATCCGGGTGGAGGTGACTGTGGGAGAGAGTGTGGTGCTCAGCTGTAAAGTCACCCATGACCCCTCACTGGACGTGTCCTTCCTCTGGCTGCTGAACAACCAACCGCTCAACACCCAGCAGGACGGCAGTCACTTTGAGTACATTCAAACAGTAAGCGACTTCACCACAGATGTGCCATCGTGTACTTGTGCCAATGCTTTAAGTGACGTATAGTTAAATGAACTGGCTGCGCGTCTGTTTGGTGGTTGCCATTGTGCCATTGTCTTTTGTGGACAGTAATATTACTTATACTGTGCATTCTTGCAACAATAACACAGTCTATTGGTATTAGTCAGTATTTTGTAACTTATTGGCATGGATCTGATTTGGCAAAAGCAGCTAATAGGCCTATTACAACTTTTTAAAATAAAAAGAATAAACTTTTTTCCTTCTGATGTTTCAGTGGCATATCAGTATTGGTCAACAATGTCTAAAAGGCTCATTGGGAAAAAAAATACCTGTGAAAATGTCAAAATTAACGGTAATTAATGGTAAAAAGTGATTTGAGGTCATTTTGAAGTATTGGAACAATCAATAAGTCTTTATTAATTGAGAATCTGCCCCTGTAATCATTCCTTTTTGTGTGAAAAGGAAAGTTTTACTGCCAGAACTGGTCGTTTTTAGCTGTGAATTGTATGTATAGGTATGTTTTTGTAAATTTTAAAAAGTGAAGGCACATTTTTCTAATCAGTTTATGTAATCAGATATGATGGTTGTATATCAAATGTAAGTATTATAATTTTGTCAGTTATTAGCATAAACCTTCTTTGGCTGGCATTGGAAGTTGGAAATATTAGAGCTTTTTTCAATTGAACCTTTTTTTCTATCACCATTGAAATATCAGTTTTATATCGACATCTCTCAATATCAGCATTTTCATTTGAACTTACTTTGGTTGAAAGTGACAGCTAATAATATCAGCTTTTTTCCATTTTAAACAGTGAGCTCTTTTTTCATAAATTATCAATATAGATGGTATATGAGTATTAATACATTTTTTGAATTATCGGCATCAGGTATGGCGCAGTATACCGGTATTGACGATAACCGTGATCATATCATGTTAATACTACACATATGATAATATTGTAAATAATCCGGTACCAATAACTATTTGGTTGACACTCCAACTCTCTCTTCGCCTCACTGCACTCATATTTTGAATGTGATTAATTGGCCCAAAAAGAAAAAACACAAAATAAACAAATTTAAAGATGATTTTTTTCCACATGGTTTTTGAACAGTATCATAATAACTCTATCTTCAATCTGTTGCTGCTGAACAGATGGAGTCACAGTTACTTATTTTAGAGATGCCACATTGCACCAAATCCTGCTTTAACTGGAATGAGAATCAATCCAGTGAAAGGTCAGCCAGGACCGTATGTCATCATGATGAAAGACCCGCTGTGAATCACACCATCATGTTTATCAGAGTCTCAGAGGAGCAGCCGCTCCACACACTCTCCGCCCTTCCTGCAGGATTGAGAACACTCCCTGATTACAGCGCATCAACAGGCATTCTGCCGCCATAAAATCATCCAATGACGGGATTTCACACGCACATTCTTTTGATTGCTTTGATTTTTTATTTTTTTTTTAACCACATCTTCTGGTTGTGCTGTACCAGTGCACACAAATAAACAATGTGAGGGAAGCAGTTGATAAAGAAAAAAATCTTTTAAACTTTTGAATAGGCAAAAATAGTGGATTTATTTGCAGTTCTGGTCAAAATTAAGTTATTACATTATAATTATAATTACATTACATTATAAAGCAGTTTGGAAAAATTAAGATGTTTTTATGCTTTTGAAAGAAATCTCTTATGCTCACCAAGGCTGTATATGGAAAAAAAATACAGTAATATCGTGAAATATTATTATTGTAACACTCTGGTGGTTTGACTGACAACGAAGGCAGAAGTTCCAAAACAGACAGGTTTATTGAGGTAACGGGAAACATCACAGTGTGCATACGCACAAACAATAACCGACAATGACTGAACAGAATGGGGAGTATAAATACATAGGAGGAACTAATTAGACACAGGTGAAGGGAATAACTAATAACAAACACAGCAGGAAACAATGAGGGCAAAGGAGAGGCGAAAACAAAACCAAAACAAAGGACACGTGACAAAAGACAGGGCTATGATGTGACAATTATAATACAAAAACTCACTAACATACCAGAAGGAATCTTGCCGACTAGTCAACTATTCCTTGAGAGCGAATTCAGCAATTTGATTGGCCGGCTTTGACAATAGCATAAACTGCTTGTTTACTTCTCCATCATGAAGTCATCTCATCCCATGCATGCATTCATGTAACACCTAATACACATGATCGCTGACACAATTAAGTTCAAACCATCTTGTGTCCTCTCAATATCAGATTATAGGAATATTTAAGTCTTTCTTCCGGCTGATAACATCATTTGGTTCCTTTCACAGCACCAATCTGCTATGAAACGATCACTGTTGCACATTCATTGTAATCTAATGTGAAAAGATACGTGTCATGTTAGCCTGGGTTTTAGAGGTTTTATATTTGATTAGCCCACAATGGGTTTAATTGCTAATTGGCACAGCAGCTAACTGGGTGTTTGGGTTGTTTAGTGAATAATTCATGTACAGTGCATCCGGAAATTCACATGCTTCACATTTTATTATGTTACAGCCTTATTCCAAAAGCGATTAAATTCATTATTTTCCTCAGTATTCTACAAACAATATCCCTTAATGACAATGTGAAAGTTTTTTTTTTTTTTAAATCTTTGAAAATTTATTAAAAAAAAAAAAAAACACAATCACAGCTTTTGCCATGGCACTGAGCTCAGGTGCATCCTGTTTCCACTGATCATCCTTGAGATGTTTCTACAACTGGGAGTCCACCTGTAGTAAATTCAGTTGATTGGACATGATTTGAAAAGGCACACACCTGTCTATATAAGGTCCAATAGTTAACAGTGCATGTCAGAGCACAAACAAAGCCATGAAGTCCAAGGAATTGTCTGTATACCTCTGAGACAGGCACGCGGACTGGGGCGAAGGTTCATCTTCCAACAGGATAACCATCCTAAGCACACAGCCTAGATAGCAAAGGAGTGGCTACGGGACAACCCTGCACAGTAAAAACCCCAGAGTTAAATCAACTCTGCTCAGATAACATTTGGTCCCTCTCTAAATAGTGTTAAAGTAACACTGAACTAGTGTTAAAGTCACACTCTTCAGAGATTGAATGTCTTTTATCTTCAGTTGATTTCATCTAAGACTGTGGCTGAAGTCAGTTGTAGTTCTTGTTTCTCTTTTCTTCACTGATTCTGCTTGTTAACAGCAGGTGTTCATCATTAATGTCCAATCATCACTTAATTAATTGCTTAATTATCTCATTAACTTTAACTCTGCTTCAGTGTTACTTTAACACTATTTAGAGAGGGACCAAATGTTATCTGAGCAGAGTTGATTTAACTCTGGGGTTTTTTACTGTGTGTGAATGTCCTTGAGTGGGCCAGACTTGAACCTGATTGAACATCTCTGGAGAGATCTAAAAATGGCTGTGCACCGACGGTCCCCATCCAACATGATGGAGCTTGAGAGGTCCTGCAAAGAAGAATGGGAGAAACTGCCCAAAAATGGGTGTGCCGAGCTTGTAGAATCACACTCAAATAGTATTGAGGCTGTAATTGGCGCCGAAGGTGCTTCAACAAAGTGTTCGGCAAAGGCTGTGAATACTTATGTACATGTGATTTTTTTCCGTTTTTTTATTTTTAATAAATTTGCAAAGGTTTCAAACAAACTTCTTTCATGTTGTCATTATGGGGTATTGTTTGTGGAATTTTGAGGAAAATAATTAATTTAATCCACTTTGGAATAAGGCTGTAACATAACAAAATGTGGAAAAAGTGAAGCACTGTGAATACTTTCTGGATGCACTATAAAATTAGCTTATTAAATCGCCCATTTATTGTTCCTTTTTGTACTAAATTAGCCGATGCTTTCATCCAAAGCAACATGCGAATGAGATTAAAAGATGTTTAATTCTACTTCCTTATTTTTAAATTCAAATGACAATTCTTGATCCTGTTTGTTACCTCAGGAATTGTACTGAAAATAAACTCTGAATGGCACACAACCTTCGCTGCTGAATAAAGTTCCAAAATTCATCTGGAGTTTAATTAAACTAGTAGAGATTGTATTTTATTTTTTAATAGGCTAGAGTTAGTTAAGTGCTAATGAGCGATGTGTATAGAGGGACTCAATTGATGTTCATTCCACCATCTAGGTGCATTAACGGATCTATTTGCATTAGTCATCTAAACTGAATTATTTACTTTTGCATGTTGTTCTCATGTTGTCGTCAGCTTAATGGATACTTAATGAGACACTTGTACCAAAGGATTTGCTCATGAACCCCAGAAAATGCCTGTTCAGCAAACACACCCAGAGCAGGCACAGTTTACTAGAATATTCATAGCACATTTTCATTTTAAAAAGAGAGTATAACATTAAAGAGAGAGAGAGTTTGTGGATTGTGGAGGTTATTGTCTACCCTAGCTTTTTTTCTTAATCATTAGACAGAACCAGAAAGAAAGAGAGATGTATTTTCTTTTAATGCAGTAGGCATTAAATGTCCCATTATTTATTGCTTAGAGGCACAAATCTCATGTTCTTTTGTTGTACAAACTTTTAGACATGTTTTATAGACTCTAACGAGAGTTAGTTGACATGGAGGTGCAATGTTACTTATAGTACACAGAATGTCTAAAGGGGAATATCAAAATAAAGTGTTACCTGGCATTTTATTTCATATAAAATTTTCTATGAAAATAATTATTTATTCATTTTTGGTTATACTTTATTACTATACACTTTTTTAGACATTCTACTAATTATAAGTAACTTTGTAACTACATGTCAACTAACTCTCAGTAGAGTATTAATAGACATGTTAGGTTAGAGGAGCGCCGGTGTCCTGCAGAGTTTAGCTCTTTCCCTGAAAAAACCCACACCTGCCTAGACATTGATCAGCATGTTAAGTTGAGTTTGATTAGGGTTGGAGCTAAGCGGCTCTCCAGGACTGAGAGAGAGTTTGTGAGAGTTTGTTGCCTATCCCTGGGTTAGAGTTAAGGTTATACACAGTTTCCTGTGTCAGAGACGTGAGCAATTGTCCAGATCACTAGTTCTTGAAGATTGTCTTTTTTTACTCTGAACGCGATCATAAAATGCATCGTAATTACTCAAGTATTATCTAGTCACTCATGGTCTAATGGACTAATTGTCCGAATCACTATTAGTTCTTGAAGAGTGACTACAGTAGGAAACACTTGAGTAATTAGAGATGCATTTTATGACTGCGTTCAGTGTAAAGGGTCTTTGCACACTCCCAAATTTTGCACAAAAGAACATGCACAACGTTCTTGAGTGAAAAATGTATTAGATGTACGCCGGTCTGTTATTGTTGAGACATCGACTTTACATTTTCACGCCCCTAAACATGACATCAGAAGAAAACGAACTGTGATTGGTTGCGTTACAGGTCCTCTTCGGCGACCCTTTGGCCAATGAAAGCTGCGATCGAGTCCAGACCATCTGCCGTCAGACTAGGTCCATCTAATCCTGAGATTGCATAGAGAGGAAGGAGAGTTCCACCTCCTTATCAAGGAGCTGCGGGATTATCCCGAGCGATTCAAAGTTTACTGCAGGATGTCAGTTGCTGAGTTTTATGCTCTGCCAGCGATACTGGAGCCACAAATTAAAAAGAAGACCACAAATATATATGTATTCCGCACTTTGTTTGTTATACAATGCTTTGTGCTCTGAGAAATCCATTCTTGGTTCAGCCGTTCGCTTGTGCGGTTGCTCTGAATTGTCTAAACACCTATCAAAATCCTTGCTACAGATGCGGGAAAACACTGAAAATTGAACCCGATCTGATTTTTTTTTTTTCTTACGACAGACAAAAGTTTCAGAGGCAGTGTGTAAACATGTTTTATTGATCGTATTTATTTTTTAACGTGGGAAAATTTCGGATTCGGTGTGCAAAGATCTTAAAAAGAAGTTTCAGACTCAGGTTAATGTCGTGATTAGTAATTAATTAGTAATTCTTTATAATTTGTCATAGTTAGTTATTAGTTCTTAATGAGGCCTATATCATTATTGATTACCTACCTTGATTAACTGATTGGTTAATCTCGTTTCCACAGTAGTAGCTGAAGTGATAATGAAGTACTACTTTTTTGTCCTGCCAAAACCAAAATAGTGTCGTTTTCTGTATGCCAAATATAACTTTTTTTTTTTCTTATGTTTTTGAGGTGAAGTATCCAGAATATTCCTCACAGGCAACACATATTCATTGAGATAGTACAGAGCAGACAGTGGCGCAGCACCCAGCTGTCTGATTCATGTGCTGTAATTTTAATCAGCCCCTGTACTAAAGAGCTGCCTGTAGACCTTGAATTATTCGCAGTCTTGCCTAGGGCGTTTCTCATTTCCAGAGAAGAGCAGATTGAGGAAAGTAATGGCGCGCGTGCTCTTAAACCGAACAGGAATCTCTTAATCCACACAAGCCAATAGAGGCTATAGCAGCAGCCCATTGCTCAGGTGTCAAGCACTGCACGGAGGTCTATTTCTCTCTTTATCTCACTTCTCTGTTTCCCTTTGTGCTTTCTATTTTTTTTCTCCTCCATTTAGCAGTCCTCCACAGCAGACCTGATGATCAGAAGCATCCTCCTGAAGCATGCTGGGAAATATGGCTGCCGTGCTCAGACGAGTGCAGACAGTGTACTTGCAGAAGCTGAGCTGCTAGTCAGAGGTGAGTACACTAGTGAAGAAAAAATGTGCCTTTTGTAAATTGCAGTTCATAAAGAAATTGATTACACCTTTACAAACAACATGAAATCAAATTGACCCTTCTGAATAAATTTTCCGTTTTTATCATGCATGATTCATGATTTATCGCTCTGCATTTTTCAAAATAAACAGATGTTTGTTTGCAGAATATTTTATGCTCCAATTGTGAAATATTTTCTTTTCGGCTAAAATAACCAAGGTTATGTGAATTGCACAGAAGTTTTTATATACATAAACTATTAAACATCAAAGACCCACCCTTCATTCTGAATATATGAATATAGAATGAATATATCGCATATATGTCAAAATATATGTTATGGACAAATGATAAAGTGACGTTAAGGACAACAACTGTTATTGAGAGATGAAAAACAAAACTTTTTTAGATAAACTAAATTTGTTTTCATAATTTCTTATATAAAATGTAACAATTTTCTCCACATCTAATACAATGTTTTAAAAATCAAGATTACATGGGTGGGTACAAATAATATACACTCACCAGCCACTTTATTTATTATTAAAGTGTAATTATTATTGCTAGTGTAACACATTATTGCTTGTAATGGATTGGACCCCCTTTTGTCTTCAGAAATGGCATAGATTCAATAAGGTGCTAGAAACATTGGTCAGAGATTTTGGTTCATGTTGACATGATAGCTTTATGCAGTTGCTGCAGATTTTTTAGTTGCACATCCATGATGCGAATCTCCTGTTCCACCACATCCCAAATCTTGGATTGAGATCTGGTGACTGTGGAGGTCATTTGAGTATACTGAACTATTGTTATTTTCAAGAAACCAGTTTGAGATGATTTGAGATGAGTGCGTTATCCTGCTGGAAGTAGCCATCAGAAGATTGTGGTCATAAAGAGATGGACATGGTCAGTAACAATACTCTAGGCTGTGGGGTTTATAGATGCTCAGTTGGCCCAAAGTGTGGCAAGACAACATCCCCACACCATTACCCCACCACCACCAACCGAAACCTTTGATACAGTGCAGGATGGATCCATGCTTTTGTGTTGTTTACACCAAATTCTGACTCTACCATCTGAATGTCGCAAAAGAAATTGAGTCTCAACACATCAGGCAACGTTTTTTCAATCTTATATTGGGCTATTTTGTTTTTTTTAGCCTCAGGTCCTGTTTTCAGCTGACAGGAGTGGAACCCGGTGTGGTCCTCTGATGCTTCAACGTTCGACTTCATGGTGCTTTCAGAGATGCTCTTCTGTAGACCTTGTTTAGTTATTTGACTTACTCACTTGTCTTTCCATCGGCTCGAACCAGTCTGGCCATTCACCTCTGACCTCTGGCATTAACGAGGCATCTTCATCCACAGAACTGCTGCTCACTGAATATTGTGCCTTTTTTGGATCATTTTCTGTAAATCCTAGAGATGGTTGTGCGCGATTGTCTTGATCATGTCTACATGCCTAAAGGCATGAGTTGCTGCCATGTGATTGGTTGATTAGATATTTGCATCAACAAGAAGTTGAACAAGTACACCTAAAAAGTGGCCAGTGAGTGTATATAAAAAAAATATTACTCCCTACTTTTCTCTATCCAGTCAAATCCAAACTAATAAAAACTAATAAAAAAAAGTATCTACATTGTTACCTGAAATATTTTTATTTAAGTCACTTGATTATTATACAAATAAAAAAGAATTTATGGTCTTTTAATGAAAATGTAATAATTTTCTGTCTCTCTAAAACTGGTTTTCAAACAGCGGGCCTTGGCAAACTTTCAAAGGATGACGTGATTATTTAATTAACATCTTACAAGAACGTGCAGCTTCTTATTTAACTAACAGTTTGGTAATTAACAATGATCACACCGATGACTGCTATTCCTGCAGGAAATCTCACTTCCTTCATTCCCCACTGCTATTTGATGTGTACAATTCTTTTGTAAACAAACATTCATTAGCCGATCCATGCTTTAAACATTGTTGGCCTAAAAGAAACGTGTTGTCTGTCCTACTGGACCTGTGTCCATGATGTTAGCCTCTTCGCTTATGGTCTACATCCAGACTTAAAACAGAAATCTGTAATGCCGCTGCCATGGTGTCGCACAGTGCATATTAATATCCTTGAATGCAAAGACACCATTCAGTCCGACCTTTTAACACATCTCCTTTCAAGCTGCACAGAACATTGACTTTAATTGGCTGAAGCAGCTGTCAGCCTCTCTGTTACAACTCTTTCCTCTTGAGCTAGTCTGTTTCTGCTCACACAGACTACATTTACTGAGGAGGCTGAGGAGCACAAATGAAAACATTTCACAATTCAACCATGCCTCAGAGAACTGGCGCACTATCCATAATAGACACAAAGAGGAAAGAGAACAGGTTCTATAATTAGTGTGAAATCCTTGCAGAGAGATTTGTGTCATCCAAAATGGCAAATGCAAATGAATTATTTAAAAATCGTACATTGTGATTTTCTGGATTTTTGTTTTAGATTTCGTTACTCACAGTTGAAGAGTACCTATGATAAAAATGACAGACTTCTACATGCTTTGTAAGTGCGCAAACCTGCAAAATCGGCAGTGTATCAAATACTTGTTCTCCCCACTGTATGTACGCACATACAACGACCAAATTTAGCCCAGCGTACAACATTGTTTTGGATGTTCCTTAATTACCTTTGCAAACTTGGTCCGGTTCTTGGACACACTGCCACTCGGCCCTCAACCAGCTGGGAGGCCCTCACTGGCGAGTCCCCCATTCTTTGCTCCTCCCCCATCATGCCGGATGGCAACAGGCTCCGGCCTCAGCAAACGGCGGCAACTCTACTACCTTTAGGATTTCAGCCATCCCTCGTCAATCCAGGAGTATAGCAGCGAGCTTCCATCCCACCTGTTGCTCAATCGCTCCAGTACCACAACCTCAGGCTGCCACTGGCGGTCCTCTCTTGATTAAAGAGACAGGGACGAGAGAGGGGAAAGAGGAAAAGAAAAAAAAAACATCTTGGTGCGATTCCCAGACACATTGCCACTCGGTCCTCAGCCAGCCGAGAGGCACTCACTCGCAATGCCATGCGACGTTACTGGACTCTCTCTGGTGGATGGCTCGATACTCCTCTGCTTCCTGGCGGACAGCATGGCTCCTCCAGGTTCCACAGCCTCAGCAAACGGCAGCAACTCCTCCGCTATCTTTCGGATCGTAGCCACCCCTCCTCAATCCAGGAGTACAGCAGTGAGCTCTCCATCCCACCTGTTGCTTAATCGCTCCAGCACCACCGCCTCAGGCCACTGGTTACTGCTACCTCTACTGATGCCCCACCTCCTCAGCACCTTGATCCTCCTCAGCAGTGAAGGCTCTCCGATAGAGTGTCCCTCCTTCCTCCAGGGTTTCGGCACCAGTGTAACAAGGTTTACAATCTTAGGGAAGAAGGAGGTAAGAACCACAGAACGCTCAACAAACTATAATCATAAATAAATAACTAAACGAAAGTAAAGCGGCAACCCCTCACAAGCGACTACTGCATAAAAACACAAAACATCAACATAAAGTCCAGGCCTGATCCTCTCTCATCCTTCACTGTCGTCGCTCCTCCTTTTATCCTCCCAGAGCTCCTCCGTGAGAAACTCAAGGCCATTAGCACTCGCGTCACCGGCCTCGCTCCATTCCCATGGCTCTCGGCCCCACATTTTCACATTATTCTGCTGGCATGATCATTTCATTAGTCAAATATTTCAACACTTACTGGTATGTCTAGGTTGGACTCAGTTGCCTTTTCTTGTATGGTCTAAAAAGAATTGCCCTCATGTTTTCCCGAAGGACAGCAATTGCTGAAGATTGTACAAAATAAAACATTTATTATTAGCAACAATGTATTAACCAGAGATATGGTTGTGATATCGACCAAACATAAGTCATTTTCAAACACCTCCTTTTTCACAGTCCACAGAGCAATGCAAAAATGGTGTTTAAAATTGATCCACGTTGGAAAACATCTTCAAAAAGCTTTCAGGACAAAAATGCTCTCTCAGTGTTGACGGCAGGCCAAAACATTAAATGCATCCGGATTAAGACACAGCCTCAGTTACGAAATGTTAATAGGAGATAAATGCCTCTTAAGTGTTCAGAGACATGGTCCAACCAGTCAGTGGATAATCAAGAGGAAGAGGGCGAGATACTATGGTTAAACACTAGAAGAATTAATCAAAAGGAGAAAGTCTGTTTAAACATACATTTTATTTTAGTTTGACTGACTCAGTGGTGGCATTTTTTTTTTAGGCCCTCCTGGACCCCCTGGAGTTGTGATTGTAGAGGAGATCACAGATACCACAGCGACGTTGTCATGGAGCCACGGCGTTGACAACCACAGTCCAATCACCACCTACAATGTACAGGCACGTAGCCCTGTCTCTCTGGGCTGGCAAACAGTGAAAACCGGTAATCACTTCCATACATGTTAATGTCATGGTGTATGTTGTGTGTGTTTAAGCGATGCAAACTCAAATCAAAATAAAATGCTATTGGAATATATGGACTAAGATTGATCTAGCTCAGTAGGTTTTTTATGGTCGGTGACTCTTCAAATGCTCAAGACCTTCTACATTTCTTGTTATATAAGATCTCACTCCAAATCTCTGGCTTTCAGCATAAGACTGCTAACATTGTCTTTGAATGCAGGCTCAAGCTCTGGGAGTTGACTTTTCCTCCCATCTGTTTGTAAGGATGTGTGGGAAGAGCCCAGTGGGCCTCTATTAAATGTCTGTTGTGCTTTTTTAAATGTCACTGGCTGAAATCTAATGGCAAATTAATTTGAAGGTCACTAGTAGGTTATCTTTTGGAAACACATATAGTATAAAGTACTTACAAATCATTTATAAACTAGTCCATCTAAATTGTAGTACATTGTTAATACATTATGTACAAATAGTGAGTGGATCCATAATCATGTGGTAGCTAAGCATTACCACACCAGTAGTTAATGATTAACTGAATATATGGATGAATATATGAATGATTAAAGGAATATAGGCATTATTTATGCCACAGTTAAGCATGAACACACCAGACATTGTCTTTAGTAGGACTGTATTACTGGCAACTTAGCCATAATTACTGGCTTATTCCGGTGAATAAATTTGAGCATCACTCAATAAGTACTGTACAAATCAATAATTAATGTGCACATACTTTTCACTTTAGAAATAGGGATCAATGCAATTGACAAGGCAAAGTGAAAGACATGGAAACTAAAATGTGATTCACAAACCCAAAACCAAATTTATTTAACCATATATATATATATATATATATATATATATATATATATATATATAGCTCTGGAAAAAATTAAGAGACCACTGCAAAATTATCAGTTTCTCTGGGTTTACTATTTATAGGTATGTGTTTGGGTAAAATTAACATTTTTGTTTTATTCTATAAACTACTGACATTTTTCCCAAATTCCAAATAAAAAATATTGTAATTTAGAGCATTTATTTTCCAAAAGCAACAACTGGTCAAAATAACAAAAAAATATGCAGTGGTCTCTTAATTTTTTCCAGAGCTGTATATATATATATATATATATATATATATATATATATTTTTTTTTTTTTTTTTTTTTTTTTTTTTTTTTTACTCAGTTTACGTTTAGTGATTAAAATCGTGGAATTATTATTACCATCGATTATCCCTTACATAATATTTTGTTAATTACAGTGACAATAAACTAAGAACTTGCCTATTAATGTATTAACAATGTTGACATAACAGTTCACTTTTTTACCAAACTTTCCCATAAGCTGGAATCGGTTCATCCCAAAATCAAAAGAAAATAATTTACACAATGAACATGAATAACATAACATCTTTCTACCAAATGTTTTATAAAGTCTGGAGATATTTGTGGCTTGCTTTTAAAGTTCACACAATTATCCAACTCTTTTAGAGTAATTTGCCAGATAATTTGTCACATAAATAAGACTTGCACACTTTTTCCATCACTATCAAGAGTTAAATTGCTTTATTTTGGGTATCTTGACTGTAATACTGCTTATAATTATCTGCTATTATCCAAAGACAACAGCTTTTTGTGTCATCTGTTCAAACATTAGCAGTCAACTTTGCATAATAGCAAAGTTTTATGCACTTTTGTTGTCCTGATATGGATGAATTGTTCTTTTCAGAATAAACATTCCACACGGATGAAAGCAAGAGCGATAAGGCACAATTGTGTGCACACAATGCTTTATGTGCTGAACCTATTCAGATTAGAACAAGGAGAGAGAGATGAAAATGTTTACTTTGGAGTGTTTAAACACTGTTACCACTTCATGTTCTTTACTGTGCCTTTCTCTAGAAATAGAGTAGGCCTAAAGGAGCGTTCATGCTGACAAAGTATGCAGAAGTTGTGCATTTCCAATAAGAGATTTGAGGCGACACGAGCAACAAAGACCGTTGAGGATGAAACAAACTAGTCTGACTTTTGCAACTACAAGGATGTAGTGTAGAGTTCAGTCTGCTTGATCAGACTTGGCATACTAAATAATGTACTTTACATTCAATTCACATTGAAGTATATTCTTTGAATGTTTTTCGGACACTAATGCATGTTAACTGCAATTAAATTAAAAATGTATTAAGTTTACATTTATATTAAATCAAATAAGATGAATGTTAAAGTGCATTTTGACCCACTTAAGTAAGACTTGAGTACATCTTTGTATGTAACTTAATTTTTACTTTACTTTAACTACTTTAATCGTGTCTTTTCTATTAAAACTTGTATGTTATGATTTTAAATATATATACAATTTCAATATAATTTGTAATGAAGTTGCAATTTAGCACATTTAAATTATATAAACTTTATATGTAATATCAAATACCACACCACAGTTACAATTATAATCAAGGACTTTTGTGTACTTTGAAGCACAGCAAAATATTAAAGCATTGGTTTAAAATGCACTTTAAAAGATTTAACGTTACTACAAAGTGCACTTTTTACTTAAGAGTGTTAAGAAACATAATAATGAGCGTGTACTCTCTTTAAAGCTGCAGTCCGTAAATTTGCCTCTTTGTCGCCATCTCTGTTTGACACCTGCAATTGCAGTTGTTTGCGGAATTATTATCGTGTGTTGTGCCTCAGCGCGGATGAATCTAATGTTTGCTGTCAGTCACCTCATCGGTGTGTACTGTATACTGTACTGTACATCGGAATCACAGATTGTAGTCTTGGAAGTATAACCGAAATAATCACCGGAGAATGTCATCTGTAAAAGGGAGTAACATATCTGCCACTTTTTTTCTGACTAACTGAGGGGAAAAAGCATTACAGTAAATCGCTCTGCAAACGGTAATTAAATTTAACGATTGCTTAGCTCATATCACGTCAAACCGTGCATATAATTATTATTGTTATACTTTGTTCTCAAAATGTTAACAGCATCAGCATTGCGTGACTATGTGTATTTAGTGTGTATTAGCGTTACCTGTAGATTTCAGTTTCTGTACAGTCTAATCACTAACGTTAATTTGTCATACCATACAATCCGCCATCAAAATGCTAAGTTTAATTATTGCAGCTGCTGTGAGAAAAGGCTATAAATAATCCGCCTCACATGCGATATATATTTATATTTTATATTTCTTCATTTGGCAGACACTTTTATCCAAAGCGACTTACAAGGGGAGCAATTAGGGGTTACATGCCTTGCTCAAGGGCACCTTAGTCATGGTATCATTTACATTTACATTTAGTCATTTAGCAGACGCTTTTATCCAAAGCGACTTACAAGTGAGGAAAACAAAGAAGCGATTCTTCATGAATCGGCAAATAACACAGGAAGTGCTCACAATACAAGTTTCGTACATTGCTCAGTACCATAAGCTGGAGTAGGAAGGGAAAAGGGAAGGAAAGGGTTTTTTTTATGAGGGGATTAAGCGTTCACGGAAGAGATGAGTTTTCAGCTGTCTCTTGAAAGGTGGAGAGAGTGCTGTTCGTTCACAATCCCAACCTTCAATTCCTACTGGAATGGGAATCAAACCAGCAACCTTCAGGTTACAAGCCCAACTCCCTCACCATTAGGCCACAGCTTATATAGCCGGGACTCGTTCTGTATGTATACAGACGTGACGCACTGACACAAAGAAAAACAGCGACATTTCCCGCCAAAACCCACCAGTACCATTCAAATTATAAAACATTATTACAAGCTTACCGTTGTGAATTGGGCTAGAGATAGTTTTGAACACTGGCTGGTTATTTAGAAGCTCAAAAATCGATTTTAGATCATTTTTAACCACAGAAAAAAAAAAAAAAAAAAAACGTTACAGACAGCAGCTTAAAGTACACATGCCTTTTATTTCATTATATTATCTGAAAGTAGATAAAAAAAAAAGATTTGAAGTACACTACAAGCTGACATTTAATACAATTAAGTGCAATTAAATTTACCTACTGCAGTCTACATGCTACATGCCAGTAAAGCACACTAAAACCGAAAATGAAAAGGAAACCGAGGCATGTGTGGTCAAAGAGGGTGAGAAAAAAGAAAAGAAAAATATTGAAGGAAGAAAGTATAGAGAGGGTGAAGAAGAGAATCAGTGAGATAAGGCAGGGTAAGCCAGAGGGGCGAAAGAGAGAAATTTTGTGGAGAGCATCTGGGAATTTATCATCTCGCTGTCTCACGCCTGGAGCAGGGCTCTGGTCCCACAGGTTATGTACAGCCGTTAACTGTAGACAGAAGTTAGCCCAGAGGTTTGGTCCTCAGCCAAGTGTGTGTCTGGACTGAAATGAGGTGTGTAGAATGAGCAGTGTCCTCTGGGCAAACGCAATCTTGTGTCTGGTGTCTCTTGCGTATTGACTTGAGCAATGAGTGAAATCACAATTACGATTTCACTTTACTAGTAGCAATGGAAACATTTCTCAATCTCTTATTCAAAGCTCAATTCCTCAGAGAAACGGAAGACGCGAAGCACTGGGTACACCCTTGTGAAAAATAACTTTACACTTTATTATACGATAAAAAGATTATTACGTAAAAAAAAAAAATACTTTAAAATAAAATGTTTAAAGTCACATGTTAATTGCAATTAAATTTATAGATATATAAATGCAGTTAGCTGACCTTAAAGTGCTTTTATTGATCCACTTAAGTACGTATTTTAATATAATTCCATATTTCTATTGAATTGTCTTTTAACCCGTACGATCACATTGGTGTGATCAGTCTTGGCTGGCAAATTCGACGTTCTTGTGCGCGTTGGTTGGCGTCATATTATCTGCATTATTTTTTGAAGTACACTACAATTGCGCAGTCAATTTTCTTCTTTTTTACAAGGGCATGACTTTGAGTTTTTAGAGAGACAGTTTATGCATCTGCAACAGGTACTGCTGTTGAAATTGTTCTTTGTATTAGAAGTGTTCCATGTTGTTTTAGAAGTGTAAAGATTTATGCTTCGGTGGCTTTTAAAAAAAATCCAGTATTGATTTTTTAGGTTGTTCAAAAATCGATCAATGATGTTACAAAACTAGATATTGGCTCCATTCCACAGCTTAGTGAGCTGCCTACATAAGCAGCATTTAAAGCATCATAGACGCGCTCCCGTTGCAAAGGCTGTTCCAAAACACAGGCGGTGTAATTGTTTATTCTGTCTAAACAATGAGCATGGCATGTGTTCTTGGAGGAGAAGGCAGTCTCAGAATGCTTAGCATTGTGACAGAAACAGAGAAAACAGATGGGTAGAATGTTCGAAAAGCAAGTGAAATGTTCATTAAAATAATGTACTTTACATTCTTCAATACTTAAAAAAAATTATACTTTAGTCAATATTTGTCAATATTACATATCACAGGCAAATATTGATTAAATGGCTTCCAATGGGTGTTCCAATTTCAGTGCAGCTTCAACGGACTCTACACGATCCCAGGCGAGGAATAAGGGTCTTGTCTAGTGAAATGATCAGTCATTTTCTAAAAAAAAAAAAAAAAAATTATATACTTTTTAGCCACAAATGCTTGTCTTGCACTGCTCTGCGATGTGCCACGCATTACGTAATCATGTTGGAAAGGTCGTATGGTCACGTGTGATGAATGCGGTAGTACCGGGAAGTGAACTTGCAAAGACTAAATCAAATGGCCTTTATAAAAAAAGGTAAAACAACAATGTCAGAATATTTTGAAGCTGGAGGAGTACCGCGGTACTTTCGTGCACATGTCCTTTACAATGTGATTACTTAAATAGAGTTGTTGCTCGGCATGATTAACATGGTACATTAAAAAAATAATAATAAATAAAATCGATCAATCAATAAACATTGTAATTCCATGACACTTTTCTAATAGTATTTAAGTGACTCTAAACCTTTTGAGAAAAGCCAAGGTGTCACAAGACAAAATAAGAAATTAACAAAATGAAGCCTATATATACTTTTTTTAGCATATTTTACATTTTTCGAGAATTAATCTTCTTAATTAAAATTAAAACCCCTCCAATTCTCAGTAGCCTACATTAATGTAAAAAGTCTTTTATCTGCACTGTTTTATTGTCATGAAATTGTTGCAATGTCACATGTATTTCTCAATTAACCGTTCGCAAAGACCCGCCCCCTTTAGTTACTGTTGCTATGTCCGACAAGCCATGCGCTCTCACGCCACACATCATGTTCTTACGCAGTGAAAAATACATCCCGGAGCAAAGAGGACACTGACAACATGTCGACAGACAAGACAGAGCAGGTTACTTTTGATATGAAACAGTTTCATATTTAAAATATTGTAATTTACCAATAAATACCATATAGTGTCTCTTTAACGTGTCGTGACAGATCGCTGTAGCTCCTCGTGAACCGATCATCTCTTCATACTAGTTCATTTATAGCATCAAATAAACACGAATGAACATCAGAAGGAATGTTGTTTCAGCTGCAGAAAGTACACACAATTTTTCAAGTTCACCAAAGATAATCTACTTACTCGCTTTGTCGGATGAAATGGCGGATTCGTGGTTATGATTGGTCAAACAAACTGCCGGCAAAGGGTCAATTGTTCTTTGTCTGTGTGTGTAGCTCAAGCATACAATATGAATCCGTCCAAAAGCCTGCAGTCTACAAGGATTTAGTCACAGTAGATGCTTGTGTTGGCTTGTGTTTTAAGCTGTATTGATTCGTCATGTTTTGGTACCTCTCCGCTTTGCTCTACGTCCTCCTCAGATCCAGACCCAGTGACAGGAAGCATGGAGTCCGCCATGGCAGTGGAGCTCAACCCCTGGGTGGAGTATGAGTTTCGGGTGGTGGCCACGAACGGCATCGGCACAGGCGACCCGAGCACCCCCTCCAGAGCGGTCCGCACCAAGGAAGCAGGTATCCGTCACTGGTTTACTCACCCGTGAATGTCACTGAGCTAAACGTCCTCCAACAGAACACAAATCTAAATAAACAAACTGTTTTCTCTCAAGTCTCGTTTATCCTCCACTCGAGGGATCGTGTAGCTGCGTGTTGTGACACATTTTTACGACTGCCGTCACCCGTCTGAATATCCAGGGTGACCCTGGTTCTATTTTAATTGGAGGAGAAGTGGAAAATAAGCGGCTTACATGAATTTAAACAAGTTTTTGTGTTTGAGCTGAAGCAGAAAGGCACTTGTGCCCTCAGGCAAAGAGGCTGCAGAATTCTCCATTTACGGAGAACAAAACCCTCGTTTCAACACGCTTTGGTTCAAAAACATTCAGCAGGCCTGTTCGATTACACAGCAACAAAATGTCCCAATATATGAATATGATGCTACTCTTTTATCATCGTTTAAAGCCAATTGAATTATTGCAGTTGTCATCATGTGCCACTGTTCATTTGTTTTGTTTTTTCTTTCTTTGTCATTATTTACTCTCCCTCAAGGCATCCCAAACGCATATGCCATTATTTATTTGTATATTATATGTATAGCCTATAGGTATGTGCCTGTGAACAAAAGAACGCATTTGGAATTACATGCAGGGCTGGGTAGGTTACTTTTAAAATCTTTTTCACTACAGATAACAAAATACATGCTTTAAAAATAATTTGTAACGTATTTCGTTACATTACTCAAGTTTAGTAACTTAATTTAAATACTTTAGAATACTTTGGAATACTAATAAGTGTGGAACAAACACAAAAAAGGTCATTGCAAGTTTTTATCTCACAATTCTGACTTTTTCCCTGAGAATTGCGTGATATAAAGTTGCAATTGCGAGTTATAAAGTCAGAATTATGAGATATAAACTCACAATATTGAGAAAAGTCAGAATTATGAGATATAAACTCACAATATTGAGAAAAGTCAGAATTATGACATTTAACTCACATACTAAATTCACAATTGCAAGAAAAAAAGTCAGTATTGCAAGTTTATATCTCCCAATTCTGACTTTATAACTTGCAATTGTGAGTTTAAATCTCGCAATTCTGAGGAAAAAGAAGTCAGAATTGTGAAATGCAAACTCACAATTGTGAGGGGAAAAAACAAATTGTGAGAAAAGTTGCCGTGACCTTTTTTACAATAATACAATGACTCACAAACAGCTATCACAAAACATGAAAACAGTCGAAAACATGCAACTTAACTTAAACTTGCTGTTTAAATGACATTAAAATTCAAAGTTCAAATCTAAAACACTTTTCAGATGTAACTGTAATCTGATTACCACCCATTTAAAATGTACCTGTAATGAATTACAGTTACTCAAATTTTGTATTTTAAATACGTAACTAAGTTCCTTGTATTTCGTTACTCCCCAACCCTGATTACGTATTAAGTAATACATCAATATAAAATAATTATAACTCTTCCTGTACAGTTTTTCCCCCTCTTTAATCAGATGTGAATCAAGCTGCGAGTTTTGCCATACTGTTCCTCGAGATTTACACCTATAGAGTGAATCTTTTTCATGCGTCAAAACAGCCAAGCATTAATTAATCATCAGTAGTCATTAAGAAGCGATGGTTCACTCACATTTTTGCATACAAGTTTTAGCTAAAGAAAGTTTAAACAAAAGTATAACGATTACATTGCAGTGTTTCTGTATCCGCAGTTCCGTCAGTAGCCCCTGCCAACGTGAGAGGTGGGAACGGCCGCAGGCACGAGCTGGTCATATCCTGGGAGGTAGGTTTGCGCTCAGCATGCACAATGGACTCCCTACTGTGAACTCTTGCTATGCTAATGAATATGGCATAAAAGACTTGCAGTTCCTGGCCAAATAGATTCACGCAGCTAATTGACTTGAGCGTTCCTAATTATATCCGGCCATAATTGCCACCATTGCAATTTCCCTATTGAAGGATTGCTACACTTACAGTCCCCTATAAGAACAGATGAATAACTGTATTCTAAATGGAATTGTGTGCTTTGTGGAAATGCTGCTGGAAAAAAAAAAAAAAAAGATTGAGAAGTAATGCACGTTTAGTCCAGATCTGCTAGACATTTTTAATACTTCACAAGCTTTATTTGACTTTTTTTCAAATTATTAAGAAAGGAAAATGTAAATCCATATCTATTTATGCATATTTGTGTTGGTTTGTAGATTGAGGGCATCTCACACAGCCTGATCAATGTCAATAAAATCCTAAATTAAATCTGTTCATCATATAAACCGATCGAGTCTCTATAGAAAATTCAATTCATATAGATTAGTTAGATTAGCTTTTTGAAACGTCAAAGTGTCAGTTGTTGCGTAGCTGTCTATGGAGGGACAGAAAGCTCTCAGATTTCATCGGAAAGATCTTGATTTGTGTTCCGAAGATGAACGAAAGTCTTACGGGTTTGGAACGGCATGAGTGACTAATGACAGAATTTTCATTTTTATGTGAAATATCCCTTTAGGCATTTTGCATTAGCAGCTCCTGAAATGCTCTGCTTTTTATTAAAGAGCTTGTGAAATCAATCGCCGTTTAGTGTTTACTCAGCCATATTTAATAGCTTTGAGGCCAAATAGTCTATTTTGACATTTCACCGATTTATTATATTTTTATATTATATTATATATTTGATCCTTTAATGTCATTTTAAACTGTAATACATTTTTACTTAATTGTAAATAACATCAAGTCAGTTTGCGTTTATTTTAAAGTATATTTAAAAAGTTTTATATCTTAAAAAGTAGGCTAAAGTGTACTACGTCTTATTTCAAGGGACTAGCAAGTAACAAAATAATGGTATTGATGACTTATGAAGATGTCATTGACTGATAATCTACTCCACTGCCTAAACCTAAACAGTCGTGTATGTGCAAATTGAAAAATGACACATCCATGAGCCGTTCCAGGTTTGACGTCATCGACACCAACACACCGTCGGATCTCGAATGTGTTATAACCAAATATAACACGCTAATCATTTTCCGAAATGTGAAATGGAGGATGATATTTAAAAGATGATGTTTAAAATTAAATATATTTTATTTAAAATTGGATATTTACACCATATCCAATGGATTCAGAAGACATGAGATATATGAATGTACTGTCATGGAGTTGTTTTGTCCTTTTGGGAGCTTGATCATTGTCACCGCAATGTGGAAACTGTTTAAATAATTATAAGTTTAGTCATTAAAATGATCATTAACCTTGAATATTCAAAATGCTATTCCCCTGCAGCGGATGCTTTTTTGGAACATCTGTTTCTTATGTGAGATTTTCGAAGCGGCAGAGACATCCAGTCAGTTTTTCTTACCATGTAAAGAGGATACTAGCATGGAGTGTCACCTTTGGTTCTGTGCACCGCTGTGAGGGATGGTATTATGCATATAAACACGTTTTAAAAAAGAAAAGAAAAAAGCTTTCCAAATGAGGCCATTTAAAGGTGAGATTAACTGGGGAATTGTGGAACAGATGTATGCTGAAGTGACGGTTATTCTTGCAGTTATTAAATACTCAGGCCCCGACTGTCACCAGGCAAATAACTTTCATATTAGGAGAACTGTACCTTAGTGAGAAATTAAAGATGATAAGGCTCATTCCAGATGCAATGGAATATTTTTACCGTGATGACTTCCCGAGTTTATAAACCTTTGAGGAAGTTATTACTGTAACTACAGAATAATCGTAGTTTTAATTTTGCTTTGGCGATGACAGTTCAATTACGCGCCTCCACCGCGCTCACAACATGCAGAATATGCCTATACACCAGAAACGTTGCTTAGAGCTCTAAGCGCATTTAAATCTAATGTTTGCTTTACAAGGGGACTATTTTAAACGCACAGGAGAATTCGCAAGCGTTAATTCTTTACTGCTGAGTCATATTAAGCAGCATATTAACAGGTATCTTGACAGGGGCTTCAGGTTCTATTTTGAGACACATAGTACATCATATTAAATTACATATCATTTAGCAGACGCGTTTAAACCAAAACGATTTGCAGAGCATTAATTGGACTGTCCCCCCGGAGCCCAAGTGCTTTACTCAAGGACATAATGGTTACCGAGCAGCTTTATGAAATTAGTAATACTTAAGTTCTCACGTCTGTCTCTCATACCTGGAACTGAACCTTTTCTAGCACAGACCCTGTAGATTAACCATGACTTCCATCCCTCATTAGTGGTTAAAGGCCTAAGCTTGTTGACAAGGTGTTATTACTTTTCAAAGCAACCACACATCCGACGTTAACACTCGCCAAGCACCAAGTACAGGTAAAAATCTGCGTTGGCGAGTGTATGACACTGTTACTCGGCAGTTAAATTCAATTTTCAATTCACGTTTATTGGTAGAAAACATTGCATGGTTGTGAGAACACTAGTGGAGATATGTAATACATTTACATTTTTTCATTTAGCAGACGCTTTTATCCAAAGCGACTTACAAGGGGAGCAATTAGGGGTTAGGTGCCTTACTCAAGGCACTTAGTCATGGTATCAAAGGAGGAGAGAATGCTGTTTATTCACAATCTCCACCTTCAATTCCTGCCGGTGTGGGAATCGAACCAGCAACCTTCAGGTTACAAGCCCGACTCTCTCACCATTAGGCCACAACTACCCCACTACCACTAAAAAGCAGACAGCTCATGATCCGGTGTTTTTAGTGTGTCAGCTTGTTTTGCTGTAAATGTTCCTCCATATGAGCTCTATTTCTGAAAGTGCTGTGAGTTTGAGGGTGCGTTCACACTTGTAGTTCGGTTCGTTTGGTCCGGACCAAAAAACAAAAACAAAACATATAGTCCCGGTCCGCTTAGCGTTCACACTGGCATTTTTAACAGCGAACCTAAAGTTACTGAACCAAAGGCATAGGGATACGGTCACAACCTGATTGGTCGGCTTTTATGATGTATATTTCGCGACGGAGCTCGCTTACCGAACATTCAAAACAACGCTGTGTTCTGGATTAAACGCCATCATTTTTTGCGTGTACATATGCTTTATTTTTACCAGCTGAGAACTCACGAAGAGCTCATAAAATGTTCAAAACATTCAAAACAGCAGCAGGATTTCCTCCGTTGTATGCAAAAACAAATATTGATGAGGCTCTTCACCTCCTCGTTGCTCCACGTTTGCCCTCGACTCATTTTGGATACACCGATCTTTCCGCGTCGTCAAATCAGCTGACTTGTAGCGTCGCATCTTGTGACATCACGTCCTGTTTTTGGTTGGTTTACATGTCTTTGATCCGTGTTGCGTTCATATATCAATCGAACCGCACCAGAGCGGTCTCGGTCCGCTTGTTTGGTGCGCACCAGGGTTCTGATGGCAGCGTTCACAGATGTTCAAACAAACCGCACTAACTGAGCGATTGCACCAGGGTTCATTTTAATCGAACCAAACATGACAAGAGTGAACGCACCCTGAGTCGGTTATAACAGAGGTCCCCAACCCCCGGGCCGCGGACCGGTACCGGTCCGTTGGTCATTTGATACCGGGCCGCACAGAAAGAATAAATAACTTATTTAAAAAAAAAAAACTAAAAAAAATGTGCATGTGTGTATGAAATGTGCATTTCTCTCTGGCGCGTTCACTACTGCGAAGATCGCGAGTCAGCATCTCAACTTCAAATTCTCTCCGTTACATCCGTCTATGACTCACTCTTGGCGCATAGCAACGCTTGTTTAGGTCACGTGATACGTTACCGCTAAAAATAAACACACAAGCTAGCAAAATGAGTAAAAAACAAACGTCTCTGGAAAGCGGCCCAGTGAGGAGACAGAAGAAGAGCCTACGATTTCCAAGAAAAAGAAAGCTGCATTTACCAGACAATACCAGGAGTCCTACTTGAAATATGGATTTATCGCAACAGGTGATTTACACACACCAAGCCCGTCAGAGAGCGTTAGGGGGCAGAGAGGATGTTACTCATGTTATGTTGTTGGCGCGATGTTACGAGGACGCTGCTAATAAAGTTGCGAGTAAGCCTACACATTGGATTCACGTTTATTATAATATTTAAAAAAATACCCCATTTTATTTTGTTGTTTTTATCCGCCACACCTTAAAGGCCGGTCCGTGAAAATATTGTCTGATATTAAACCGGTCCGTGGCGCAAAAAAGGTTGGGGACCGCTGGGTTATAACATAATATCATAAAAGCTCCATGGTTTGAAAGAGAAATTAAAGGGTTAGTTCATCCCAAAAATTTCTTTCATTAAGTACTCACCCTCATGTCGTTCCACACGCATAAGACCAAGGAACACAAATTAAGATATTTTTGATGATCTCCCATAGAAAGCAAAATAATTTCCACATTCAAGGTCCAGAAAGGTATTAAACACATTGTTAAAATAGTCAGCTTGACTATAGCGGTTCAATCTTAATTTTATGACGCGGTGAGAATATGCTTTGTGCGCAAATACAAAACACAAATAACGACTTTATTCAACAAATTCGTCTCGTATGCAGTTGACGCAGTGATCGCAGTTCAGCACTTCCGTGTTTACACCCGAATGCCGGCTCAGTATTGGCCGGATCCTGCGTCAGCATCACACGCATGTCTGAGCCGCATTCGGACAATGACCCGGAAGAGCTGCACTGTAAATGGCATAGGAGAATGACGGGAAAGACGAAATTGTTGAATAAAGTTGTTATTTTTGTTTTGTTTTTACGCACAAAAAGTATTCTCGTCGCTTCATAACATTAAGGTTGAACCGCTGTAGTCACGTTGACTATTTTAACCATGTTTTTACTACTTTTCTCGACCTTGAATGTGGTAATTTTGTTGCTTTCTATTTAGGATAAAAAAAAAAAAACTTCATCAAAAATATCTTAATTTGTGTTCCAAGTCTTACGGGTTTGGAACGACATGACAGAAATTTCATTTTTGGGTGATAAACACTGTATGATGTAGAAGTCCTTTGCGATTGTTGCTTGCCAGACTGTACGAACATCACAGCTGTAAGTCATGTCACACTGTAGGATCTCAGCTGTCATTAATGTCAGACTGTATGTCAGTCAAGATGCGTTAAAAATGGACACACGCAAGAAGACTCGTTTGGAGATTTACATAATCAATCCGTGACACATTCAGTGACGTGAGGTGCATTTACATGCAGGATAGAAATGATGGCTAGCATACAAAAACAATCTTTAACTTTAATTTTGATCATGGTTTTCTTTAAAAATGAAAACTGGGAAAAAACAGACGTGTGTGTGTGTGGAGCAAGTGGTGGTTTGTTGCTGTCTCACGATCAGGTTTTTGGTTCGAACGTTGTCGTAGAAGAAGCCACACTGCAGGACTGTGTATGAGGTCAGATTTGATTGCAATGGTCAATATTAGGCTGTCGGCGAACATGTCAAGCTAACAATCAAAGATTTCAGATTTTGGCCTGGGATCAGAGGAATATTTTAGGGTTCACAATTCTGGCCAATACAGTGTGAACCTGTCTTAAGACAACCATAAATGTTAATATTGTAATTGTGTTATTAGTATTATTATGTTTTTTAACAGTACAATAGTGTTAATATAGTAATATACTTATTTTTTTATCTGTTTATTTTTTATAGTTTAAAAGTAAAAATATCTATTAAAATATGTAAATATATAAGAACATGTATGTGTGTTTTTATTTTAGTTTATTTTTTCAAATTTGGTTTCATTAGAGCAACAATGGGAATGTGGCCTGAGACATTCGGGCTGACATGGAGCATTTTAGAAAAACAAAACTATATACTGAATGACAAAAAAAACAAACAATACATGACAAAATAATTGCAATCTGATTTTTAGGTTTTAGGCTTTTAATTTCGAGTAGCAGGTGGCTTGGCTCGCTACCGCTTTTTAAAATAGTCAATTAGTTTTTTTCTGGCACAGAAACACAGTTGGGTAAATGAGTAAAATTGACCATAACATCAGAAAACATTGTTTTATATTCAACAACAGCAGCATTTAGCTAAATATTGAGCTTCAAAATCAAACGGTAAAAAAATAAGATTGTGAATCATTTATTTGACCTGTTAATCAGACTCCTCAATACTGAATGAGATTGATTGTCTCAAATTACACCGCTCTAAAACTGTAGGCACATAAAAATATGATGATCTGCGTTTTATATTAACTTATACTTAAATTTTCAGTATACACCTGCATTTAGAGAGCGAGATTGTTTCGAATATAAACTGTAATAAAACCTTTCTTTGTTGTGGAAGTTACCATCTTCATATTTAGTCACTGTTGCTACCGTAACAGATGTTTTTCTCGACTACTGGGAGAACAGAAAAGGCTTGACTTTGATTAGTCCTGCATAGAAGCAGTACCTAAATGCTGAACAGAAATTTTATCACGACAGTTGTCAATCCCAGAAAACAGATTGTGTGTACATAGCCTCCCTAACATCGTATAACGTGTGTGCGCTCCTCTCTGGCATGGTCCCATATAGCCATTTTAACTCCACCCTGTTTATCTGCGTCCCGATTAACCACTTTAGAACCGTTGAATTGGCTCTGTATCTCCAATCAATATTAGTGTATTTGAGAAGATGCTGTGCTGATTTGGCATTCGTGGCACGTGAGCCGGCTGCTGCGCTGCCTCTGGAATCATCTTTGAGTGGTTGCGGGAGACCGGGGCGGCTGGGCCGAGTACTGCTTATTAAACAGGATGAATGACTAAACAGCTAGTCCCGTCTGCTCATTAGTGTCTGCAGAGAGAGAAAAAGTATTACGGGCACCAGGAGCAATAGACTGGACCATTACAGTTGCCCTACTTTCTATTTGATGCCTGCCGCAGCACGCCAAGCGTGCCGATATCAGACCGCCAGCAGACTTCATTTGCACCATGGGTGCCACTCCTTCGCCCGACAGCCTTTTTTAGATGCGTGTTCCACTTCATTTTGTAGCAGAACTGATTTTTCCTATTTTAAAATAGCCATTTGTTGGTCGCCCCATGCAGAAAAGCTCAGCCAGTACCAATAATGTTAGTTCAAGGATTGTTAATTCAATTCCTAGAAACAGTAGAGTGAGTTAATTACACAGCCGTAGCACTAAAAGCGTGTGCTAAAGTATTTAATGGGAAGGCACAGCCTATTCTGTCCCATCATCCGTCTGCATCTTATTTTAGGTGCTGCCGCCAAGGGACGTGATAATTTCAGAAGCGGGTGGAAATCAGTCAAAATTTGGCATGACGGACAGATTCGCTGCCAAGAAGAGAGGAGAGTACAGGTGTTTGTCAATTATTAAAATTGCCTAAGATTTAATTCCGCCGGCTTACATTTTAATTAAATTTCTATCTCCCTTAATAGATTGCATTCCATTCTATTAAATGCCTAGCAGGTGTCGCAGACAGACTCTGATATCTCGTCCTCAGAAAAACATCAAGCAAGTGTCAAACCTCTTTTGAAAAAAGCGGCGAGGAAATCGTCAGCAGCTGGACTGGCAAAATCAACTCGTGTGACCAGCAGACTGTATACAACCTTCCAGAACAAGAAACATTTGGCTGTTTTAGCATAGACAAATGCCAAACTACATTGTGAATACTGCACTCTAAAAATTGCTGGGTTCAAAACCACCCAAGTTGTTTTGTGATTGGGTTGTTTTAACCCAGCTGCTGGGTTAAATGTTTGCCCAACATGCTAAAAATTATTAAATGACTGTCTTAAAATGAACCCAAAATAGGTTGGACACATAATTACTAGAGGCAACAATAATAATTAATAATTAAAAGGTGAACATTTATTAATAAGCAATTGAAAACATCTTTATTGTTAATTATTATTCATTGAACTAAATGTTCATTTATTAACATGTTAATAAATGATCATTTCCAACATATTTTGTGTTCATTTTAAGCAAGAAATACAGTAATTTTTAAACGGTGTTGAGTTAAATAAAACTACCTAGCAGGTTGGGCAAACATTTAACCCAACCGCTAGATTAAAACAGTATTTTTTAAAGTGTGAGTAAGTTCAATCTTAAATAATTAATTTTTAAATGTAAGCTTGTTTCTGCCACGGAATAAAAACAAAAAATTAAAAAAGGTAATTGTCTTCTCAAAAATTCAGGATTCCAAACATATGTGCATAATGGCAAAAAACTTGTTGGCAGTGGATGTGTGCGTATATATATATATATATTTTTTTTTATATAAATATAATATATATATATAAAAATTGTCCTTGGTTGTTAATTAGTTTTACACACCTGTTCTGTTTCTTCTCCAATTATCTCATTTATAAGCCCTGAGTTATCCTTAGTTTCTTTTTCTGTATCGTTTACAGTTGTATGGTTGTGGTCTCTGATTCTGCAGTTTTCCAGTTATTCCTGAGTATTATATTAAAGACTGTCATTATAGTATTTCTATTACTGTGCACTTCATTAAATCAGCCACCTACCGTGACAGGACACAGTGTATGAGAAAATGGACATACACTGCTTCGCATCGTTACCTGTGAGAATCAGCCGCTGGTAGAATATTGGTGGTGGATGTTTCGTCCTGTTCATCATCGGTGAGGCAGAGAGGGAGCCCAAGCCTTGCTTACCACCGACTGAGTGCTAGAGCCTGCCACCTGGGTCGCCATGGAGTTGAAGTGTGCTGTCTAGTCCATCACAGAGTCAGGAGAGGACCACTGCCTCATAGATCTATGGTCAATGGATCCAGTTCCCTCTCAAGTCTCCACCCTCGAGTCTTCACCTTCCACACTGGTCACATCCAGCTATCTGGATGCTCTGGTCCCATCTCCTTTGCTTTCATTGGTTCCACTGGTGTCATCCTTCTCCTCAGCTCTGCCTGCGCCACTAACTCATCAGATTTGCCTCGGGCTTCATGATCACCAGCTTGGCATGAGGATGAGGATTCCCAGGCTTCACCTCAAGCCTCTAGGCCCATGTCTTCACCTTGGCCTGTTAGCTTGTCGACTCCACCCTGTTTGTGCACTCCCTCAACTCCACCGTGGCTCGTCAGCCCAAGGACTCCACCGGGCTCCCTTGTCCTTTCAGCTCAGCCTCAGTCAGTCATCGCTCGACATCCGTCATGGACTTCTGGTTCGCTGGCTGCGCCTCTACCCTCCACCCCTCCAGGCTTCTCCGTCGTCCTCACTCCCTACATTGTCGCCCTGGTCTGCCGAGCCCCCGTCTCTGCCTCTGTCGCGCGAGCTAGCAGCTCCACCTTTGTCTTCCAACCTGTGGATGTCACTCTGGTCCGTCGGCTTCTCTGCTTCACCGGGTACACCATACACTCTGGTTCCATCTCCGTCGATCAGTCCCCAGGTTCCGCCCAGCCCTGCAGTCAGAGTTCCACCCTGGCTCCTCCCACCGTCGGCTCCACCATGGTATCGATTTCCACTGACTCCTCCTGGTCCCTGTCCATCACCATCTCCACGTCCACTTCCAGAGCCTCTACCCTCTCTCTGCAGATGGACTTATGGTGCAAGGGCACGTCTTCCGGGAGGGGGAGCTACTGAGCTCTAAGCTCTAGATCTCTAATCTCATTGATTGTTAGTTATCTGTTTCTTGTCTGATCATCTCTTGTTTATAAGCCATGACTTATCCTTAGTTCCTTGTTCTGTATAGTCTATAGTTATGTGGTTGTGTTTCCATGATTCTTCAGAGTTTTCCAGTTATTCCTTAGTATTATATTAAAGACTATCATTATAGTATTCCTATTGTCGTGCGCTTCATTGAATCAGCCACCTACTGTAACAATTATATTACTATATTTGAAAAATTTAAACAGTTTAATGTTGAAGGAATTTACCATTCACTTTTTCCGGAGTGACATCCCTTGCACTGCATTAATTGATATTTGACTCATTATTTGCAAAATGTCGTCACCCGCACAGTTTATTTACTCGAGGGCTTGAACCAAGCCCTTTGAAAAGACATTGATATGGTTCACAGAACAATGGTGAGCTCTCGCTGTATGCTGGGTCTTGGATATGTTGGATTTGTACATCTTTAATTGATGTGTTCAGGCTCATCATCAAGTGCTTGACATTCACAAGTGATCTGTTTCATTACAACTGAAAATCTCAGAATTCATTTGGGACTCTCTGACATTTTGATGTAATTCTGTGCCATTTAGTGTTGCTTCTTTCTCAGAACCGACATAACAAAGGATGTCATTTAACTGGAAAAATATGGAGATTGAAATAATTTATTGGATACATATTTAAAGCTTCTGTTTGTTTTTGAAGCTGTTTAGTGAAATAAAATAGTTTTTTTGTGCTCAGCAAAATATTGATTTGGTTGTAAAATTTACCTTCACATAAAAGGCAAGGTGTTAGCCTCTTTCAATGGGAACATATTTAATAATATACAAATAACTGAACTAGCAACGTATAATAATTTGCTTAAACCTAAACTTGCTTTCATTCATGCAAACACAAGCAGAAGTAATTTCTGTGGGCGGGTGTCATCTCCCTCATTCTGTTTGCGATCACGTTCCATGGGGGTCGCACCGATTGCACCACCCAAAGGACGGCCCTGATTACATTATTTATAGATAAAGCTAAAATGCCCTTAGTGTGTAAATTTTGCCCTTAAAAGATCAAGTCAACATCAAAAGGCATTTGTAACCTATTTTACTTCAGTGATGTAACATTTCTGAGTGAAACAGGATATTTAATGACAGGACATGATTTAAAAAGTTTGAGAGAGTTGTGACAAAAAAAAAAATTGTCCTTACAATGCCGTTCCAAGACTTTTGTTCATCTTCAAACACAAATGATATTTTAATGAAACCTGAGAGGTTACTGTCCAACCATTGAAAGTTCATTCCCTCAAAACTGTGACAGTTAAAAAAAAAAGCTCAAACGTGGTTTCTTGATGTGCGAGAACCAGGTTTATTCTTGTGCGTCAGGCAAGTACTGTTTAATTTCTATTTACAGTATTCAATGAGCTCCTTATATGTGAATTGATCAATGGAGCAGAAATTGATTTCTGAAAGAAAAAAAAACGTTGTTGAAAGTGAATTGGACCGAGTGCCACAACGAACTTGTAGCAAATCAGCAGTAGTGGGCCTATATTCTCATGATCGGGGAGGAGACCGAGGGCCGGTCGCACCAGCTGGACGTAAAAAAGTTGGGTGTAAGCTCTATGCTGGACTTAGTTACGTCCAGCTTTCCGATGAATATTTACACCTGTTGCACCATCGGAAACTACGACTAGGCGCAGCTACGCTTAGCGTAGACGATGCGCGCACACGTTGATATGTTCTACCGCACTGTTAGTTGAGACACGTTCATGTTACGCTTACAAATGTGAATTTATTCGCTCCAACGAAAAAAAGTTAAATCATCAGATCGTAAAACAAGAAAAATTATTGAGCAATTCAGTAAGTATATGCATATTTTGGTATGCAAGCAAAACAATTCAGTAACAAATAAAAAAAAAGATTTTAATGTGGCAAAAGATAAGCTGTTTACACGAAGTACAAATTTATGGATCAAGTTATAGGCCAGACCTGTTTACACGGTGCGCAGAGTAGCCTACACAAATTTATAGAGCAAGTTATATTTTAATAACGCTTTCAAATTTAGCAGATAATCCCGACCCGCCTTTAGTACCGAGGACAGTTCTGAAAAACACGACGATATGATCAGCCTGTACACCAGACACGCCATCATCTCAACGTTTTTATTTGTCTTTATTTTCATCATGGAAACAAGTCAAGACTTCTCGCTTTACACCTACCTTTGACTAAGATTTAGTCTCAGATGTGCGCTACATCCAGATGGTGCAACGGGTATTAATTCTACACCGGACTTAAAACGCATTTTACTTTAAGCTTAGTCTTACGACCGGGTGTACGTCCAGCTGGTGCAACCGGCCCTGAGTGAGCAAGAGGGAGATTTGAAGAAAGACTGTAGAAAGAGAGATGGCTGAAAGACATTACAAAAAAGAAATGGTCTGGGGAATATCATTGGAAAAAAGGTTACAATCAGGGAAGAGCATTAGGACCCACGTTAATATAAGAAAAGCTTCCCTGCGCTGGAGAAACAGAAGCGGGAAGGCTTAAAAACGGAGGCTTAGGTTGCGTTATTTGCTCCTTTCATGAGTAACATGATTTAATTGTGTGCTGCTAGCAGCTAACAATGAACTCTTGCTTGTGCATAGTCTCGTGTACTGTATGTTCATTTGTTATTTTTCGTGAAGCTTTAATTTCCTTCGCTTCTGCTGAGACACACACTCTTGCATTGCATGTTCATACATTTTGGGGGCAGAGGAATGTAGGGAGGGGTGTGTTTGTTTGGATTGATTTCAGATGTTAAGTGTTCAACAATGACTCAGAAATCACTTTGAAGTTTAAAATTTCATTGTTTTAATATTATTTATGTTCATAATCGAATGTATAATGTGTTTGAGAAAGCTTCATGAGCCAAGTCTGCATGAACAAGTTGGTGTCAAAGGGGAAGGGAAGGAGAGATCATTTTGTGTACATGTTTTATGGAATGGTGCACGTAGAACATGTTTTCTGCTGATGCAGGGGGTTCCATGATGTAAACAACTGATGTACAGTAGTATGAAGTGTATGTATGAAGTATACGTTCTATTTTAAAGAAACCAACTTGTTTTTCTCCACCTTGTAGGGAATTGTAAGATCCCTAGTCATGGTATATAAGCTTGATGTAACACACTGCTCCTCAGAGAAGCACATGAAGATGGTCTGAGGACAATAGAACAAACTTCTCTCCTACGTCTAATATACATATGAAAATAAAGAGTTTTCCTTGGCAAGGCAACTTGGTATCCGGTCCTGTGATTCAACTATAACGGGGACAAAAGCTGTAATTACAGATCAACACACTTACACCTTTGAATCAGTTCATCATATGAAGCAATTGTGTTTCTTGAGAAGACTTAAATTGCTCGATTCATTTGGATTACTACTTCTCTTCATTCACTTATTGAGGTGATAGTTTTTGTTAAAATATCTTCATTTTTGTTGCTGAGATGAAGGAAAGTCTTAAGAGTTAGGAATGACATAAGATTGAGAATGAGATGAGTTTTGGGTGAACTACTTTTAAGAACGTAGATAGGCTAAATCTTGATTTCATGTTGACTCTTTAAGATAATACACATTTACCATTCGGTTCATTGGGATAACTTAAACTTGAATTTAGTTGAATTTTACTTTTTTTTTTTTTTTATTAGCACCAGCAGAGCAAACGAAAGTGATGCAAAATTTGCCAAAGATGTCAGCATCTAAGCCGACCTGGAAGAAACAAATTTTTACACATTACACAGGAAGTGAATTGTGCTAGAGTCAAATAATTGGCCAGACGACATCTTCAGGGCTGATAATTCCCAGCCATAAATTACCTGCTGCACAACCGTTTATCCTCATTTCTCTGAGCTCAGCTGGCAGTGTATTATTAGGATCCTTTTCCAATTTCCTATCTCATCGCAGAGATTTTTTTTTTACCTTAGCAAACCCTGATATTTTGATTTTTTTTTTTAGAATGAGTGTAAACAATGTTATTTTTAAACATTATCACCCTGCAAAAAAAAAAAAAAAAAATGATTCCATGGCTCATATTAATGTTTCTTTTTTTTTCTTAGCCCGTTTCAGAAGAATTTCAAAATGGAGAAGGTTTCGGCTACATCGTGGCGTTCCGGGCCAATGGCACACGTGGATGGAAAGAGAAAATGGTGACCTCAGCAGACTCCACCACCTATAAATACAGAGACGAGACCTTCCCCCCTCTCACCCCGTTTGAGGTGCGGGTGGGGGTGTACAACAACAAAGGAGACGGGCCCTTCAGCGGGGTGGTTACTGTGTTCTCTGCGGAAGGAGGTGAGGGTCAGATGTGCGCAGGGCTCTGATTGATGGGATTTATTGCTGTCTTATATAACTTCAATAACGTGCGGCTCAACAGTGCAGACGAACTCGAACTTTCTCGAACTTTAAAATCCATCACACAACTGTTAATCCGGGGCTGTGCACAGATCAACTGTACTATATTGTGTCCATATAGCAGTGAAGTCAAAATGTAAAATCAAAAAAAGAGACCAGAGATTAAATACCCTTGTGAAAAAGAAGTACACTGTATTAAGTGTATTAACATACTTAAGTGTGTTAAAAATTGTATTCAAATTGCCCATTTAATTAATATTAAATTATATGCAAGTATGTTTTATAATAAAATATACTTTTAAGATTTGAAGTAAACTACATGTGCACATTCGATACACAAAAAGAGATATACAGTATGTTCACGCTGCTCTTTTTCATTTCATTCATACTTTCTTTCAAGTGAAAGTACAGTAGTCATAAAGGCAGGATTTATGTTCTATACATGTTTTTTTTTTTTAAGCTGGTCAACCATTTAAACTGGATCATCGAGTGAGTTGAACTTTAAGATGAGTCTAGATGAACTGGATCAACTGATTCAATGGAAAGATCTGATTCAAAAGAAAAATCAAGAAGTGATAGGAGTTTCATAGTTGTGAACTATCACTTTAATTTACTTAACCTCAGTTGTGGTTTTGACCAAAAAATAACTTTTGAGAACTTAAAAAAAAAAAAATCACTGCCCACACAGAAATTATCAAGAAGATCAAACAGTTTCAGTGTGTGATCACACTGTGTTGGGTTGATTTGATGGTAACCGTGCAAGCGCAGATTCCTGTGACTGCTGCTAATATGATGGATGCTCTGTGTCTCTGTCACCTCTCAGTCTCACAGCATTTCTCTCAGCAGGATTCTCCCTCAAGATCACAGGGCTTCACAACTTACCATTTACATCCGCTTAAACTCTTCGCTCTTACTGTTAACACGTAAGAGATACTGATGAAATGTATCTCAAACACTTCGTCAAGCAGGCGTGTAGAGTGATGAATTATGTGTTTTATGTGCCATTTGCTGACGTATCTGAAGTGTACTGGTTTTAAATGCAGAACCCAGGGAGCCTCCTTCAGAAGTGCAGGCATTTGCCATCTCCTCCTCCGAAATTAAAGTGATATGGAAGCCGCCCATTCCTGGCCCTGGAAGACCCCAAGGCTACGAGGTTAGAGAGAGATGAATGAATGAATGATTTCATTTTTTCTTTTCTTCTATTTTAATATGTTTTAAAATGTATCAAATAATGGAAAGACTTTTTAGCCAATCAAATTCGAGAACCAGAAAGAACTGTTGTATAAATGAACAATGTGGTGGGCTTGCTCGTCCGCCATTACACTCGCTGTGAGGATGCTGAAAGTGGAGTGATTCAAACGGTTACTGTACGATACTGGAAGAATATCGCAAGGCTGGAAAGACCTCTTAGCCAGTCCGATTCGAGAACCAGAAAGAACTGTTGTATAAATGAGAAATATCACACGATTAGCCATGAAATATGGCTGTATATCAGCACGGCACAGTTCTTAGGTAATCACTGCATGCTGATATACAGCCATATTGCACGGCTACGAGTGTGGTATTGCGTTTATACAACAGTTATGAAAATTAATTTAGCCATCAAGCCAAATCTATTAGCTCTGGAACAAGTAATAGATTAATAAGACCAACGATTGCCCAGTTGATATACCCAAAATGAAATTAAACACTACATAAATGCATAAGATGAAGCTGTTCTCGGTGGGTACACGAGCCTTGAACGGTCGCTGACGGCCTGGAGATGGCCTCATATCTTCGAAAGCATCTAAACAAATTTTCAAATAGGCTCTATGTTTACATATAAATCACGTCTGGGGTCTAAACAACTATATTCTTCCATTCTCTCAACTAAAAAAAACCTCTTAAAACAACATTCCATTAAAAAATAACAGTAGTATCTATAAAAATACGGTGGGCTTGCTCATCCGCCATTGCACTCGCTGTGAGAATGCTGACAGCGGAGTGATTCAAACGGTGAAACGGTTACTGTGCGATACTGGAAGAATATTGCATGGCTGGAATATTGCTAATCACAGCTGATTAGATTTGAGAACCAGAAAGAACTGTTGTATAAAAATATATATTTAATATAATTATTGTAATAATATAATATAATATAATAATTGCTCAAGAAACATTTCTCATTAATTTTGAAATTGAATAAACATTTTTTTATGATTATTTTAATAATTGAAAGTTCAAAAAAACATTATTTGAAATAAATATAGTTTACTGTAACTTTTGAAAGTCCTTGCTAGATAAAATTATTAATTTAATTCAAAAATAAATCTTACTGACCCCAAACGGTAGTGTAGAAGAGTGTATTTGTATGGAAATCGCTGTCAATGTAGAATGTTCCAAAACATTCACACATGAGGTTCCATGATGGTTAGGATGCTGTGTGCGAAGGCAGCTGCATATCGTCACTGTTGGGAGGAAAGCCTGTTTTCATCAACTTACACGTTTATAAAGCTTATCGTAGCTATATGTGGGTGCTCTGTTTGTTCTGTAATTTGGCCAAAACCTTGTTATAAGAGATGAAGTGCTACACATGGCTCTTTAAGACAGTATTGGCTATCACAATGCTAGACTTGGCATGTTTGGTTCGATTAAAATGAACCCTAGTGCGATTGTTCTGTTAGTGTAGTTCATTTGAATAAGTGTAAACGCTACCATCCAAACCCTGGTGCTAAACAAACAAGCAGACCGAGACCCAATGGGTGCAGTTTGAATGAAATATGAATGCAACACGGACCAAAGACATATAAACGAACCAAAAACAAGACAAGATACACTGTTTTCACTCCTTTACAAGTTATTCACAAGTTCTTAGCTGGTGAAAATACCATCATATGTAGGCTACGCACATACAATGAGCACATTTAGCCCAGCACACAGCATTGTTTTGGATATCCGGTAACTTCCGTCTAGAAATATATGTCATAAAAGCTGACCAATCAGGTTGTGAATCTATCCCTATTAGGTTCAATATCTTTAGGTTCTGTGTTAAAAATGCCAATGCGAATGCTAAGTGGACCAGAACTAAATGTTTTTTGGGGTTTTTTTTTTTGGTCCAGTCCAAACGAACAAAGCAAACTGAACTATAAGTGTGAACACACCCTAAGAGACTCTATTCTGCTTCTAAAATACATAATTTTATATATACTATGTAAGCAAGTTCTTTATTTACTCTTGCATTGCAAACATGCAGTCCAAAATGTGTGCGGCACTTCATTCACGATTGGGGCGGGGTGAGATTTTACAGTTTGAAGATCCAATGGAGTTACAAGGTTTAGTTACAAGCTCTTTTTAATACTTTTCATTGGTTAAATATTTGCAAAACATATGTACAGACAGATGTACAGTAAAGGGTGACCAGTAGTAATAATTTATGGCGGAAAAAAAAATCATGAAATAAGGAGATACAAGGTTTCCACCCGGCAGCGACAGTGTGTATTCAGTTGACAAAAAGGCAGCTCGCTAGGTTTTAGCTCACTTTTCTTCATCATTGTCTTCAACAGACAACAGTTGTACTTTCTGAATGAAGGATATTATTCTATGCACTGAAATTACACGGTTGAGAAAGATTATCGTATTTCATTGCCGGGAGATATTACATGCTCGCCTATTATGCTCTTCATGCAAAATGTATGACGGTTATTTAAATCAAATGACACAATATTACATAAAATTGGCGACTCTCATTCTCTCATTTATTGAGGCAACTCGGTCTCATTTTCTTTATCACTACAAAAATCTTGAATGAATGAATAGCAGAAAGTGAAGCAAATTGCCTCGTTGGAAACAGGTGAGCTTTTGGAAAGACATGGAGCAGGAGGAGATGGGGAAGAAAAAGAGGACGACGGGGAACGAGACGACTTTGCTGCTGTCGGGGATGGAGGGAAACACACAGTATCTGGTCTCCGTGAAGGGATTCAACAGTGTTGGCCAAGGACCGGCCAGCTCAGCCATCAAGATCAGCACTAAGAAAAATGGTGAGTTCTGTGCAAGCGGTAGCTAAATGAGCATAATAAACTTAATTTAGAAAATTAGTAAAATGGCCAACAACAAATCAGATTTTCCAAGATAAATAAATAAAAATGCAAGCTCTTAGAAATGTACTCTTTTTGGTTCAATATGATTTGGAAAAAACACTTTCTGCGAAGTAACTCTAAAAATATTGTGGTATTATTTTTGGTATGTTTTCATATTTATTTAATTTTTACAAATATCATGAAAAATGAATTAAGATCAATCAGTTTGAGGAATTGCAAAACAAAATGACAATTTACTGAACTAATCTTGCCTTGTCTCAAAAATATTTTTTTTTTTGATATTTTAACAGGCTAACTAACATGGGCTTACAGTAATGAGGGTCTGAATGGATCCTCTCTATCAAATCATATATATATATATATATATATATATATATATATATATATATATATAAAACCCGTAAATTGATTTTGTGATTCCCTCGACAAAAAACTAATAGGATTTTTCCATCGGCTTTTGGATTATTGCAGAAAACACGCTCCATGACCAAAAAATGTTTAATTCTTACACATTTTATCCATCATGATGATCTTCACAAATGGACAACTTTTATGAATTTTGAAGCCTAAATTCAATCACCAGAAGTAACAAGCTTAACGTAGGCTGTTAACAAATGACACCACGGCTGCCTGACTTCAACACCACTTAACACCAATTAAGCTTCCAGCAACTCTTTTAGTCTTTAATTAAAACATTAGAACATTGGAATAGTTTGAAAGAGCGTGATTATAAACACGTAGAGACTGTAAAAGCGGAGTGACATCCTCTGTAGTCCCCCTTAGCCACTTGTTAGCAACCACCTTTTTCAAGACCAGTAAATTACTTTATTAAATTACAAGGTGGTAACACTGATGTGCTTTGTGTTGTGGAGTAAACCATGAAAATAACGTAACTCATTTACCTCAGGATGATGGAAACGTCAGTTCTAAAATACTCGTTTCAGAGTTTTGGCCTACAAAAATACGTCATCCCTGCACCTCTCTATTGGTCACCATAAAAACTTCAAATATTTCTTCAAAAATCAAATATTTTCTGATGTGATTTGTGTCATGCCACACAGCAGTTTCACATTCATTGTGGCAGAATTGCAATGGGTTCACACACTCTGTGCTGTCTAAAAGGATGTATGAATAGAAATAAACCTTGAAAGGAGTATTACCATTTGTATATTTCAATTAATATGTGATCATTGCACATTTCAGACCTTCATTTTTAAATGAGCTTTTTATCTTACTCTTGTTATCTCTCTCTCACTCTCTCTTTTCAGCCCCAAGTCTACCTCCAGGCAACTTGATGTGGATTCAGGAGGGGAACAATGTTTCTTTATCCTGGGATCCAGTGAAAGCAAGGGACAATGAGTCAGAAGTCATTGGGTACAAGGTTGGTATCGCACGTATACTGTGAATGTAAAGTGAAACTCAATGCCACTGCACATTTTTTGAAGATTTTTCCCCCTATCGCAGGTATTATTGCATCAGGAGGGACGGGGCCACAGCCAAGTCATGAGGACACCGAACTCAGCCGTTGTCCTGACGCTACCTGAGGGGGGAACATACATCATCGAGGTGCGCGCTGTCAGTGAAGGAGGTGAAGGAGCCGCCAGCGCTCAGGTCAGAGTGCTCACCTCCTCAGGTAAGCAATGGCTCGGGTCACATTCACAGTGTGGATTTTCGGATTTAAGGATGTGTACATTTGGCAGTAGACTCGACTGCTTTCCCTAATTCCTCTTTAATTACCTTTCCCACGCACACCTACACAGCCAATTAAGTTTTCCTCCATCTGAAAAGGAAAGAGAAGTTTACCAATGTTACGCTACCAGGACTAGTGGGCTATTGTAGAGCAAAAACTGTTAAATTCGTTTTTGTTTCTTTTTCTGCTGTGACAGATCTTATTGCTTGCAAAGCAGCACTATATGGTCTCACTTTTACTTCTCTTTCTGCATTTTTTAAGTTTTTTTAGGGAAAAATAGGGGGTGAGTTGATTAAAAGCTAATAATAAATAAATCATAAAAATAAAAACAATTGAAATAAAATGTTTTATTTAATGAATACTTAATACTTGACCATTAACCGAGAAGTGCGAATGTGTCAAATTATTGAAATCTCTCAGAAGCTACCTCAAGCAAATATTTTTGGTCAACTGATATTAAAAAGTTTGGGACTCATCGTTGGAATATTTGCATATGCTGTGCTTCCCACGGGTTTGAAATATACCTGTGGTGTTAGCCAGGTGAAAAATCCTCCTATTACCCACGGAACAGAAATGGTTCACTATATGTGACAAACAAAAAATAATGTATTTAATTACATAGGCTACTATTACATTTAATTACATACTAATATTATGCATTGTAAATGATGCAAAATTACAGCATTTAAATGGTAGAGTCCTCCTTGCTTTGTCATATAGTGTCAGTGAATGGGACACAGATTGTACTCATACTAGTAAAATCTATATATTGAATATGTCAAATTGTCTGTTTATTTTTTGTTTTTGTTTTTTTTCTGTGTGGGAACATACCAGCCAGAGACTATTATAGTTTACTATAAATTACAGTGAGGAAAATAAGTATTTGAACACCCTGCTATTTTGCAAGTTCTCCCACTTAGAAATCATGGAGGGGTCTGAAACTGTCATCGTAGGTGCATGTCCAATCCAAATCCAGAAATCACAATGTATGATTTTTTAACTATTTATTTGTATGATACAGCTGCAAATAAGTATTTGAACACCTGAGAAAATCAATGTTAATATTTGGTACAGTAGCCTTTGTTTGCAATTACCGAGGTCAAACGTTTCCTGTAGTTTTTCACCAGGTTTACACACTGCAGGAGGGATTTTGGCCCACTCCTCCACACAGATCTTCTCTAGATCAGTCAGGTTTCTGGCCTGTCGCTGAGAAACACAGAGTTTGAGCTCCCTCCAAAGATTCTCTATTGGGTTTAGGTCTGGAGACTGGCTAGGCCATGCCAGAACCTTGATATGCTTCTTACAGAGCCACTCCTTGGTTATCCTGGCTGTGTGCTTCGGGTCATTGTCATGTTGGAAGACCCAGCGTCGACCCATCTTCAATGCTCTAAGGAGGATGTTCCCCAAAATCTCGCAATACATCGCCCCGGTCAACCTCTCCTTAATACAGTGCAGTCGCCCTGTCCCATGTGCAGAAAACACCCCCAAAGCATGATGCTACCACCCCCATGCTTCACAGTAGGGATGGTGTTCTTGGGATGGTACTCATCATTCTTCTTCCTCCAAACACGTTTAGTGGAATTATAACCAAAAAGTTCTATTTTGGTCTCATCTGACCTCATGACTTTCTCCCATGACTCCTCTGGATCATCCAAATGGTCATTGGCAAACTTAAGAGGGGCCTGGACATGTGCTGGTTTAAGCAGGGGAACCTTCCGTGCAATGCATGATTTCAAACCATGACGTCTTAGTGTATTACCAACAGTAACCTTGGAAACGGTGGTCCCAGCTCTTTTCAGGTCATTGACCAGCTCCTCCCGTGTAGTTCTGGGCTGATTTCTCACCTTTCTTAGGATCATTGAGACCCCACGAGGTGAGATCTTGCATGGAGCCCCAGTCCGAGGGAGATTGACAGTCATGTTTAGCTCCTTTCATTTTCTAATGATTGCTCCAACAGTGGACCTTTTTTCACCAAGCTGCTTGGCAATTTCCCCGTAGCCCTTTCCAGCCTTGTGGAGGTGTACAATTTTGTCTCTAGTGTCTTTGGACAGCTCTTTGGTCTTGGCCATGTTAGTAGTTGGATTCTTACTGATTGTATGGGGTGGATAGGTGTCTTTATGCAGCTAACGACCTCAAACAGGTGCATCTAATTTAGGATAATAAATGGAGTGGAGGTGGACATTTTAAAGGCAGACTAACAGGTCTTTGAGGGTCAGAATTCTAGCTGATAGACAGGTGTTCAAATACTTATTTGCAGCTGTATCATACAAATAAATAGTTAAAAAATCATACATTGTGATTTCTGGATTTTTTTTTTTTAGATTATGTCTCTCACAGTGGACATGCACCTACATTGACAATTTCAGACCCCTTCATGATTTCTAAGTGGGAGAACTTGCAAAATAGCAGGGTGTTCAAATACTTATTTTCCTCACTGTAAATGGAAATCAAATGAAATACCAAAATACCAATAATGCCCAGAAGAAGAAAAAAAAAACTTGAAACTGAAATACACAGGGACGTTCTTCAGATGAGAGAGATGAAATATGCATTCTTACAACCATCTCTAAACCATATTAGCATAATTATGGTTCAGAGATGCATAAATGTGCGCTATTCATTGATTGGGAATCACTTTGAAGCGCTGTTGTGTGAGCCTGTAGAACACGCAACCTTTGTGAAATATCCACCGGGTCTCGGCAGCGCATGTGGGAGTTAACAGTTCTTGTGCACACAGAACGAGCAGGTACGAAACACGTAGGGCGAGGGGAGATTTTAGTTATTCTAGTTATCCGACCACTATTCGATCGCGGTTTCATTTTTTGGGGCGGATAAAAAAAAAGAAAAAAAAAAGTTTAAGAGGATAAAAATAATAAAAGCAAAATTGACTCCAGATATAACTGGGCGGCCCGTCCAAGTAAAGTCTATGTGTGGGAAGCTCTGCAGACTTCTCAGTTATAAAAAAAAAAAAAGTTTTTAATGGGCCTCATGTGAAATGATGTTACACTACATACATATCTAATTTCCCTCTCTTTTTATTTCACTTCCAGGAGTGCGTGCAAAGAGTGGGCAGCTCTCTGTCCGTAATCTGCCTCCAGGCTTGGCATGGACTGCTCTTTTCCTCTCATTAATGGTGCCTTCTTTTCCCTTGTGAGGCTACTGAGTCATGTACTGTTCCTTTAAATCTTTCCTCCGCCTCCCTCCTAACGACCACTCCCACCCACCCCTGTATGAAGGGGATGGACTCTCCCTCCCGCACACAGACTGCCTGCTTTGGCCTGTACCATCATCAGGACCTAAGGGCCAGCCAAAGGGAAGCGCTTCTTTTCCAAGGATCAAGAAATGCCTCCAATTCCAGACAACTCCATTGTTTTTATTTTCTGGGGTTTTTGTTTCATTTCCACATCTTTGTTTGGGATGTCATTGTAGTATTGTGCTGTACAAAGTGCGGAGACAGTTGTTTAAAATCTCCATGAAGCTGTAAGTGACTTTTTTTTAGGGATTGCTGCCCAGAACAACTCTCAAAGTCACTGAGGCCGCCCACTGCTCTGTGCCACTGTGGCTTACCTTCTTACACTGCGTCCATTTGACCCTCTGGCTGCCTGAAAAGCAAATGCAGAGTAAGCTCAGTAGAAATAAGTGCATTGTTTTCTTATTCACAAGCGGAGAGCGCGGAGACAACGAAGAAAAAAAAAAAAAAAAACATTTTTATAGTGCCGAAAATCTTACTATTTCCAGACTTGCTTTTTGTACATTGTGTTACCTTTAGAGAAACAAAAAATGTGGAACAGTGGTGTGTTTCGGTCGGCTGCGTCCAAGTTTTTGAACTTCTGTTTTCATTTTTGTTGCGTTCGGTGGGTTGTAAGAACTAGCGAGGTTGCTGGGCAACAGGGGAGCTGAAGAAACGAACCAGAGATAAAGGGTTTGGACTCGACTTGTAATGCCCAAACACTTATGTAGACAAAGACCAAGGCTGATCTGTAAAAGTTTAAATAAATGTGATGTATATTTTTAAAAGGCCTCTGGTGTGTGTGTTCTAGGTGAAGGAGCCGGTCGAATTGATTATGATCGATTCGCTGTTTCAACAAAGTTTGTTGGGCACAGACTTGAGTTTCGATAGGATTATTTAGCTCAAAAATGATTCTGTCCTCACAGGATTCGACGGTAAGTGTTTAGATAATTGACTAATGTGCGCGGCCACGCAGACACAGAAGCGAAATGTGTGCGGAAATCCATTCAAAACGTCACATGACCAAACCGGAAAACTGGTCTCATTGCATCCGCTTGTCAGAGAAAGTGTTAACAGAAGTATGAGCTGACTGCATATCTATAGACTTTTAAGGTAATCAGCAAATCTACCTAGTGAAGAAGAAAAATGAAAAAAGCTTTTAGATATCAATCTGCATATGCGAGGGACATCAGTTATGCTGATATTTTCTCACTCCTTTTAAGTTATCTTGAATAAAACAGCTACTTTTTGTAGCTGAGGGACATACAAAAGACCTAAACCGGAAGCGATCCGATCTGTTTTAAATTGCACATAACCCCTATTGCAGTTTAAATGGTCAACCGCTGTAGAGTTAGAACTAAAAAATGCGGTTTACAGGTTTCATAGAAAGAATGGTGTGAGCGGACCTGAGGTAAATCAGTCGCAGTGAGAATACGGTTATGTTTGCAGACTAAATAGCTCAATACTACGGAGGACTAGGAGTGACACATAAAAATAAAACGAAGAATCAATTAATTAATTTAATAATTCAAATATAAAAATAGGGTTGGAGAGGGTTGGCACTTCAAATTGAGGTGAAAGTCGATTGGTTGCTCCCACGTGTGAACTGTCCAATGGCATTTTAGCACTCGATTGACAAATGGATAAAAAAAAGCATTTGGCAAACTGAAAAAGAAAAGCAATTGGTAAATAGAGAGAGAAAAGCATTTGCAAATGCGCATTTAAAATGATTTACTAATGTACTTTTTATTTTATTAATCCACGTTTTAAAAAAATGAATTAAACAACCCGTTTCCAATTCATCTATTTATTTATACATTCAAAAAAGATTTTTTAAATTGATTGTTTTATTAAACTACATTTAAAAACAGGAATTAAATAAACAACTTTAAATATGTCTATTAATTTGCCCATATAAAAAGTGATTTATTTATATACATTTTTGTATTTGAATTATTAAATTAATTTATTTATTCTTCGTTTTTTTTTTTTTATGTGGCACTCCTGATCCTCCATACAATACGAGAGAAAACAAGAAGCGCAAAGACATGAAATAAAACGTCTTCATGAGTGGATTAAGCGATGGAAATAACGGATGATGGGCAGAGAATGCTAACAAAACTCGAGAAATTACGAATACACACTCATCACAGGTGTAGCATGGAAACTCAAAACACCTGTAACATTCCTCAGTGTGGGTTTCAGGGATGTTTAGATAACTCTTGAAATGTTCACGTTCACTTTTCATGAAAAAAATTATCTGTGCAAATGCTTGTTTGTTTTCATATTATAATATAATAGTATAAATATAGTTTAAATATATTTAAACTGATATATCTGTTTTTATAGCATTAGAACCGATGTAATATCAGTTTAAATACTTCAATTATACTTATATTTTATTATATTATAAGCCTAATAAAGCCATTAAAAAATTTGAAACCCCCTGATATAGAAAATCTTGGAAATTCACCAAACATTTTGATGATTTAATGCTGTCTATTGCTAATAATTGACTGTACAAAAACACATTACAGTTGTCCCAAGCCATTTCAGTGTAACTGTTACGTATTATTATTATAAAGAATTGAACTGTCCTGCAGAAGATTTTTTTTTAGATAGAATTTCTTGGTAAAGACTGGTACAGTTAACACAGCACAGTTTAGAAAAAAAAAACTGATTTAAAATGATTTAATAACTCACTAAGTTACATCAAGGGTCAAATAAAATAGAAATGGCACATTAAAGTTAAACGTTACAATTGCATGATTAAACCATTTTTGTGTGTGTTTACGTGCACTACAGGTTTGGTATAAAGAATGTTTTTGCTCCGGCCGCTCAATAGAGAAAAGTTTTGCTCAGCATGAAAAAAAAAATTAGCGGGAACATTGTAAGTGACTCTTTACACCTGCTGTGAACATGCGTTTGAAGTAATTGGATCACAGTAAGCACTTGACCACATTAAAGTCAGATGTACATCTGCTTTAAATGCAGGGATGGATTCTGACTACAGTAATATGTACTGCAGAGGTTATGCTACAAATAATCACTATCCATCACTTTGATGGATTTTCCATCATGATCTGTTTTTGAAATATTGCAGCATTTAAGGTGACATTAATATCACTAGAGCTTCTCTTTTAGTCACCAAGTGCTGTGTTGCGGGTTCTTGCCTCTTTATTATTATTCTGCTCTTTAAATGCTGAGAAGAGACAAGACGCCACGCTCTTTCGATCTGGTCACCCGAGTTAATGATCGATATCCCATGAATTATTCCACTGGGCCGCTCTCATCCCCAAATACTCCCTCACTCCCTCCCAGTCTATTTTCTACTTTAAAACTTTTTTTTTCAACCCTATTAGTATCTTTTAATGTGGGAATGTTTCTATAGCAGGAAACACAATATACAAGATGCCAATCAGTAGTTGGAATTATCCATCAGTGTTTTTAGAATTCTGTAATTTTAGGTTCACACAACCCCTGATGTATTATGTAAGTGTTGCCTTACATTTTGCATTTAAATAGGAACTATATCAACTATGGATGTGGATGTGTTACTTGTGAAAAAGTACACTTTAGTATACTTTTTTAAAAAGTACTAATTACTGAAATAATATTTATAGCGAACTGAATTTTCAGACTCTTAGTTGCAAAACGTATTACAGTTTAAATTTACATTAAATTCAATTAGTTAGAGTTCTTTTTTGGCACTTAAGTGCTAATTTGTATGTGATTTCATAATACTTAGTGTCTTCTAATGTGGTTTAATTATACTGCCAGATGTACTGACTAGAATTTGCCATTTACATTTAAACCTGTATGTCACGTATTGATAATTCAGTACCTTTAAAACATATTAACTTTATATGTAGTATAACACAAAGTTAAAATTATAACCAAGTAACAAAATTAACCCTTTCAGATGGTACTAAAAACATATTTAAAACAGTTCATGTGAGTACAGTGGTTCAACCTTAAAGCAAAGAGAATACTTTTTGCACGCCAAAAAACCAAAATGGCGACTTTCAACAATATCTAGTGATGACCGTTTTCAAAACACTGCTTCATGAAGCTTTACGAATCTTTTATTTCAAATCAGTGGTTTGAAGCGCCAAAGTCATGTGATTTCAGGCTTTGTTACATCATAAGTGTTTCGAAATTTCAACGTGACTTTGGCAGTTTGATACGCGCTCCGAACCACCAAAAGATTTGTTAAGCTTCGAAGCAGTGTTTTGAAATCGGCCATCACTAGATATTGTTGAAAAGTCGATATTTTGTTATTTGGCGCCCAAAGTATTCTTTTCACTTTATAATAAGGTTGAACCACTGTAGTCACATGAACTGTTTTAAATTAGTAGCTTTCTGGGCATCTGAAAGTGTTAATTGCTGGTGAAAGAGGCCTCACTGAGCCATCGGATTTCAAAAATATCTTAATTTGTGTTTCCGAAGATGAACGAAGGTCTATCTGGGGAAGAATGACATGAGGGTGAGTAAATAATGACATAATTTACATTTTTGGGTGAACTAACCCTTTGAAGGTCATGTCAAATCAAACGTTTAAAGTTCATTACAGAGTGCACTCTTTAAAAGTCTACTTAAGTGTGTTAAGAAACAGAAAATGAAAACCCAAAAATGAAAATTCTGTCATTATTTACTCCGCCTCAAGTTGTTCCAAACCTGTATGAATTTCCTTCTCCTGCTGAAAACAAAAGAAGACATTTTGAAGAATATGGATAACCAAACAGTTGATGGGTCCCATTTACTTCCATACCGTGGACCCCATTGACCTCCACAGCCCATCAACTGTTTGGTTACGACATTCAAATTGTCTTCTTTTCTGTTAAGCCGAAGAAAGAAATTCATACAGGTTTGGAACAACTTGAGGCGGAGTAAATAATGACAGAATTTTCATTTTTGGGTGAATTATCCCTTCAAGTAGCCTTTTATTTCAATATTGTTATCTCCAAGTGCATACTCATTACAGATAAGCACACTTCTTACCTATCTAAAGAATAACCAGAGATAATCTGAATACAAAATACATGTAAATGGCAGGTATAAATGAGGCAATTGGCCTGTAATGCCCTGCAATACCTTGACAGGTTATTTGACCTTCTGAAGTGTGATTTCAAATAAAATTATGTATTCTCAGTCCAAAGGGCACTGAAAATGGCATCCGAACAAGTATACTGTACATATTGATACATCATAGGATTAGAACTGTGACATTTATCCATCAGTCATTGTGGACCACATCAGTACTACTCAAAGTTTAACTGTTACACTAGTTTATGTCATAATGCTAGAAACCCCTGCATTACGCAAGTGTTATCTGTGGTTGACGTTAAGGGATGTTCCAAACGAACAAATTGAGTGAAGTGAACGCATCATTTGCTCAAGAACAAACAGTCGAACTGAAAGCTTAAACTATCGTCTGTTCAGAAAATTGGTGGATTATGCTCTCAAATGACCTGATCTCGGCTTCATTCTAAAAACATTGATTTGCCTCCTGATTATTCAGCATTGCGGAGCAGTTTGTGCATCATAATAATTCCTTTGGGTGGTCCCTCTCATGTGCCCCATGCAAAGCATCTCAATGGATTCCTTGTGAGTTCAACAAGGTTCGCTACTGGGATCCCTGGGAGTTGGCGAATCAGTGTGGATTATCTTCAGGTCCTGTCTGTTTTTTCTTGAAGCTTCTAAAACATGTTCATCTCCCGGGGCTGTCAGTCAAAATTCATTTTCCAAAGATCTACTTGAAGAAATAATTCTGCCATCATTTACTCGCCCTTGTGACGTTCCACTTTCCTTTAATTAGAGAAAAAAGCTGGATGAAGCCTGCGGGACATGTCCTCATATCCATACTGCTGGCATGACAGGCTTTATTCATCCCAAAGGTGAAATTTAGGTGCAGAATAGCACCACCTATAAATAGTAAAGAGTACAAAAAGTGCCACTATACATACACATGAAATCCAACCGGTCAGCGCAAGACAGAACAATGCCATTTATGCATGCATTAGCTGCTAATTTGGATATTTCTATGCATAAATGTGATTTATCCATGTTTGTGAGTGGGCCTGTTTTGAACCATGAATTTTGCAGTGTTTTTATCTCTTGCTGAACAACATCGGGTGCTTCTACATGGACGCTAATGTGGCAACCTTTAATTATTCATGCAACACCTGTCTATGTCAGTGCATCTGATTTATGGTAATGGATTATCTACCCCGCAAAGAGGACCGCATGCTTCCGAGAGCCCAGAGATGTGGTGTCAGCAATTAGAACATACTCTCCCAGCAGGCATGTGAAGCATGGATAGTTTGGGATTGAGAGGAAAGTGAGAGTTAAGCCATGGCGGGATGCTCTTCAGCCACTCATCAGAGCCTGGCATCTGAAGCAGATGTTATATGAATAGGACTAATGCTCTCAAAGAGCTTTTAACAGTCAGGAGGTTAGACATTTCTATGCTATTTTGTGTGTTGGGATGGACTTTGGGGGTGCTCAAGTGGTTTTTGAAAATTCATGAACATTCTGTCATCATTAACTCACCCTCATGTTTCTGAACACTAAAGGAGACTCTTTTCAGAATTTCCAAGCTGCTCTTTTCCGTACAGTTGAAGGGATGGTGATTTGTACTGCCAAGTTCTAAAAGGACGAAAAAAATTTAAAGGGGTCCTTGATTATGATTGCACTTTGTTTTTACTTTACTTTAGCAACATCTGCAAAGTTACGACGCTCAAAGTTCAATGCAAAGGGAGATATTTTCTTTTACAGAAATCGCTTTTTAAGGACTACAACAAATGGCTGGTAGGAACTACAATAAGCTTATTCCTGGGTGACATCCCAAAACACAAAATCTACATAAACCTTGCCCCTGGGAGAACGCAACAAAGGGGGTGAGGCCATGTTGGGCTGCTTTAGAGAAGAGGAAGAGTTGTTGTAGTAGAGTGTTGTTACCATGCCGTCATTTTACACCGGACGGTTTTATAAATGAGGATCAATTCAACACTGGATTTCCACAAAAGATTAACATGATGGCACATGCTAGTCAATTAGCTGATTCAACTCCACAGCAACTACATATGTTTATCCACTACCTATTCAGGAACGTCCAGTTTCATTCTAAAAGTTGTAACTTCTTCTTGAGTCTCTCCATCAGTGTCCGATTCCGGTTTGAAGAATGTAGGGATGAACGCAGTTACTGACAATCGTCATTTTGGCTGCGTGAGATTCTCCAGCTTTGTTAAAGCTCCGCCCTCTTCTAGAAAGGGGGCGGGGAGCAGCAATTCATTTGCATTTAAAGGGATTAAAGGGTTGCATTTAAAGGGTTAAAGAACAGCATGCAATTAACTTTGGGTATGTCTTTTTTTTAATTTATTTATTTTTTTTAGGTGCTTTAGGCAAATTTTTCAGGAATGCTGAGGGGTTAATTATTACAATAGTAATGTATTGCTAGAAATAACATCAAAAGTGGAAAAAGTAGATAAAAACATGTACATTTACACACAAACTGACCACCAACCACCACTTTCAGATGCAATATATATTTTTAGGCTCACAGGATTGTGGGATATCGTACGCAGCGATGGAAACATCTATGCTGCCTTCAATAATCGATCAGATGGAGGAATCCTGCTTTATAGGATGTCACACCATCAATGGATTCGAATGGGCCTTGTTGCCTTCCTACCTCTGTATGATGCCCTCGAAGGCAGCATTTTTCAGCTTTTGGATACAGTCCTCATTTTTTAACTGAACACAAGCGGAAATTAGATCTGTGAGCTCCGGCAGAAGGAAAGATTATTTTGTTTTCTCAACACTGATCAATGATCATAGTAGTGTCCTTATTCATAGCTAATAATATTGTTCTATTATTATTTAATATTATTTTGGCGTGTGCATGAGTGTCGCTGTTTTACTTGCATGCCATTTTCCTTGTCCAATGGGTTTGTATTATCCACAATGCAGTTCAGTTGATGATTTTGTTGTAGTATGGCATGCAAATGCAAGATAATTCAACATTTCTAAACTGAAACAAAATATATAATAATGCATTTAATATTAATCTTCATTTTTGGGTGAACAGTTCCTTTAAGTAACCAATGGTTTCAAAAGGATGCTTTACTAATAGTGTTGAGTCTTAATGAATTGTAATGAGTTTCTAAACGTAAATGTGTATTTGGTGACCTTACCCCTAGTGAACAACTTTATGGAATCTATTGCGTCTCTAATGTAATTGAACTTTCAATATTTCTCAGTTAGCTTTAACTAATTGTTGTTAATTAATTATGTCTAGTGATTTTATCATTTAAAAGCTCAGCTGATACAGAACACAGGGGAATGTTAAAATCACCGTGAAACATTACTCGTAAATCATTTTACTTCCACAATGTGATGTTATTCTGACTGAAATGTCACATTCAATGGGAGAAAACAACACATTAAGAATTGACTGAACAGGATTAGGTCAATCGGACTAAAGTTCACTAAGCAAAGCTACTAGCTAACATACACTAACATGATAATTTATGTATTGTGTGCATATTTATGCACATCTATGAACATTACTTAACCAAATACATAACCAAAATCATCTATTAGCAAAGAAAATAGTCTCAGTTTTAATAACCTGTTGACAACTATAATATTTGCAAGCCAAGTTCCAAAATAATGTCTACAGAAATATATCTCTTCTGATGAGGCCTCTGTAAATCAAACTAGAGAATTTGATCAACAAACTAATTGCAAGCAGAAGATGGTGCGGTGCTTGAGCTATGAATTAATCTGGCATTTGAATATGCAAATTTAATCAGGGTATGGCAATCAAGTTTTCTTTTGTTTTCCAGTCAACTACAGTGACTTTTTCTGTTTGTGACCTCCTTCTATGAGCGGTTTGGAAGGGGGCATCCGCTCTACTCCAATCCTTGTTCAGCATGGGGTTCGAATAATACTGATGCGTTCTACAGGAGAAAAGAGGCACTGATGCAAAGCAATCTAATTATCCAGTCATCAGGCAGGCCAGCAGGTGGCCAGGCCTCTGAGCCGTAGAGAGATAGGGAGATGTTGAATGACGTGCTTACTGCATTAGCAGTGTACCCATGCTCAACATATGACATATGGGATGTTTCTCAAAACCTAGAGGGAGCTACCAAGCTACCTTTTTTAGGGGAAAATTGTAGGTAATACAGAATTTTCTCCATCATACGTTTTAAAATTAATTGCATGCCATTCATCAGCACAGCCCATCCAGCATTTAATATGATATTCTAATATGGATCTATCATACTGCAGTGTGCAACACGTGTCTCACAGCTGCCGGCGAGCGAACGCTCAGAGTAACGTTATAATATAATTTTCAACGCACTTAAATGTATCTAATATGATAGAGCTGCATCACCTCACACTCATGACCGGAAAACCGGAAGCGACGCTGGCGACTGTGGCATAATAAATGTTCTGCTGCTCGGGAGGCGTGTGTTGTGTTCGACTCTCATTTATAATCGTTCAGCTCCCACAACACTCGACCCCGCTCTTCAGATTACAGTAACGTTAATAATCGCATCCATGAACATGATTTCTCCCCGAGTCCCATCCTGATTCTTTTCCACTGGCTGTGAGGTGAAGACCACATGTCCCAAGATTCCACGCTCAAACTTGGCGTCATCAAGCTACGCCCTTTTTTGAATAAGCGACCTCTAGCGGACAAAAAACTACATAGTGCACCTTTAATCATCTAACCATAACATTGACAAGACCTGATAACACTGAACTGAAACAAGGGAACTAAGGGTATGTTTACATCAGAGCTTCCCATCGCAAAAGCTCGCAAAAGCCCGCCGTTAAAAAATATATACCGACATTTACCTACAAATACATTTATTAACAAGTTTGTAAGAAAATTATGTGAATTATGAGAACTATGATGTAAACATTCTTTACAAATATATTTAAATCCATAACACTAACTGTACATACTTTCAAAAAAATCTAATTTTAGAACAATTGGAATATTTTAATTATTTTAATATATTGATTTGGACTAGCTACGGCCCCCCCTGCAATACCGCTACAGCCCACCGGGGTCCGCGGCCCACAGTTTGGGAAGCACTAATTTACACAACAACCATGTACTAACCGAAGTTTTTTTTCTTTGTACAGATAACAACATAAAACAAAGACTTTAAGTTAGTTAACTCGCTGTCTGTTTTGAGACACAGCCATTGTAATTAGTCAAACAGCAAGTAGCCTATCTTCAGGTATTTGGTCACCATTCCAACTGTTCAACATTTGGTCTTGAATGTAATAAACAAAGTTTAGCTTTAAAATCCCCCTCAGAATCCACATGGGGTAACATGTCCAATCTGTCTTTGTCATGAAAGATTTATATTTGAATAGACCGTTCTAATGAGAATCATCAGCAGGGAAGTCCACACTGAATATGTAAATACATGGGAACAATTTAACATGTGTGGCTAATGTCTGCTGGGTTTTAGGGAGCGATTTCAGTCGCCAAATAACATGTGCCCATCTGCCTGGTGCTAAAGTTCTGTTCTGCCATTCTTTGTGCAAATAGCAACTTTCTGGAAGCATCTCCATTAGTCCTTATTGGATGGCTTGATAAAGTCTTTTTAATGCAGTCTAGAGTTCAGGAAACTTGTTTCTGCATTATTAGTAAATGGGACGACATTAACATTCTTACGTGTTTGTGTTTAGTTGAGTGCGTTTCTCACAAGCACTGACAAAAAATAAGTGACTAATGTTATTCTGCAGAACAAAATGCTCTTGTACAGAATGGAAGTAGTTTAAAACAGTTAGTCCATGTCTATTAGTGTCATTTATATATCAGTATAAAAATTGTTTAAAGAACCGATATGCATTTGAAGTTAGTCTCTATCTTCTGGGAACTATGGAGTCCTTAAAGACAGGTTAAAAAAATAAGATAAAAAAAATTATATTTTAATGCTTTTGCTTTCCTCCTGAGACCATTTGCGTATGCTCACAAAACTTTTGTGATGGAAAAAAATTTCAGTGCTTAAGCAAGTGAACGCAAAGTTTCTAGGGGGGACATAATACTTTTTGGAGAGAATGCAAATGTTTTGCGAGCGAACGCAAAATTTCTCAGCAGGAAATCAAATACAATACTTTTGCAAAAGCATTAAAATATCATTTTTCCTCCATCTCATATTTTTCCATCACCATGTGGCTCCGTAGGGAATGTCTTCTCGCCTCTAAATTATAAATTGCATCTGTTGTGTGCTCATATGTTATTTAGATCTAAACAGAAGAAACACAAATACAAAAACACACTGCACTTCTCAAGATATTTACAAGGATTTTTAACATTGACCAAATTTTTGGGCTGACATGAAAAGGAATTCACTAGTTTACCACCATAATGTGGCGTATTTCAGTAAATTCAATGAGGGTAAAAAGCAAAAAGGTAATGATGGTAGTTGAACAAACTCAGGGATGTCACATTAGTTCGAGTTGGCAAAACCAAACCAATCCAAGTAGGCTTTGTTGGTACCATGATCGTCATCTTTCTTTCTCTATCTACTCAGGCTTTGATTCGGAGTACATCAATGGACTGTGTACACGTGAAAGTGTGACATCAGTATTGAACAGCCAATCATGTCTTCAAACAAAAACTGTGATTGACTTCTCGCAAGAGAGTCAGTACGATTCACTTCTCTCTTCTACCAAAGATTAAGAGATTATTGCTTTATCACGTCAGAGGCGTGACACTTTACTCACAGCTGATTGGTCCAATCTCTTCAGAACATAACACAGAAGGTTGCCCATAGAGGATCCAAGTTAGGATCATTGGGAGGATCACTGTTTAAAGCCTAGCTACTTTTAAGGTGCCTAAAACTTTTATTTTGTTTTTTGAGGGTGCGTTCACACTTGTCATGTTTGGTTTGATTAAAACGAACCCTGGTGCGATTGCTCAGTTAGTGCGGTTCGTTTGAACATATGTGAACGCCGCCATCCAAACCCTGGTGTGGACAGAGACCGCTAAAAAGATGGGTCTCGGTCCGCTTCCAAACGAACTCTGGTGCGGTTCGATTGATATATGAACACAACACGGACCAAAGACATGTAAACGAACCAAAAACAGGAAGTGATGTCACAAGATGCAACGCTACAAGTCAGCTGATTTGACGACGTGGAAAGATCGGTGTATCCAAAATGAGTCATTTTCATTTTTCATCATTTAGCAGACGCTTTTATCCAAAGCGACTTACAAGGGGAGCAATTAGGGGTTAGGTGCCTTGCTCAAGGGCACTTTAGTCATGGTATCGAAGGTGGAGAGAGTGCTGTTCATTCACATTCCCCACTTTCAATTCCTGCCAGCATGGGAATCGAACCAGCAACCTTCAGATTACAAGTCCGACTCCCTAACCTCCAGGCCACGACTACCAGTCGAGGGCAAACGTGGAGCAACGAGGAGGTGAAGTGCCTCATCAATATTTGTTTCTGCACACAACGGAGGAAATCCTGTTTTGAACATTTTATGAGCTCTTCGTGAGTTCTCAGCTGGTAAAAATAAAGCATATGTACACGCATAAAATGATAGCGTTTAATCCAGAACACAGCATTGTTTTGAATGTTCGGTAAGAAAGCTCCGTCACCAAATATACGTCATTAAAGCCGACCAATCAGGTTGTGACTGTTTCCCTATGCCTTTGGTTCGGTAACTTTAGGTTCGCTGTTAAAAATGCCAGTGTGAACATTAAGCGGACCAGGACTATATGTTTTGTTTTTGTTTTTTTGGTCTGGACCAAACGAACCAAACGAACTGAACTACAAGTGTGAACGCACCCTGATTGTTTCAGTATATAAGACTTTTTTATTCCTCGTCTGGGATCGTGTAGAGCCCGCTGAACCTGCAATTTGGACCTACAACCCATCGGTAGCTGTTGAAGTCCACTATATGGAGAAAAATCCTGAAATGTTTTCCTCAAAAACTATAATTTCTTTTTCGATTGAAGAAAGAAAGAAAAACACCTTGGATGACATGGGAGTGAGTAAATTATCAGGTTTTTTTGTTTGTTTGTTTTGAAGTGAACTGATCCTTTAAAGGGATAGTACACCCAAAAATTAAAATTACCCCATGATTTACTCACCCTCAAGCCATCCTAGGTATGTATATGTATGACATTCTTCTTTCAGACGAATACATTCTGATTTATATTAAATTATATCCGAATAAAGGGAGTGGAAGGTATCCCAAAATTTGAAGTCTAAAAAATTGCACCCATCCATCATAAAACAAGTCCACACGGCTCCAGGGGGTTAGTAAAGGCATTGAAAAAGGCATTTTAAATATATCCATATTTAAAACTTTATGAACTGTAATCTCTAGCTTCTGCTAACTGTCGTTCACAAGAGAGTTCCCAGCTTATGACGTAGGACGCAGACGCAATGTGAGCTCCGGTGAGAATATGCAAGTCCCGCAAGAACCAAGTTGTGTACAGCAAAGGAAATCCGCATAAAGAAGCGAATTGTTTGAGCTATACTCTACTTTATTAGTCTTAAAATGGTGAATTTGTGTAAACATCCGGATTGCTTCAACAAAGCTAAAGTCTTAAAGGCACAATATGTAAAATTTTTATATTAAAATATTCAAAAACCACTTGCAGTGTTATACATTTCGTTCAACTATATACTTACATTATCCTAAATATTTCCAAGAATTTGTAAATTCAGAGAAATTCACCATTTTAAATAGTGCCCCAGTGTCACTTGTCGCCTGTCAATGACGTAATATCTGCGTTATCCCTAGTTTCCACTTGTACTGCATAGTACTCCCATTATGGACCATGGCAAGCAAACTTTGGGATAAAAGGAGAAATAAAACGAGGATCGATATTGGCGTGGCATTTGAGATGATGAGAGCTTTTAAACAAACTTCGACTTGACAGAGATGGCGCTCTTGCACGTTATTAGACAAGGTCAGCAAATGTAGGTTACATAAGACCAATCAATGTTATAAAGCTCAACACGGTGAAATATCATCAGTATGATATTCTAATGTTGATCTAGCTTACTGTTAAGTCTCATTCAGCCAACAAACTAATACATAGAATAACATTACAACTTTCAACACTCTCAAATACAGTTTAGACAAAGTGAAACAGCGCTGCGTTACCTCACAGTTTTAATTCATCAAATAAACTGACCTGTATGAGTAGTATTTCAGCACTTGTGAGTAGTTCAGTAGAATGAAATGTCCTCGTTTCTTTACATCCCCTGGACTCGCGTGTGCCACTGATATCTGTCTCTCATTAGTAATCGTGAAGTCAAGTCAACATACAGAACTTAATTGTCTATGCATATTAAACAGTAACAGGAGAAGGTATTTTAACACCCCCCAAAAATGATTTTGACTTTTCACTTTTGTTACTCTTTTTCTTTGAATTTGCACTCTTTTGTTTTCTGTCCTTTTCTACAAAATGCAGCATTTTTTCAAAAATAGCTTCATTAATTCACCATTTGTGAGTTTCTAGGCTGATTTGAGGCGGGGGGGGGGTGTTTTCTGAGATCTCTGGGAGATGATGAAGGGGAAGTGAATGACACGATTCATCCTGTATGACTTCAGATTGTGCACAAGTCTTTGCAGTACATCCCTCTGCCTATTACATCATCATTGTTTCCCCTAATGTGAAGACAGACACAGTCAAGTCTTTGTATGCTTGTGTTGTCTGATTTGAGTGATCCTCTGGGGTGGCGATGGAGACAGTTTAAGCTCCTTATCAGCATCAGGAGAATATGAAATCCAGTGGTAAACAATGTACAGCAGCCCCAAACACTCTTTGGTACCCTCCACGCATTCTTTCTCCTGTCATGCTCCAGAACAAATTGGATGGATTACAGGCGATATGCTGCATGGATCTAACCTGACTTTGATTGGAGATCGTCCAGCAGGCTGCTGCTAATGAGGCTGTGGAATTGAAGTTTTCACAATGCTGAAATCTTTGTCGTATACGTTGAAAGTTCAGAGATCTATTTAAGACTATAAAGGAGCAGCATTCAGGACTTTGCAATGGGCTGTTCTGTATCCCCAATAAAACCTCTTCCTTGATGTGAGGCAGTAAAGATTTCTTCACTGACTAAAAAGCAATCAGTGTAGCACCTGAAATGCAAATTGATTTGATTGGGTCAAGCTCTGATTCAAAACCAAAAGAACTGACTAGCTGCCTTCTAAGAAAGCATTTTAAGTGTAATGGAACCTCAAAATTGACTTACTGTATTTTTATTACTCAAAACAGGCAACTCCAACAAAAGTAGAGTTACTTATGTGATGTGAATGAGAGACAAGACCAACAAATTATTCCAACAGTTTGGTGTTAGCATGTTGCTAAGCTAAAATCGTGATGCATTGGTAAACATAAAAAGTTACATGGCACACACAAATATTGCCTAAATCATATATGTTATGTTATATATATATATATATATATATATATATATATATATATATATATATATATATATATATATATATATATATATATATATAAATAATACTGAACAATACAAAAAAAATTCACTAAGCTTGTTGCAATGCATTCTGGGATTGTCTTCTATGGAATGAATGAATCGGATTGTGTCAGTGTTCTATGGAAGAAATGAAATGAATCAAATGTGTTCATTGATAACAAATCTGTGTTTGTGAACTACAGCAGGCTAGAAATTACAATCTCTATGTTTTTTTGCCACTTTGCCCTGCTCTGGGTCAGGTCACAGGGCTTAATGCTAGTTTCACACTAGAGTGAGCCTGAAAAGCACCTGGAAATGATTTTGTGCTATCAATCCTAGTCCTGTCTGTATCCACAGTGCCTTGAAGGTGAAGCTTGTCTCTATCAGGATGTGATGAATGACTTTATCTGCTCAACTGGCCATTTGAAAAAAAAAAAAAAAATCTTTTAAGACCATCACACAGGGGCCTGAGAGTGCTTCCATTGTTCACTCAGTCATCCTGTGTGCTTGTGTGTGAGAGGTGGTCGTAGTGTTAATGGGGGTTACATGTGCATGTTGTTTAATTGTTGTAGAAGTATTTATTCAGAAGCTTCTTTCATCCAACATTGATGACATCTATCTAGGCTAGATGTCATGAGTGACAATTACTACCAGTTAGTTTGGAATAATGGTGAAATTGTACTTTTTTTGAAGAAGTTTTTTTATGCTTACCATGATGAAAATAGTGCATTATTGTGAAATATTACAATTTAAAATAATTCCTTTTTGGGTTTTTTTGTATTTTAAAATAACTTATTCCTGTGATTGTAAAGCTGAATTTTCAAATACACATATCAGAATGATTTCTGAAGGATCATGTGACACTGAAGACTTAGGAGTAAAGCCCCAAATATAGTTCCCTTTGTACGCGTACGTGAGGATCAGCGTACAGTTTGTGTAACATGAATTTTGTCATCAGAAGAGTATGAGCGCACTGACAGATTTTTGTAACCACGTGTACTTGTACGCGCAGGTCACACACATTTTTTTTGCAGTAATTAGTTTATCCACAAGCCGGCAACCGTGCCCTGGGGGCATCGATTCACAAGGTAGTTAAAGAAAAACTGCATAAACAGAACAGACCGGAGCGCATGCAAGCTACAGCGACAATGGAGGCCTACATAGACGAGAGATTGTGTGAAGAGGGTAGAAAGTACCCTCATTTGTACAACTCTAGCATGAAAGAATACAAAGATGTTTACATGGGTTGTAACTCGTGGCAAGAGATTGTTTAAAACTGTGCATGAGTCAAATGCCTGTGTATGCGTACGAAATGAAGTATACTTTTAAAGACTGTGCGTTTGAATGTGCGCGTACACTAGCATATGAAGTATACCTAGGGCTTTTATGATGCTAAAAATTTTGCTTTGCCATTACAGGAATAAACTGCGTTTTAAAATATATTAATATTGAATAAGATTTCACAATATTACCATTTTTATAGTATTTTTTTAATTGAATTTTTGAAGCCTTGGTGAGCATAATAGACTTCTTTCAGAAACATTAATTAAACCAAACTTTTGACTGGTATAGTGGTGGAATTTTATTATTATTATTATAATAATAATATTAACAAGTTTTAAATGACTTTTGCATATGACAATGACCATTACCGGCCTCCTTAGACAATGATAAACTAAACATCACAATCGTCTCCTGCAAAACTGAAACAGAAAATGCTTGTTTTCTCCTTGGACTTAATGAATATATCAAATGATGCCATTTTGACTGAAAGACTTTCTATTTCTCCTCAGTACATTTAACATGGACTGCATGTCGACAGTTTTTCTTTCAGAATCATCTCTGTCCCTAATGGCTGCAGCACTCTGTAGAGCACAGATTTTCTCCTCTGGTTAAAGTGCATGCGAGTGCATGTAACCTGTTACTTTAGTACAAATGTGTGTGGTTAGTAAATGTAGTCAATTAAATGAGGGAGTGTAGAGGTTTATCACCCGGTGTGAATGTGAATCAGTTCCAAAGGCAAACTAAAGGAAATACAATTCAGATTTAATAACTTGTGAGCTTGGTAGGAGCATAGCCTGCTCCTGGTGGCTAAAAACGGATTCATTTATCCCATCTGTTCAAAACTTTTCTGAGGAACTTTGTCAAAAAAAGTAGTTAACTTAGTACTTAAGTCTGCGAATGGACTACATGACTTTTTCCCAAGGTTTTTTGCCCCAATTGTTTTGGAGGAGTCGCTGCTTCTTCCCAAAAGTCAAAGGGATTTGTGGATCTCGTTTACCATCTGCCCCATGTTATCAGTGCTACTCTGGACCCAGAACACGGCCAGCCTCCTCCCACGCCCTTCATAGAAGAAAAGCCAGGATCCACCACAATCACCAAGTACAAGCCTGCCACAATGCCTGATCTAATCATAACGCCTGATCCAATCATCACCCCTGAGCCCAGGCCTGATGAAAAGTCTGACCAGGTGCTTGAGCCGGCAACATCGTCCATCCCAGTTGGTGTGCTCTTGGAGTACGAGAGCATGGAGGGAAGCCCCACCCACACTCCCGTTGCTGAGGGTGAGCTGTACTTGGCCTGTGTGAATCGTTATGAGGAAATGGAAGAGGTCATTTTCTTCTCTGCTTGTCCAGCTCAGCTCCAAGTCTACTTTGTCTCCACTGGTCCCGCCCCACTCGAAGTGTCCTCTGTCTCCACTAGTCTCAGCCAGATCCAAGTCTCTGACCTCCCCAATGATACGACACAGCCTCCCTCTTCCACCTCACCAAGCCAGTCTTTCAGCCCCACCTCCACTCTGCTGCAAGGATGCTCCTCTGATCTTCCATTCTATAGCTCCGCCTTGGCATGTGGATCCCGTCTTCTCCTCGGGCCACCGAGCCTGTCACTCCACCTTGGCTCCTCCCTCACTCGGCTGCACCTGGGACCATCATCCTTACGGCTTCACCAGGATCTCTCGTTCCTCTGGCTGCACCCTTGTCAGTCATCACTCTGCCTATGCCACGGACTTCCGGGCCTTTGGCTACGCCTTGTCCCTCCATGCCTTCCATGGCTCGGCCTTGGCCTTCAGGACCTTCAGTGTCTCCCTGTCTCTCTGCCTCCTCAGCTCCAACTGGGTCTTCAGCTCTCCTGGCTCCACCACTGGTGGTCGGACCGCTGACTCCACCCAGGCTCCTACCACCATTGGTTCCACTGTAGCCCTTCGTGCTGGCTGTACTCCAGGTCGTCATCTGCATCATTCCTCCATCAGCTCCTCCCTCCTTCATCTCCACCGTAATGTTTCCATCTTCCAGCCACGCCTTGGTCACCTCCCTCTCCAGATCCACATCCTCCTCCAGAGCCCCCAATCTCGCTCCTCTTTTGGACTTGGATAGTCAGTTACAGAGTGAGGACGCTCCTTCCGGGAGGGGGTGTTATGTCAGGAGTATGTTAGTTTGTTTTTTGGTTTCATTTTCATTCTGTTCTCTGTTCTGGTTTGCCGGAGTTCTGTTTGCTAGTTAGTTTCCATAGCTACCCAGTTTCACACATGTTCTAAGTTTCATTGATTACTCTGTGTTTATTTAAGCTCTTGAGTGTTCAGTGTTGGATGTTATTAAAGATTTTTTCTGTTTTATTCATCATTGTGCAATCATCACTGCAACCCATTTGTGACAATATCATCCAAACCTTTGTGACTTACTTTTTCTGTGGAACACAGAAATTTTGTAAATGTCTTTTTCCTCACATAAAAAACTTATACAGGTTTTCATTTGTTTTTATACTACAGTGCGAATGCCTTTGAGCTGATTAAACATTGAATTGAGACTAAAGTTTATTGATTTTTTCTCTTTGATTTGTTTGAGACATATCTCTAGCAGGAAAAAAAAACATCTCATGGGTAAAGAGTCACAGATGCATTCAAAAGCATACACAGTTTTTGCATTCACACATCACCCATACAAAAAATGCTTCCTCTCAGTCATTTACAGTTTTGTCGTTAAATTTAATAGGAGCTGGAAAATACAAACATCCTCTAAAGGAGTTAAAATTGGCCTCAAAAGATTGCTGCCGGATGTTAGTTGTGTATGAGGAAAAGATATTGGTCCATAAAGGATAACAAACTTCCTGAATTACCCTCCTGGAATCAGTAATATTGTGTTACTTTTGACGTCTTATCTTTCTTGAACTTTCTTAGCTAATAATAAAAGATCAGAAGTGCAGAAAATAAGCTCATTAATAAACTGAAACATCTCTTTAATTTTATGCAAATGTGGTCAGTATCATTACATAATGTTAATAGGCAAAGATCCCTGACTGAGATTTTGATTACTGCATTTTGAGATTTTGATTACCGAGATTTTGATATCAGATTCAAAGCTTATAAAGCTTCACACAGGATATTTCAGAAGGTTGTAATTTCAGTTGTTTGGACTGTAAAATTATACAGTGTTGTATATTTATGGTGCAGTGTATTTTGCAACTGATGATCTTGCATATGAATGTATTATTTTTTAAATTATGATTTACTTTCTTGCTATTGAAACAGGAACGTTGGGAGGGTTATTAGAGCAGCTCATCTCTTTCTTTTAAATAGCCAATAGGCTTTAGTGTAGGTCACAGTCGGAAACCATAATCCTCATTCTACAGAGCATTTGATTGGACAAAAATTTGTACACACCCCTGAGTACAAGATGAGTCATCAATGCTTCGGTTGCTTTTTCCAAGAAGAGAATATTTAAATTTGCATATCTACTCAAGGTTACTTTTTTCAACTTTATATTATGCAGATTATTGACTATTAACAGTATTCAGTGCAAATGAAATGTCTACACACCCCTGTTAAAACAGCTGTTTTTTGTGATGTGAAAAAACAAAGATAAATCATAGCAGAAATTTTACACTTTTAATTTAAAAATTACAACCTATGCAGTGCCACCGATATTCTTTGTTGTCCATGACTCTTGTAGAAGCAAGCAACCAAGATGTCAGAAAAATCTTAATCAGTCACTTCAGGTGAAGTTAGCTGTGTACTGTTTCACATTAACTTGATTAATTAATTCTGAACTCAGCAACAATCCCAATTATAAGAGGGTGAGCACACTTATGCAAAAGGTTATGTTACGTTATGCTATTTTTATCTTTTTTTCTCTCTGAAATGTGTCACTGGAATTCATCGGCATTGCAAAAGTTGCACATTACATGTGCAAAATTTCTGATGTGATTCAACTTTATCTGATTTTTACATCACATAAACCTGCACATGAGCGAATAGACTTTTTATATCCACTGGAGATTACCTCAAAGCTAACTGACACAACTCCAAATTAAATCAAAATTGAGATTTCATTTGATTTTGAGAACATTTGAAATACCATTCAATTAACTGTGGAACAACTAAAGTTGATGATTTGGAAGGTTCTCTTGAAAATCCACACAATGCATTGAAGTACAATGAACTAATCTGATATGATGCTGTAGTTTTATTCAGTGAGATGGACAATAGCATCTAGATGTTTCCATAGATACAAATCAAGACTTTGGCATCATCTTTGCACATGAAACAAGACAGCACAGAGAAAAGAAAAGATGTGAATATGGAAATGTGCAGAGTTTAGAAAAAAAGAACACAGGAGATTAAGATGTTGAAGACTCCAACACGGAGCAAATGCCAAAACATTAAAAACATATTATAAATAATGTATTAATAGCAGGTGATGTCTGGACCCCATTCAACAAACATCCCAGCATGCGAAATCCCTTGTAGAGGAGGCGGACTGTATTATTTCACCAGCCATGGGAAAGATGCCCATAAACAAAGCTGTTTCAGCTTTGAATTTAAATGTAATTTTCCTCATCCTCCTTTTGGAAGTACTTAAAGCTCATTTAGATATTGCTGCTTAAAGGATATATACAGGACTATACATTGATGAGCCAAAATATTATGACCAGTCACAGGTGAAGCAAATATTGTTGATCATATCCCAACAAGGCCACATATTAAGTTCCGGGTTGATTAGATGTTAATCAACGTGTTGGATGCAGGAGAAATGGGCAGTAATAAAGATCTGAGCAATTTTAACAAGGTCCAAATTGTTATAGCAAGGCGACTGATTCAGAATGTCTCTGAAACAGCAAAGCTTGTGGGTCAGCAGTGGTGAGAATTTACTAACAGAGGTCCGAGAAGGAATAGACCACAAACCAGGGACAGGGTGTTCGGCACCCAAGGTTCATCGATGCATGAGAATCTGGTCCGAAACAAAAGAAGGTCTACAGTGTCACAAAAATGAAATGATGGTTATGGGAGGAGTGTTTCACAACACAGTGCATCGCACTCTGCTGCATACGGGGCTGCGTAGCTGCAGACCAATCAGAGTGCCTATGATGACCAGTGCACTGTCGAAAGTGCCTAAAATGGGCATGGAAGCATCAGGATTGGAGCTCAGAGCCGTGAACTTTTTGGTTGCCTCGTCTAATGAGTCCCGTATGGACCATTTACCTGGGGAAGTGATGGTACCAGGATGCACTGTGGGATGACGAAAAGCTAGTGAAGGGAGTGTGATGCACTCTGCAATGTTCTGCTGGGAAACCCTAGATCCAGCTGTTCAGTTGGATATAAATTTGACTTGTAGGATCTGCTGCTATCGTCTTGGTGCCAGATATCACAGGACACCTTCAGGGGTCTTGTAGAGTCCATGTCTTGGCGGGTGGCGCTGTATTGGCAGCAAGCGGAGGATCGACCGCATATTAGGCAGGTGGTCATAATGTTTCGCTTTATCTGTGTATATCTTTCCATTGATTCTCAAGAGTTTACTGTGGAACAAACTCTATGCAAAGTGGAATCTAATAAAATAATAATAAGATGCTCCAATAGATTCATCTATAATATTGTCTGCATTTGTATGTCATAAGGAGATTGATTTGTGATTCAATTCTGGAGCTTAAAAAGATCATCCAATTGGTCTTCATTGCTCCTCACAGAGGCATGGTAAAGCAAGCTTGAAGCTGTTAGTAATTTCTCTCTTTTCAAGCAGAAACCACATCATCTGGTTCAGAAGAAGGTCTTTGCAGCCCAAGAGATAAATGGTCATTCGGAGAGTTTCTTGAAAGGCTAACTTGGAGGCGAGCCGATTGCAGCCTCTAATCTGGGTTTAGTATTGGCAAACAAAAGCTCGACTTTAGATATTCAGGCAGAAACATGCCCTACAAGTCTCCAGTCACAGCCTTTCTCTGTATCATCTGCTCTGGCTTTCTGCTGCAGGCCCCGCGGTTTACGGTTCAAAGCATGGATTTAGAGTTCTCAATGGCGGCATGGCATTGACGGGCTTGTTTACACGACTAAAGTAGTAATCGTTCGATACAGCGGTTCTCTTGTTTTGCCCAATAGCAAATTACCCTCAAAGCTCCAGCCTGTGGAGGACCAGACAACAGTTCACACTTGTATGAAACAGTTAACATGAACTAGAAGAACAATGTGATGATGTATATTCTGCCATGTTGCAGAAGAGGCCTCTGCTGACATTACAACAATTCAAAGACCTTGTAAAAACAGCTTTTACTTGCAGTTACATCATGTTAAGACAAGCACTGAGAAATGTATTGTGTAGAGAATTTTTAATTGGGTTTCATTTTGATGGTGCTTTGGCAACTCAGCAACACAATGCTAGGATGTTGAGCGGTTGCCCTGGTGTTACTGTGTGGGTGCTAACATAGCATGCAGGTCACATGATTTCTCAATAGCACAAACAGTGCAGGATCAGTTTCACTGTTAACACTGACTAGTTTTTAAAGTCACCATGAAATCAAAATGGATAATTCTTGGTTGTTATGAAGGAATATTACAGTATTTACTATAAATTATTTATCCATGCACATTTTTTTTAATTCATGTGCACTCAATCTAATCAAAACAACTTCCTCTCCCTCTCTCAGGGACATCGGCGTGACGGCAGGACAACCTGTCGCTCACATGAGATCACAAATAGCAAACGACAACAATCCAACTATCCCATCAATTCCTGATTGACAAAATCAAGTCCCACCTTGCATATTTCTCGTTCAAGAAGCCATTCTACTCGGATAAATGTCACAATAGGGAAGAAAAGACCATCACAACTGTAAATATGTTAATATTGGATGTGTGTTCACATCTATGCCAAATATGAGCAATATTAATAGCGATGCTTGCTTTAGCGCTAAATACATTGCGCCATGTCACTGTAGACAAAGACTTCAAGTTGCACCAAATGAACTGAAACCAGCATTGTGGTATGGTTTTACTCGAATATAAAGGTTTTCAGTGCTTACTCTGTTGACCTGTAACATTTTGAAATGTGCAGTTAGGGTTAATTATAATCATGTTCTGAATTTATTGATAAGACTAGTGCCATCACTTAATATTTTATAAGTGTTGCTTATAATCTTGGCATTTGAGATTGACCTTATCTGAGCCACTGTTGAATCGTAACCAGTACATCCCACTAGGTCATTGTTAAACGATTATCACAGTGTTGTTTGCTTTTGACAAAAACAATCACAAGGCAATTAACAAAGAAAGTTATTTTCAGCACTTCCATTTTCACAGAAGCCCAAATGGAATTGAGTTAATTAAGCAAAAACTGAGCAATATTAGATAATTGCTCCCAGTAACTCTCTAAAAATAATTAAATTAGGTTAAGCCACACAAATGATAACTGGGAAATTTGGGTCTTGAACCATATGCGTTTCACAGTTTATTAACAGTTGTTATTTTATTTGTTTTAACTTGAGAATATTTTATCCTGTATGGATATATAATGATTTATATGGCTTAAGTGAATCAAAATATATCTGATAACTTATTTACCATCTAATAATGATTTATTTCATGATTTACCCATTTTTTATATGATAACTTAATTGTGATTAATTATGAATGTAATGTTTTGTAAATTATTAGTTCAACAATTACTAATAACTTATAAATGACTTATAACTGAATTAATAAAACATTCATAAAAGGTTATCATATCACTTATTAATCATTTATGCACGTTTAGTCATGTTTTGTGAATGATTAGTTCATCATTAACTAATAACTTATAAATGACTTATAACAACATTATTCTGAAGTATTTCCCATTATTTTTGCAATTCTGTTTGGTGCTGCTAACACTGAAGTGTTGAAGTTAAAGGTGAACTTCCGGCATCATTAGTGGCACCAAACAGAATTGCAATATGTTTGTTTGAATGACAATGTTTATAATGTAAGGTCCATAATACCTGGAGAAAGTAATATGTTGGCACATTGGCTCTTGAGCCCAACTATGTCACATATCATGCAAAAATACTAGCTAAACCAATATTTGAGTCCTGAGAGGAACCAGGGGCGTTTCTTGCCTTTCATGAGTGCTGAGGTACAGGCCTTCATCAGGTCCCCCAATTCTTTCATCTGAGAAACCCAAACGATTCAGTGTGTGATTTATCTGTCTGAATGAATCAAACTGAATCGCAAATATTTCAGAACTTTTTGGCCAACTCATTTGATTAATTAGATCAAAAGAGGGATTTATTCGCAAATCTAGCTAGTTTTGTTTCTAAACAGCTAAGAATACATACAACTTGATTGCTGACATATTTTGTCAGGGATCTTTGTGGAAGTGTATAGTAGTCTGCATTGACAGAAAGCATTTATCAGTAATATTTTACTGGAGCACAATGGTATTTATTTGGGGCTCGTCCACCAGTTAAAATGGTCTGGCGATGCCACTGGGTGTGACTGTCTGTTACTTTGACCAGTAGGCAGTGTTTGAAATCTGGAAACAATTGCTAATTTTTCCAACTTCATTTGGAGCCACTGTTAGCGCAAAATTTAAAATCAGTTATTAGTAAATAAATAAAAGAGATACTCTTCATTTATGTCCGTCATCTATGTCATTAATCTCTTTGAAAAAGGATTTACATTCACATTTTCAGCTCAAAAAAGCTTGAGAGTTTGAAATAAGAGGGCTTAGCTTATCTTTTATCAATGCCTGCCCTGTTAGCAACTTCCCACCGAACAAACTTAATGACTTCAAAGCGAATATTGCTGCAGCCTCTGTCTCCATCTTTAACTAACTCCGTTCAGAAGCCCTGTGGCCCTGCTGAAACATGCTGCCATGTCTTATATATCACAGTGCAAACTCAATTAATGAGCAGCAGCGCGTCAGCACTCCTTACCAGCGTCTCTGAAAGCGCAAGCTTTGCTGGCCTTCTCTCTTAGGTTTGCTCACAGTATGCGGCTTGTGGCAGTGGAATCTGTCTCTCTCTCTCTCTCTCTCTCTCTCTGAACTACAGCTCAGCTAGGGGCTCAAAGTGCTGACAGTACTGGAGGTCCGCTGAGCGAGAGAAGGATGTGTAGGATGGATAAAACGTAAGTTTCCCTATCCCACTATGCCTGATGCAGACCTTATGGTGCATCTTCAGCTCCCTTCAGAATGAGATGTTTTAATGGTAGTTTTCACTCAGTTGCTGAAATATGGCTTTAGCTGAATCTTATGAAAGTTGTTGAGTACACATTTGTAAGGTATTCACCTCAAAATTAAAATAAAGTATTTAGTTTAAAGACAAGCTTATTCAGGACTACAACAATTAAAGTAGAGCAAGTTTGTTGATTTTCAAACTCACTTTGTAGCCACTTTGAGGAAACTCGAAGATATTCTCATATCCATACATTTAGTTCTGCTTTGAAGACTAAAATTGTATTGTTTGTTATTTTCAGTATTATTAATGTTCAAAATTATTTGTAAAATGCATTTTGTATAGCCAGGGTATCTGAACGTGTGTGTCACGTTTGCCGTGTAGACGGTAGGAAGAAGACGAGGAAACATCCAAACGTAGAGTAACAATAAACAGGTTTTAATACAAATGACGAGATCAGGTACATAGACACTAACATAAACGAGAACCGACAAGCAGTGAAGGAAACACAGGGACTAAATATCGTAAGTAATGACTGGGAACAGGTGCAGGGAATGACTGATTGACAACAGCTGATGACAATGATGACAGAGTGGCGGGAACAAAACCAAAACAGTGAACACGTGGAAAACTTAAACAGGACTATGTGACATTACGCCCCCCTCTAAATAGGCGCGTCCTCGCGCCGTAACAGAGTCCATGGCGAACACAAGGAGGCGGAGGCTTCGGGGAAGGGCGTGGCGATGGAGACAGGCAGCACACTGGGGACGATGGCCCCGGACACCATGGGGGTGTCGACGGAGGGAGGAGCCAAGGTGGAGTCCAGACGACAGAGCTGAGCGAAACTTTGGGGCCGATAGCTGGCGATGACCCCATGGTGCTTGGTGGTGGACCCGGCGGAACTTCTTGGCTGACGGCCCTGGGCGACTCCGCCGACCCGGAAGTACAGCCCAGAGCTGCAGGCTTGCGGGACCGAGGCGGCGACGAGGCTCTGGCTGACAGGGGTGATGCCAAGGTGCCCGAGGATGACGGGGAAGTCGTAGGGAGGGAGGAGCCTGCTGACGCCATAGGGGTGACAGGTGGTGACGTAGTCGCGATCCCGGAAGTCCGTGGCGGAGGCTGGGCGTCGACCCCCGCAGGCTGACCAGGAGAGACGAGGGGGCTTGGCAGAACCTCCGGGCAGACAGGCCGAGGAGAAGGTGAGGGAGGCACGGGCCCAGGCGATGGCGGCGTGCTGACGGGTCGCGGTGGCGACGTGGGCCTGGAGGCCTGAAGTGGAGCTGGGGACTCCGCCTCAAGCCGTGCTGGTAGAAGGGAAGCCCGAGGCGCCGCTGAGGAGCCGCACGGAGTGAGCGGCGGTGGCAGAGCCGAGGAGCTTACTGATAGCAGGGGGCCTAACGGATCCAGGGGGCTGGTTGTGACCAGCGATGGTGACGGGGTGGGAAGGACAGGCAGGGGGACAGGCAGATGGCTTCCGGACGGGACCGGAAGTGGAGACACAGGTTCAAGGGAGGGGATTAGGGTGGGGAGAGGATCCGCGGCCCACCAGATGATCGAACTCTGGTTGGCTCCTGGCTCTGCGATGGACCCACCTGCGCGCATCACCACCGGGGTTCCGAAGTCATCCAGCTCCCCCTCTACTTCGGTGCGCACCCCGGGCTCCCAGGCTGGGGCGGAGAAGCTGCCTCCCGGGACTATCCCCATCAGGTAGCCCAGGTATGGCCTAACCTCTGGCCGGAGAAGACACTCGATTGTCTGTGAGTCCATCTTGTTTCTTTTTTTTCTCGCAATGAGAGGTCGGTTCTTCTGTCACGTTTGCCGTGTAGACGGTAGGAAGAAGACGAGGAAACATCCAAACGTAGAGTAACAATAAACAGGTTTTAATACAAATGACGAGATCAGGTACATAGACACTAACATAAACGAGAACCGACAAGCAGTGAAGGAAACACAGGGACTAAATATAGTAAGTAATGACTGGGAACAGGTGCAGGGAATGACTGATTGACAAAAGCTGATGACAATGATGACAGAGTGGCGGGAACAAAACCAAAACAGTGAACACGTGGAAAACTTAAACAGGACTATGTGACAGTGTGTGTATCCTAAGTCAGAGACAGAGGAGAGATAATTTTAGCTCTGGAGTGTGTGTAATGTAACATTTGTCCTATACAGGTGCTGGTCATATAATTAGAATATCATCAAAAAGTTGATTTATTTCACTAATTCCATTCAAAAAGTGAAACTTGTATATTATATTCATTCATTACACACAGACTGATACATTTCAAATGTTTATTTCTTTTCATTTTGTGATGATTATAACTGACAACTAAGGAAAATCCCAAATTCAGTATCTCAGAAAATTAGAATATTACTTAAGACCAATACAAAGAAAGGATTTTTAGAAGTCTTGGCCAACTGAAAAGTATGAACATGAAAAGTATGAGCATGTACAGCACTCAATACTTAGTTTTTAGGGGCTCCTTTTGCCTGAATTACTGCAGCAATGCGGCGTGGAGTCGATCAGTCTGTGGCACTGCTCAGGTGTTATGAGAGCCCAGGTTGCTCTGATAGTGGCCTTCAGCTCTTCTGCATTGTTGGGTCTGGCATATGGCATCTTCCTCTTCACAATACCCCATAGATTTTCTATGGGTTAAGGTCAGGTGAGTTTGCTGGAGAATTAAGAACAGGGATACCATGGTCCTTCAACCAGGCACTGGTTGCTTTGGCACTGGGCACAGGTGTCAAGTCCTGTTGGAAAATGAAATCTGCATCTCCATAAAGTTGGTCAGCAGCAGAAAGCATGAAGTGCTCTAAAACTTTCTGGTATACGGCTGTGTTGACCTTGGACCTCAGAAAACACAGTGGATGACAGATGACATGGCACCCCAAACCATCACTGACTGTGGAAACTTTACACTGGACCTCAAGCAACGTGGATTGTGTGCCTCTCCTCTCTTCCTCCAGACTCTGGGACCCGGATTTCCAAAGGAAATGCAAAATTGACTTTCATCAGAGAACATAACTTTCATAACTGTCAGTTATAATCATCAAAATTAAAAGAAATAAACATGTGAAATATATCAGTCTGTGTGTAATGAATGAATATAATATACAAGTTTTACTTTTTGAATGGAATTAGTGAAATAAATCAACTTTTTGATGATATTCTAATTATATGACCAGCACCTGTATGTTGACTGAAGTATTTTTTATATGGAAGTGGATTATATCACATTATCACATTAAACATATGCAACATGTACTTTATCTACCTTCTAAGGTATTTTATGTTCTTCAGTTAGTGGTATATAATGATTGAACCTAGAGAAACGGCCCTAGAGAAACACAGACAGATGGCATGAAGACAACATTTTCAAGTTTCTCTCCTACGGCAGACGCATAATAATAAAGCAGATATATCTTGGCAAATTGACTGGAGTCGCTTCTATAACGAGGAAAAAGCTTATTTTTTAAGTCTACAATTAGCGCTGAGAGCATTGTCTTGATGATCAGGTAAGACATTCCTTTGTTTCTAAAATTGTTTTAATTCTACCTGATGATTTGTCTGAAACCACTAAAAAGAACTGTTTTCCTATGATACCAGTTGTATTGGCTATGAATGTGTCGGACATTGTAAATTTAAGTAATGAAATTTAATTTGGCTTTTGTGAGTTGCTCAGTGACCTCCAAGAGAAAATTTGAATGAAGCTGGGGTAAAAGTGGATCTTTTTTTTTTAAATTATCAAGCGAATTAGCCATAATGCGGTTTAGCAATTAGCTTGTTATGATTGTGACACGGTTTGAGGGTGGTTCTGCAGTTTTGCTGGCAGATAAATTTTTAAACTTCAAATACGCTGAAGATTCGTACTCAGAAGGAGGCGAGGAAGTGTAACAAGCGGTGTTGAATTTAAAGCGGTTTATCATGGCAGGTAGCACTGGAGGTAGTGTTAAGGAAAGAGGACCCTAAAATTTTTAAAACGCTGAAATATAAAGGCGCAGGGTATAAATGACTGTAGCTAGAATCATGGGAATTCTGATTTCGACAATGATGCTGTTCAATATTTAAGAGGAAACAGATCTGAGTGAATCTCAGGAACCTGAATAAAACTGAGTTATTTGAGTTAAACTATATAAGAGTTAACCTATATAATCATCTTTTCCCTCGAGTTCTCAAGTGGAGAAGAGAGAGTGAACCAGCCCCTCCTTTGGAATCTATACCCTCCTCTACAATCACACACACACAGTTATAAATAGATAGCCCGTTGTTTATCTAGGACACATAGAGAGTGACAAATCAGTTGAAAAATGGCAAAAATTGACTAAATGCTTAAAATATTACATCTTATATTCAAAGACGTCTAAATTTTGTATCTCACTATCCCTGGAGGACAGTATGGAAATCTTCTTCCATTGCAGAGATTTAGGTTTATGTTAACTAAAAACTTGTGCAGTGTGTTGAATGAAAACGAGATTGGGTGACCAAGTGAAAATAAAATTTGTTTTGACAATCATAGGCATTTTACGGCTATATTAGTAAATGGGACAGTTAAAATAAAGGAATTCCTTGATGTTAGTTGAGGAAAATCTTATTCACCATACTAGATTATTTTGATCCCAGTATGTGAAGATAGAAGAAAGATTGAAGTCCGAATCATATTAGGGAAAATTGTCTAATTCTATTAAATTTACATAATCAGGCGTTTTCTGCATATTGCAAAGAAGAATTAGCTTTACTAATGAAGAACTAAGGGAACTGCTGTTGTCAACCAGTGAGACTTATATATATATATATATATATATATATATATGTATAAAGGAATACATGAATTCAGAAAAGAGCTGATTGCTCAGTGACAATTTGGACTAGAATTTATGACAGTTCAATTTGATTCATGTGGATCTCTGGTTTCAGATGGCTTCAATGACCATGATGAATGGGAGCAACAAGTGGGGAGAGGTACTGCTGAGAGAAGGAGAAAATGTGGATGATGTGGGTAAAAATGTGGGTGACTTTTAGCTCCCCTCCTGAAAGGACAATTTAACACTTCCTGCATAGAGAAAGACTGATTTAATGTAGGAAAATGTGAAACTTTGACAAAACTTTGCTGCTTTGACAAAACTGACCTCTCTCCCCTTCGTGGCACAGGTGCGACATCTTCAGTGATCACTATAGAGAGCACTTCTAATTTAGTTATTTTAGCCCCGTATACTTTGGAGTGGCTACATATGAGGTTTTTCTGGGTGTTTCTCACTCCTATCTGCTTCGAGGTCTTGATTTTAAATTCAAATTCTGGCATTTCTTGTCGTTTAGAAAGCAGTAGTCCCGTAATACTTGTGTCTTTATGAGTTTAATGAAAAACCACCTCATGCGAGCATAAAAACTTGTTTGCGATATATGGGAATTTTTGCGAAATTGACAATTTGCACAATTTAAAGGGTAATGGAAACGCGGCTACTGTTGCATGGAGAATCCCTTAGAGCCTTTGTCCTCTAGTGTTTAACAATGACAAAGATGTGTGGAATTCCACTGCTAGAAGTATATGTTTCCTATTTAGATCTGCTGTGGCAGACACGAAAAGAAAATGATGGCCAACGGGGAGTGTGAATGACGGTGTGAATGAGTATGAATGAGTGAAAGAAGGTGTCTGAACAGACACGGAGACAAATCAATTATTTTGCCAAAACATCTGTATTTAAATTTTATTATGTGGGCCTACACAGCAAATCATGCCCAATAAAAGACATAAATAAACCATGGATAAATTTGGTCAAGTCAGTTCCTGGATAATTGTTGTGGCAAAAATAAAACAGAAAAGAAAAACAGTCCCACACTTGCACAGCGTCTAACCCATCTAACTTCTGTTCAGCAAATCATTATGGAGCAGATTCTTTGTCAAACGTATAAATATCGTGTCACAGTGGGTTGAGTGTTTTCCAGATGCTTAAGAAACTATGTAGTGATAGTGGAATTCAAAACAATAAATTGAGACATTGTGAAAATGCAAATCGGATGATAAAAACCAAATTGTGTAAATGAATTCAAGTCCTGTCAGTAATAAAAGCAAAGAGCCAAAAAGGAGCCAAGACAGTGCTCAGCCCTCCTAAACACTTCACAGGTTAAATCAAGAGGACAATGAGCCAGCTGAGCAGATGATTTAATACATGTCGCCACTAACAGAAATAGTTAAATAGTTAAAGTGTCATTCACAGGTGGAAGGAGCTCAAGAAGATTTCCACGACGCTCTAAGCCTTAAACCTCGAAGTATGAGATATAGCAAGCGTTTCTATCAATTCAATAAGTAACACTGCTCAAATGAATCGATTAAGTGAATAAACTCAGTGGGTGGGGAAAATGACAGGAAAAGGACTCACTGAGACTATTCTAGGTTCTTTACATATTATATCTGTGGGTCAACATCTTAATAATGCTGCAAAGGAATTGGCAGATGCATTTACAAAATCATCTAATTTTGAGATACACTGTGCGGCATGTTATTTTTAGCTCCGAATTTAAAGGATCAAATGGTGGAGGATGTTCAAGTTATTCAAATGGGTCAAGTTCATGAAGGTTCATAGCTCATAGTGTTCATTGACTCTTTGTTATTGGTTTTGGGTAACCAACTTCATTTGACTTCTACTAAACATATTCCATTAGTTAAAACTGCTATTGATAAAAAATTTGTCTGGATCCAAGACATTAACTTTAATTATAATATGGCCGCAATATGGAAGACGTAATATAATGAAAGTTAGACGCTTTCAATCCATGTGTGTTAAACAAAGAAATTAGATTAGGAAGAAATGGATTTGGGGCTGAAGGTGAAACACCAATGATTTCTACCATTGACTATTGTGTTGAGGAACATGAATGGGTAATTTGCTCATGTTCTACAATGTTTCTACAATCTCCTAATGGATCTGCAGTTTGGGAAGTAATTCCTTTAGAACAAGCCACAGGAGTATGGCAAGTTTCAGAAGCACAGTGGTATTGTAATGATTGGGCGAGTCAGCGGATAAGATCCAGTTGCGAGCTTTACTCAAAAACGTAGTCAAACAGGCAATGGTCAAGGAAACAGCAAACAGTAATGGCAGGAAACAGGCCGGTTCGTTGTGATAATCCAGGCAACAGGTCAGAAAGGCAGGCAGCAAGGGTCATGAACGATAAATCCGACAAGGTAATAACAGGAAGACAAACACAGGGAAATAACGCTCAGAACTGCACCAATAGGAAACAAGACTTCGCAAATGTGTGTTTGTGTGCAGGGCTTAAATATGGTTCTGGTAATGTGCTGCAGCTGGTGACGTGATCAGTGACAGGTACGGGGATTCTGGGAAATGTAGTCGGTGTCTGTGAGTGAATGAATGGGTGAGTGAGTGAGTGCAGAGTGGAGTTTCTAGATACCACTTCAACTGACAACCATAACAGGTATATATTACATGAGGTAATAAATGAGAATGTGATATATGGAGGAAAACTGTGTTCAATTCCACCGTATCCATTTTGTGTTGAGATTCTCGATCCTCTTCATTTAGCTGGAATTCATGTTCCACATGTGTAGTTATTGTGGTTAGAACCACAGTGGAGGAATAATGATCTAGTGGAGGATTATGAACTTTTTGAAATGGTTAAAAGAGTTAAGCAATGGCAGTGGGTCATGTCATCGTAGCAAATGGAGTAGTTAAATTGATGTCTGAAAGAAAATTAGCACGAATTCCAAGAAATGATCATGGCTAGACGAGATAGCAATTTTCGTGTTTATGATAGTGACACAAATCATCATGTTAGTAGAAGGAAAAGTACTAAACTCATCAAATTTGTTATTTATAACCATATGGATAAAGCTGAGAATGGGAAATATAGAGTGAAATAGGGGAACTTATACTTACAACACAACCTCACAAACAACTAACAACTGCTTACTGATTTACAACCCCAAGAGATAGGATTCTTTAACATTAATGTTCATGTTAATTTGCTATTTTGGTCAGAAACTGGAGGAGTCCAGGTGCCGAACGAGTCCAGGCACTGGTGAAGATTTATTAGTCATAGTACGACTGACTGTCGTAGTTCCAGTGGAAGGATATGTAGACTACCATTTTATTGTTTGTCATTTTCAGTATTATTAATGTTCAAAATTATGTGTATAATGTATTTTGTATAGTCAGGGTATCTGAACATGCGTGTATTCTAAGTCAGAGAGATAATTTTAGCTCAGGAGTGTGTGTAATGTACATTTGTCCTATACGTTGACTGAATGGAAGTGGATTATATCACATATAGCATGAGGTACATTCTATTTTAAACATAGAAACATGTATCTACCTTTTTTCAGTACATAACGATTGAAACTAGAGAAACCGCCCCAGAGAAGCCTCCTCTGGCTGACACATAGGCCTAAATAAAGCAGATATATCTTGGCAAAATGACTGGTGTTGCTCATAAAATGGGAAAAAAACTTAATTTTAAAGTTATAATCTCAAGGTTTACTGGGTTTTACACAATTCTTTGATTCTCTTATAGTGTGGGTTTGGTGAAGTGTACTAAAAACAACATCATCACGTATGTCCTCTAAGTTGACCGACAACGTAATCAGCTGATACGTAAAGAAATGTTAGCATACAGAGATTAACATCTTAAAAAGGACTATAATGCAGATCAGGGATTGTTCTATGTGCATTTTGGTACCTTTAATATAACAAGAGTAAATACAAAACCTAGGTTTAAGCTTTGTTTCATTACAATTGCTGTTCTAATGACTTTTACATGAATAAAAAAAATATTTGAAAGCACAAACTTCTGTTCTTCTATCATTTTGGAGTTTGCAGCACTACTGCCGACAGACCCTTCGAATTACCGAGTCCTGCCAAGGTACAGGTTTTGAGTATCTTACTACTTTCTCATCACTGCTTACTCATGGTTTAGAGGACAATTACTCCGAGACGCCCCCTGTCATTTCAAAGAATAATACAATGGTAAACTCATCAAATATGAACGCCTCGTCTGTTTGGGGAGCAGAGCTATCAGCAGAGGCTCATGGTACGGAGCCAGCCAAAAGTAGAAATAAAGCTTAACCCTGCCCCACACCCTAGCAGGAAGCTTTCGTGACCAATTGTAATGACCTTTTGGCGCACCCACTCCCTTTTGGGGGGGAAACGTGCGTTCACTATGTATTGGATTTAATCCAGTATGTCATTACGCTACAGCGAGAACAGCCCGTCGGACAGTCGGATAAACAGAAGAAGCAGTTAATGTAAGAGTAGGTTTATCACTGAAAATCGTATTGTACTTTGTTTACTCTTTAAACAGCAGTATGCTGAAAATACTATGGCTATGAAATGTTGATTACGAACAGATTTTCTATAGCGGTGTTCTCTCTATATTTACAGTTATTTGCAGTCTTTGATCCAGAGCATTGTAGGCAGCTGTTATTCACTGGAAACCAAAAATAACTCATTCCAGCTAAAGATTTACCCTTTGAATTCTTGCACCTGGAACAATACACATTCGATACCATTGTGACTAAGATTTATTTTCTACTCAAGTAAGACGGAGTTTGACTGTGGTCGAGCCTATCCAATAGAGTGGTTCAGGGATGACATATTTTTGTTGGCCAACCTGGACAACACATTCTCACATATTGACACTTGATCAATGCACAGGGTAACCCTTTGCTTTCAACTAGAAACTTTTGGCATCATTCACAGACATCACGTCTTGTCGTAATGATGAAATTATATATATTGGGGTATAATTTTGCCATTATGAAATATTTGTTGGCTTGTGATTTTCAATTTAAATCAGCCCGCATTATTTTATTTACATTTATTTATTTTTTTTTTTATTTACACCATTTAGACATTTCAGTACGTAACCAAGCCCCAAACCTATACCCATATATTATATAACATAAATCATAGGATATAACAGGTGTATACGACTACAGACACAATTTATTAAAAAATTACTAATATTCCAAGTGTCCCGAGGCCAAACGATTGAGTGTGGAGAACAGACCCAAAAGAAATCACCATTTCCATCCACCGTAAAGCTCAAATCCTTCTGCACACATTCAAAAGTTGCCACCAGAATAAGCGTTATCTATATACCACATTCAAAATGAAAATATAGATACAGTATTATTAATATGTTTCACTGATTTGACTTATAGAACATACAATACCGGGGTTATCTTAACAGTCCTAGGCTTCATTTCTCTATTTCTCTCTTTTGATTTTGGCATTAAACGAGGCCTGGGCACGTTTTCATGTGTTTCTCCCTATAAGAAATTATGTCAGACTGAAATTCTTCCTGTTTAGGAGATACACAGTGTTTGTACAAAGCAAAGGAAAAACTAGAAAGAAAACAAATGCATGGTTCCACCATTGACAGATTTTTATATATTTTAAAATAAAAGCAAAAAGATATTTCACAGAAATATATAAATAAATGACTCCATAAATAGGAGGCAGAGGAGGTATCAGCAAAAGGCAAGGCAAACATTCATCTTTAGTACAAAACAACACAGCACATCTCTCTTTGAAATTTGTAAAGCTAGTGAGTTGAATTGTTCGGCGTACGGTGGCGAGCCGAGTCTCTGGGGAAGGCTTTGTTATTCTAAAAAACACATTTCTGTGGGAAACGGAAACTTTTGAGGTTTCTGTGTGGTAAAGTAACTGGCTTTTCTGTAGCACCAGTGATAAAGGTTTCTAAATACATCTGACGTAATTGTGAGCGTAAAGCTGTCAGCAGAGATAACGGACGAGAGGATATATTGTGAAAACGGGCAGCTGTATTCAGTGACGCTTTCATGGCCGCAACATTCAGCGACATCAGCCAAGAGGTTTTACAAGCCTTGGCAAAGATCAACTGCATTATTGTCAGTGATAAGTAGCGGCCATTAGCATAACTGAGACTATCACAACTGGGCAACAGTGTAAAACATGCTAGCTTATTCAAAGTGCACAGACCAATGTGGTAAACCATTCTGCTTAGAAGTGCAGCATCTGTGAATTGATCACATTGAAAAGATGAGGCAACAAATTAGCAACTTGTTTCATGAAAATTGATGAGGGTTATGTGGGGCTTATTGATTCCAATTTTACCCGGAGAAGGTGCCAACTTCACTGTTTTATTCATGTTTTTAGCTTGTTTGGCTTTACTACTAAACCTAACAAATGCGGCGACGGATCAGTACTCGGGGCAGTCTGCCGTGAATGAGTTGTGAAATGTAGTGTGATTGTTATCATTAGTGGATCACTCACACAAGTTTGGTTACTAATTAGTGTGATTTCATACTAGCACTTTTGCACACAGAATCATTTTTTGAGATTTTGAGAACGCTGCTTCCCGAAGTGCACATCCATGAACCGTACGTATATGACTTTGTATTACGGTTGTGCAGAAATATGGATACAGCTAAATACCGCAATAGTAGGTTTTCACGATAGTGTATCAATATTCTAACCTCTAGTATCAATAAATTCTTTTTTAAAATCATGTTTTCAACCTATGGAAACTGGATCTCTGGTACGGTGAGTGGGTATTGCGAGTAGGGACGATGAGTAGAGACCAATCGGAGCGCGCTTGGATTGGTTTGATCATTCAGATTGACAGGTCTTGCTTTACCATGGAAGACGAAATAGGAGTGCACAGTTGGAAAAGCTCTGGAAGATCATCCCTCATCAACCAGGATCTTCTTACGTGTGTAAACGCCACAACAAAAGTACATCGAATAAACAAGTAGTTCATATGTGTCACATGTTTAGTTCAGTCTTGTCTTGTTTAGTTTAGTCTTGTTAATCAGTCATTGTCTGCACCTGTTTTCACGTAATTAGTTCAATCTCCGTCACCTGTTTCTTCAGTGTATTTAAGTTCCTGTCTGTGCATCATTCATTGTCTGTCGATGTTTGTGCGTAGCACACTGTTGCCTGTCTGTGACCGTCATTTATGAATAAACCTGCTTGTATTGGATGTTACCTTCGTCTCCTGTCATCCCCGCGTTACAATATGTTCAGTAAAATCACTTGTTTGGAGGTTTTTTTGGACACTTGTTTAATTATGTTTCGACAGCCTACATAACTAGCCTAGCTTCAAGACATTAATACACCCAGAATAAGTAACTACTTCATTTTTCTTCTGATGACCTTGCTTAATCGACCATCTATAAGTTATCGATTTTACTATTTTCGAAAATTAATCAATAGTTGATCAAAATTTAGCATCTGTAGTTCTCTCAAAATTTTTGAACAAAGGTTTTTCCGCTAACATTAACCCTTTGACGTGAACAATCACACCGGCGTGATTAGAATGTTCAGTGCATCATGTGACTATGGAATTCCATCATAATCTATGGAAGCGGTAATAACAATCTTTCCATAATAATTAGACGACACGTTTTAATCAAATCAGATGCACATTGTGTAAGTAACTTTACATTTAACTCTATTCTTCTCTCAGTTCACCGGCTCACTTGCTTTCATGTATTTCGGGAGAAGTGGATGAATTCACGTGTTGTAAATCCAACAGATCTGATTCTCTGTATTGCGGTGCAAACTAACATGGCGCGTATAGCTCAACTAACCCGATCATTATAAAGGTGTTTAAACAGCAAAACACATCCACTTGCGCATATTTGACAATCGGATTGCTATAGTCAATAAATTTGAGAGTATTTTGAATAAAAGAGGAAAAATTCAATAAAAGCAGATCATCAGTCATGCAACGCTATTGTGGCTGCGGTGTGTCACGTGACAAGCAATGATGCGTCACCAAGGAAACAAAGTGACACGTTCTAAATAACGGTCACCTTGAAAAACTCACGCTGGGGGCTCAGACAGAATATTTTAAATGTACGTGTGAAAGGGTTAATAGAATGTTCATTCAAAGTGCTGTCAAAACTTTAGCATAAATACGTTACTGTTAATGGAATGTTTTTCTAAAATATTTTAGTTGGACATTCATCTAATGGTTTTTATATGTCACTACTTGTTTCTAAAATTATTCAATAGCAATGATCCCAAATGTTTGCAGAACTCTGGCTCAGACCAAACAACTGAACTAAGAATGAAAGCACGAATCAAACATAGACCAGTGGTTTCCAACTGGTTTTGCTTTATGGAACAAACATTATGCCAAGCGTTGTATTAGTATTAGCCATATTACTATTTTGATTAACACAACCTTTCATCATGACTATATGATAAGTTGCATTTTATTGTTTGCATTTAGCATCTCTGCTCTATGATGAATTCTGAATAGTGTTTAAATTAATACATGCACAAAATATATTGCAAGCATCCTTAAAAAACGGATGTGCATTCGGCGACCAAGCTGTATTCTTATTACCGTAACTCTAGCGTAACTCAAATAATTCAAATTGTTACAGGCAGTTTTCCTGCCTTCTATCAGCAAATGGCAGCCACTTTCAGGGAGAGCAGATGGTAGGAGGATTTGAACAAAGAGATATGGATCATGGCTGTTTAGGTCGTTTTTGGATCGCATAAATAATAGAAGAAAGAAACAAAAACATGGCGAAGGAGTGCAGAGGCGATTGGGATGGTTTTTGATAAGACTTGGGAGGAGGCTAAGTGAGACTCTTTCGTATTTGGTGTGTGTATCTGTATAATTTGTCCGTGCGGTAAATGTATGCATGCATTTAGTATATATATATGTGTGTATGAAAAACATTTCTGCTGAAGGAAAACTGTGCAACGCTGTGTCACAAAAAGACTTGCATATTTGTATATAGTTGAATTTTTAAGTTTGAAGTCTTAAGATTCTTTCGATCATCATTTTTCTCTTTTTTTGCCAAATAAAAATCAGAACATTTATTCTTTTTTTTTTGTTTTTGTATATTTAAATTCTATTTGCAAACTCACCATAGATATTAATGGTCAATAACTAATTTATTGAAAGCCATTTGTTTTCTGAAAAAAATGACACCTTGCACTTGAAGATAGCACATTGTGTGAGAATTTTACAACAACAACAACATAAAAAAAACGTGAATATGGGCTATTTCAGCTGTAGGTTCTAAAGTGATAAAGAAAATACCACTCACTAACAAGAATTAAATACATTTCAAATGTAAAACACTATTCAGAAACAAGCTCAGAGTTTTGAATGTTGTAATTGAATGCTTTTGCAAATTGTATTGTGTGAATCGTCTTGTGTTTGTATTTTGAAACATTCCTGGGAGGCTTTTATTCCCATGAGTGTGTCATACTCTTTGGCCAATTGAACCTATCATAACCCGCTGAGAGTGTATCACCATGTCTGTACCTGACGTGTCCATTAAAGCAATGTGGTGCAACGCCTTGAGTCTGTCTACTCGGGACTCGTCAAAGTGAACATTCTAGTGAACACCAACCTGCAAAATACACACATACTTATGGTGATCAATTTGTAAATTTAAAACAGTGTGTGTTGCAATGAATTCATTTGTATCAATGTATTAATTTTAATACTCTATTCTGTCTGTGACCTAATCAAAACAAAGCTGCATCCCCATATTCGGTCGTGACCCAGCAGGTTTTAGCGCAGACTTTTTAAGTACAGTATCAATCTGTTTGAACTGCAGCAGGCGATGAGCTACAATGACTTTGCATTTGCATAAATCTTTAATTTGCCCCTGTGAGCCACTGCCTTTGACTATCGTGACTTCTGTCAATAACAAATACAGTCCTTAAGCTTTCAACGGTGTTCTCCTCTGAAGAACACAGAAAGCAGTTGAGTCAGACTTTTCTGTGGCGTCACTTGATTGATGTAAAGAACATTAGGTGGGGGTGTCTGCAATTTAGTTACTAACACCACAATCAATCTGGTTTGCCCCTCCATTAAAAGCTCTGTGTCAGAAAACAACCATATGCACTCTGTGGACTTGAGTGTCCAATGACTACTTCAAACCGCTCGCCATGTGGCGAACCCCCTACTGAGGTCTTTACGAGGTCTCTGAGGACATATCGTTTTGAAGATAAATGGACAGTGAAATAGCTAAGGGACTTTTAACGGCAAAGTGACAACATAATCCACACTTGCGCTTTTCATATGGTGCAGCAGGAGGTATTTGGTACTCCTTTCCTGTTTAGCTTAACATTTAAACTCAGTTAGAAAGCTTAGCAAACGCATCAGTGCAATTACAATAGAGTTCATGTTTTAATCCAAATCACAGCTTTTGAGGAACAAAGAATTCTCTGAATGTTCAGTGATTCAGGCACATGTGTAACAAAATAATTGCATGTGTGAGTGTCGCCACAATAATAAACTAGTCAGGGTAGACACAGTAATAGATATTCAGCCTGATCAAAAGGTATTTAATACACACTTTTATTTATAATATATATATATATATATATATATATATATATATATATATATATATACACTCACCTAAAGGATTATTAGGAACCCCTGTTCAATTTCTCATTAATTGTTGCTTCAATGCATTTAGGGGTGTGGTCCTGGTCAAGACAATCTCCTGAACTCCAAACTGAATGTCAGAATGGGAAAGAAAGGTGATTTAAGCAATTTTGAGCGTGTCATGGCCGTTGGTGCCAGACGGGCCGGTCTGAGTATTTCACAATCTGCTCAGTTACTGGGATTTTCACGCACGACCATTTCTAGGGTTTACAAAGAATGGTTTGAAAAGGGAAAAACATCCAGTTTGCAGCAGTCCTGTGGGCGAAAATGCCTTGTTGATGCTAGAGGTCAGAGGAGAATGGGCCGACTGATAGAAGAGCAACTTTGACTGAAATAACCACTCGTGACAACCGAGGTCTGCAGCAAAGCAGTTGTGAAGCCACAACACGCACAACCTTGAGGTGGATGGGCTACAACAGCAGAAGACCCCACCGGGTACCACTCATCTCCACTACAAATAGGAAAAAGAGGCTACAATTTGCTCGAGCTCACCAAAATTGGACAGTTGAAGACTGGAAAAATGTTGCCTGGTCTGATGAGTCTCGATTTCTGTTGAGACATTCAGATGGTAGAGTCAGAATTTGGCGTAAACAGAATGAGAACATGGATCCATCACGCCTTGTTACCACTGTGCAGGCTGGTGGTGGTGGAGTAATGGTGTGGGGGTGTTTTCTTGGCACACTTTAGGCCCCTTAGTGCCAATTGGGCATCGTTTAAATGCCACGGCCTACCTGACCATGTCCATCCCTTCATGACCACCATGTACCCATCCTCTGATGGCTACTTCCAGCAGGATAATGCACCATGTCACAAAGCTTGAATTATTTCAAATTGGTTTCTTGAACATGACAATGTGTTCACTGTACTAAAATGGCCCCCACAGTCACCAGATCTCAACCCAATAGAGCATCTTTGGGATGTGGTGGAACGGGAGCTTCGTGTCCTGGATGTGCATCCCACAAATCTCCATCACCTGCAAGATACTTTCCTATTAATATGGGCCAACATTTCTAAAGAATGCTTTCAACACCTTGTTGAATCAATGCCACGTAGAATTGAGGCAGTTCTGAAGGTGAAAGGGGGTCAAACACAGTAATAGTAAGGTGTTCCTAATAATCCTTTAGGTGAGTATATATATATACAGTACTGTGCAAAAGTTTTAGGCAGGTGTGAAAAAATGCTGTAAAGTAAGAATGCTTTCAAAAATAAACTTGGTAATAGATTATATTTATCAATTAACAAAATGCAAAGTGAGTGAACAGAAGAAAAATCTAAATCAAATCCATATTTGGTGTGACCACCCTTTACCTTCAAAACAGCATCAATTCTTCAAGGTAAACTTGCACAAAGTCAGGGATTTTGTAGGCATATAGTTAGGTGTATGATTAAACAATTATACCAAACAGGTGCTAATGATCATCAATTCAATATGTAGGTTGAAACACAATCATTAACTGAAACAGAAACAGCTGTGTAGGAGGAATAAAACTGGGTGAGGAACAGCCAAACTCAGCTAACAAGGTGAGGTTGCTGAAGACAGTTTACTGTCAAAAGTCATACACCATGGCAAGACTGAGCACAGCAACAAGACACAAGGTAGTTATACTGCATCAGCAAGGTCTCTCCCAGGCAGAAATTTCAAGGCAGACAGGGGTTTCCAGATGTGCTGTCCAAGCTCTTTTGAAGAAGCACAAAGAAACAGGCAACGTTGAGGACCGTAGACGCAGTGGTCGGCCAAGGAAACTTACTGCAGCAGATGAAAGACACATCATGCTTACTTCCCTTCGCAATCGGAAGATGTCGAGCAGTGCCATTAGCTCAGAATTGGCAGAAAACAGTGGGACCCTGGTACACCCATCTACTGTCCGGAGAAGTCTGGTCAGAAGTGGCCTTCATGGAAGACTTGCGGCCAAAAAGCCATACCTCCGACGTGGAAACAAGGCCAAGCGACTCAACTATGCACGAAAACACAGGAACTGGGGTGCAGAAAAATGGCAGCAGGTGCTCTGGACTGATGAGTCAAAATTTGAAATATTTGGCTGTAGCAGAAGGCAGTTTGTTCGCCGAAGGGCTGGAGAGCGGTACACGAATGAGTGTCTGCACGCAACAGTGAAGCATGGTGGAGGTTCCTTGCAAGTTTGGGGCTGCATTTCTGCAAATGGAGTTGGGGATTTGGTCAGAATTAATGGTATCCTCAATGCTGAGAAGTACAGGCAGATACTTATCCATCATGCAATACCATCAGGGAGGCATCTGATTGGCCCCAAATTTATTCTGCAGCATGACAACGACCCCAAACATACAGCGAAAGTCATTAAGAACTATCTTCAGTGTAAAGAAGAACAAGGAGTCCTGGAAGTGATGGTATGGCCCCCACAGAGCCCTGATCTCAACATCATCGAGTCTGTCTGGGATTACATGAAGAGAGAGAAGCAACTGAGGCTGCCTAAATCCACAGAGGAACTGTGGTTAGTTCTCCAAGATGTTTGGGCCAACCTACCTGCCGAGTTCCTTCAAAAACTGTGTGCAAGTGTACCTAGAAGAATTGATGCTGTTTTGAAGGCAAAGGGTGGTCACACCAAATATTGATTTGATGTAGATTTTTCTTCTGTTCACTCACTTTGCATTTTGTTAATTGATAAATATAAACTATTAACATGTCTATTTTTGAAAGCATTCTTACTTTACAGCATTTTTTCACACCTGCCTAAAACCTTTGCACAGTACTGTATATATATATATATATATATATATATATATATATATATATATATAATGTATAACACTTAGTTCCGGTTCTTGAAATTGTTTGGCCAAACCACTGAACTTTTCACAAGTTAATATTACTCTGCTTGTTTTTGTTTGCATGGTAATGCACAGACAAACTGTAAGTATGTGCAGTGTTGGTAAGGATATTTCAGTGACGCTTTCTGTAGGTTATAGTTACGCCAGTAGGTAGGGTTGAGCATTGTTTGAATTTTAGCGATTCTAATTCCACTTATCGACTCCAATTCTTTCAGTAAGGTAAAACATTTACTCAAACATTTATATCAAACATATTTATTTTAGAAAAATGTTTCTTTTTTTCATAAACGTTGAGTGCTTTTTGGCCCACTTTCATAATTACATCTATTGTCTTTGAAACACGGTTAAAGTGTACTGATAATCATTTATGGTAAACTAAAGCACACCATATTGTAACTTGTGTGTCATGTAAATATATTTGTATTAAATTATATCTTTACAAATGTGTAATTAATATTACAAAGTGCCTTTTTTCATGCATTAAGTCATGAAAGTACTCTCTTTAAGTGGCATTTTATTTCATTTATATTATATGATATAATGAAATACTTTTAAGAATTGAAGTACACTACAAGTGCACATTCAGTTCAATTAATCACACTTTTTCACAAGAGAGTGGTTCGTTCTGCTGTGGCTTTTTTGGAACTAAAATGGCAGAATTGTGTCTAAAAGGTAAGTCACTCAATAATAACACTGTTTATTGAACTGTTCTAAGAAAGCAATACTCACATGTGCTGCGGTCTTGTGCAAAAGGGCATGGTCAACTGGACTAATTGACCCTTTGCCAGCAGTTTGATTGACAGGCGATCTGACCAATCGTAACCCCGAATCTGCCATTTTATCCGACAAAGCAGTCAGGAGAGTTAGTAGATTAACGTTGATGAACTTGAAAAAAAATTGTGTGTACTCACGTCTTTCTGCACTTGAAACAACATTCCTTCTGATGTTCATTCATGTTTATTTATTTATATATCAGTTCACGAGCCGCTTGAAGGAGCCACAGCGATCTGTCAGAAAGTTGAAACTTTGTTTCATGTTAAAAGTAACCTGCTCCATTTTGTCTGTCGACGCATTGTTACGTGATGTATTTTTCACTGCACAAGAACGTGTGGCATGAAAGCGGCATGGCTTACCGGACATAGCAACAGTATAAAGGGGGTGGGTCTTTGTGAATGGTCAATTGAGTCAGTACTTGGTTCTATTAATAGTGTGCAAAGACTATATTTTTTTATTGTTTTGTATTGACTGTTGGTACTTTTGGTATCTGTAGAATGAGTGCTCTCGCAGCAAATACTTCCAAGCGTGTTGGAAGTGCCTAGCGCCTGTTCCCATCTGATGAGGGTATTTTTTGCTTTTTGAAAACATAAAAGATATTTTCTTGTCCAGTATGATGAAAGAAAAACGGTCTGTGAGTCACTTTCAGTGCTAAGCTAATGAAGATTCCATCTGTCAAGACAACATGCAATTGTTTTTAAGAACAGTCAGAGGGACTTTCCAGTCCAAAAGACTCTCTAAAGCTCTCTGTATCTGTACTATCTAATATACCATATACTGTCTAATAAACCCTTATGTTTCCGCTTCCAGAGACACCACTTTAATTGAATGGGTGTTAAATGGGTTGTTAAACTATTTCGAGATGATGTACATGGAAAATTTGAGGTTAAACTCAAAGAAAAGCCAATGTTTTTGAAACACTGAAATATTTGAATATATTCATGAGCACTTATTTAATGTCCTTGTAATGCAAAACAACTACCAAAAAAACAAAATGCAAAAAAACCATGTTTGGTTCCTATACAATCTTGCTTTGAAATTTAAACTACCAAACATATAAACTTGGATTAAAAAAAATAAGTAAATCAATAAAAAAAAAACTACACTAAAGCTATACCATGTACCAAAATGTTATTAATGGGAGTGTGCAAAAAAAGTGTGTGTCTTTACCCAAATGATAAACCTATAGTAATGATATACATTTCAGAGCTGCCAAGATAGCAGGAAATTGCAAACATGTGCCATTTGCCAGAGCGTCATGTCATATGTACACGTCCATGTCCATACACAGAGAAAAGTAGCTCCGACTACACACTGAATGGGAAAAATCAACCATGGACCATTCAAAATGCCAAACCACTTTTGAAACACTGGTTGTAAAAACAAAGAAACCATGGTAACACTTTATTTCAATAGTCAACTTTAGACATTCTAAGTAATTTTGCAACTATATGTCAACTACCTGTCATTAGAGTATTAGTAGTATCAGTTTATTTTGATGGCCATTATACTGACTATAAGGAACTGACTGCAAGTACATGTCAACTTATTCTACTATCCCTATAACTTAACAGCCTACTAATACTCTGACGCATGTATTTGCAAATTAATGAGAGTTAGTTGTTAGTTAATTGACAAAATTAGAAGAATTTATAAAGTAGACTATCAAAATAAAGTGTAATGACAGTAACTGTATTTATATGTCTGTCTGTTCTGATTAGACATCCATTATCTGCACACGGCTGCCTCCAACCACTCTCATCCACACCGAGGAGCAGAGCCGAATCGCTACCAAAACAATGTTCTTCTGCAAGATGCATACAGTTTTATTTTTAAACTGCCAGAGGGCCAAAAGTTGCATAGTGTAGCTTTAACGCATGGCAGGAAGCAGATCATGTTTTCGTAGTTTCACCTTGAATTTTTCAACTGTCTCTTACTCCGAGGAGCGAAATTCACATTTGCATGTTGTTTTCAGTACAAATACCTGTAAATGAAAAAATCTTGCACACCACTTGAGCATGCCGAATCACTTAATGCAGGGATTTTCAATAAGCTTCATTCGAGGGCCGGATTATCAAATCAAAAAGTTGAGGTGAGCCGGGGGTCTTATTGATAAGAAATATTTTATTTATAATTATTATAGGCTTAAATTAAAATAAGAGTTGTTATATATAAACAACGCCTGAACACAGGTAAAAACTATACACACTTTTGCAAAGAAATTAATTATATATTCACCTACCGACGAAATGTATAAATATAATGCAACATATATGACTATAACATAGTATTCAACATAAATATTCCACATTTCTTGTAAGGTTGGTGATTTTGGGATTTAAAAGTCTTCTAACTTCATTCATGGCACAATGTTTCTCCTGTTTTCCTCATCAGTTTTGTTGGAAATGTTGAGGCTGTTTTAAAAACAAAACCAGTTTAATTATCGACTGATTTATGGTTTTTATCCGAGAGATGTGTGTCAAATTTAAATGCTTCTCACTGGATGCCGCAATAGTGATATCCAGGACTGGGAATAGATGCAGCTCCATTAAGCTTCCGTTCCGTTATCCACTGGGCTGTGCTACGTAGTTCAATATAAACTTTGTTAATCACCTGAAAACAGCACTATTTGTTCTGCATTTGTTGTAACCGAGAAACCACTTAAGAAGATTCAGTGAGAGAGCGGTCTGAACGAATCCAAATCATTTCAGATCGTTATGTAAGCACTTTTGTTCAATTCGCGGAAAAGAAAGAATCGAGCCAAAAGAATGATTAATTCACGAATGATTGGCATCGATGGTTCAGTCAACAGAAATACAGGATACACATAATAACTGCTGAAATATTCACACGGAAAACGTTTCTCAGGTAAGTTGCATGGTACGCACAACCGTACAGCAGCAGGCGCCACTGCGGCCACATATCTATCCAATTGAATAATCCTGACTTAATGGCTTTAATGTGCAACATTTCAGTCAAAATACCTTGCTCAGACATAATACATCCATTAAATAGTGGACAAACAAGATAACCAACAGCTGAAAATAACTGAAGAACACAACTCCAACTAAGCAGACAGTAACAGAAAAAAAAGTGTGAAGAAGAGCTGTGGGAATGGAGTCACTTGAGCTCGGGTAGGATAAAAAGGAGGAGTGGTGACAGTGAACGACAAGAGAGGGCCAGCCCTGGATTTTACATTGTGTTTTGTTTATGTTTGTGCAGCAGTCGTCCATGAGGGGCTGCCGCTTTACTTTCATTTTGCGTTTATTTTTGGATTAAATTATTGTCGAACATTCACCGGTTCCTACCTCCTTCTTCCCTACACTTTAAACTTTGTTACATTGGTGTGGAAACCTGGGAAGAAGGAGGAAGGCGCTGTCAAAGAGCACTCGCCGCTGTGGGAAATCGAGCTGAGCAGACTCTACCGTCGTGGACGCTCGAGGCTGTGTGCTAAAGTGAATTTCCGGGGCGACGGACTAGCACGCTGCCATCCGCCTGGGTTGTGGAGAAGCGGCTGGCATCCAAGAGGGAGTGGAAGAGGCCGTCGTTTGGCTAAGGCCGGACCCTGCTGCCGTCCGCCATTACGGGGAGAAGCATGAAATGGGGAACTCCCTGCCGGCTGCTTTTTTCTATTCCTCTCTCCCTCTCTAGTCTCTGTCTCTCTTAATCATTCCGTCTCCTTTTTTTCTCGCCTCATCTGTCCTTACCCCCAGGTGCTGCGGCCACCGTGAAGTGCTGCCTGGAGGGAATAGAGCGTAGTCTCGAGGGTACCCCCAGCCATCTTTGACAAGTAGGGCATGGCCAAGAGCTATGGGAACGGAGAGACAAGTAAACAAACCGGCCTCGTGTCTCTCATGGAGGAGCTCTGGAAGGATAAAAGCAGGAGTGACGACAGTGAAGGACACGAGGACGGTGTGACATGTAAGTGACGTTCATTACACCATCGACCTCTGCTCCGTTCCCGTGGCTTTCGGCCCCGCCCTGCTAGCCACAAAACGGTTCACAAAAATATTTTCCAAATAAACAATGGTTAACGTGGGAGTGATCGCGATTGCGGGACTACCTGATTTGCACCATTCCTTTAGTAAATCCAGTGCTAAAACAATGCGGGCAGCATATGCAAATAAACAACACTCTCAGCACGTCTGTGACGTCAGAATATCTTTCATTTTTTTCTCAGGAATTGTTTGCACGATGTCACTGAGTTTAATTTGTCCAGCTCACCTCAGTGCGCATGTGATTAAATGCACTTTACTGACAGGGTGCTAGACAGGACAGTAAACTAATGACTTATAAATCTGACCATGAGGAAAAGTCATGATTAAAAAAGTTTGCAGAAGCCTCAATGCTTCAGAATTCCAAGAAAGTGGCCTACGGGGAGTGAGGAGAAGGGGCTAAAGGCGCCTTGTGTAATTCTGCAGCTGATGAAAACTCTTAATGCCATTTCTATCTTATCAAGGTCCCCTCCTCAGCCCCGGCAATAGAGCCATCATCTGAATACTAATGCGTCAGTAAGGGCACACTAGAGCTCCATTAAAGAGAAAAAAAATTCATCTCACACCTGAGCCGAGGCAAACTCCTCATCAATTACAGCTCTGAATAGGCAAACTCTCTTAATTTTTTCCCTTACTTGTAGGCTGATAGATTGACAGTAAATTGAGTGTGTGTCTGTAAAGAAAGGGATATGACATAATGTAAGAATACTGAGAAATGTCAGGGTTGTTGTCAATGTCTTAATACGCAATCACATACAACTCTATATTTTTCACATGCAAATCAGGTCTTCGCACACCGATATGCATTTCCAAGTGAAACAGGTTATGGACCCTGATAGAGTAGATGCAATTTTTAATTTGACGTGAATCAGAATGAGTCAGTGAGGGATAGATGTACATCAACAATAGATTGTGCAGTCTTAACTTTTTAGGTCACTTTTTTTTTTTTTTGTTGTTGTTGTTCAATTTGACCAGATGCTTTTTACCATCATCACTGGCTTCGTCAGAGCTCATTTTCCTATTACATTCAGAATCTGAATCAACCATATTCTCAAAACTATCATTTTCAAAATCTTCAAAATCAATATTTTGATCGCCGACAGCTTCTTCACCAGATCCACCAACAAGTGACAAGTATTTGATTGCTTACAGTACTTGCTCTGCAGTAAATCGCTGAGCCATTTCAAGTTTTGCTGATGATTACTTATGTGTCAGAGGAACATGTGCAGAGCCATCTTTAGAATTTTGTATTTGTTGAAATAGTAAAAATACTTAAATGAGCAGAACACTGGATCTCATTCACTAATGTGTTTGCACGTACTTGTGCATGGAATCTGCAAATGACCATTTTCATGCAGAAATCATGACACATTTACATTTAGTCATTTAGCAGATGCTTTTATCCAAAGCAACTTACAAGTGAGGCAATTAGGGGTTAGGTGTCTTGCTCAAGGGCACTTTAGTCATGGTATTGAAGGTGGAGAGAGTGCTGTTTATTCACAATCCCCACTTTCAATTCTTGCCGGCATGGGAATTGAACCAGCAACCTTCAGGTTAAAAGCCCGACTCCCTCACCATTAAGCCACGACTACCCAATCATTAAAAAACACGTCATTAAACATGTCTAAAATGCCATGTATGCAAAAAAATAAATATATATATTTTTATTTTATAGTAATTTATTAGAAATGGAATAAAAAAAGTATCCATTATTTCTTAGTAACTATAAACCAAATAAATGACAACAATGAAGCCTGTGTAGACGTGTATATACTAGTATGTACAACCAGTAACTAAGAGCTCAGAAATATGTAGTTTAGTTCTATATTAAAACGTTTATTGTGTTTCAATTGTTTTTGAAATGGAATACGTTGCTTTACTCCAAGATCTTGCTGCTCTCGTACACACACAAACTAGAGAGAGCGAGCATAAGAGAAGTGAGGTTGTACAGAAAACTTTTATATGGAGATGATTTGGGTGTGTTTTATGCAAATTACTAACCACAGGCACGCAGTGTCATTTACATTGATTCGAATTCATTAACATTAGAACGAGGTTAAGAACAAATTCATGTGTATACACAGCTGTTGTGAATTCTTGGAAATTGGCAGCTTAATAATCATAGTTCCACAAAATTATTAGTAAACGATACCCAATATCAGTCGCTAGTGTGCCTCGAGGCTGGGGAAGGAGGTTTACCTGTACAGTTCTTTACCAGCTGGCCTCCGTTACATTAGTAATTACATACTTTGTAAGTAATAATTCTTACAAAAACAGAGCAAGTCATGCCTTCCAAGTCTCTCCCTACATTTTGACTGCATGTCAAGAGATATGCTACTCTTTCTTCTAGAATATAATTTATTAAATTGAATCTTCGACCTGTCAACTTCAGAGCGCGGACTATGAGGTCAAGATGGCTTTGAACATATTACGATCATCGATGTAGCTCACACAGTTAACTTCTTCCATTAAGTACAAGTCATGCTTGTGTGTTTCGAGTGTAGAATTTGGAATTATAACAGCATGGTGTCTTCAGCAACCTTTCCCACCTCTCACAAATAATCAATCACACTGAATTTAAAACTGGATGAAAATGGAGATAGTGAGGAGGAAGAGCGATTCAGGACTGCAGATGCTCACTTTGAAAGTCAGATCAAGGCAGCTACTTAGTGGCTTAAACACAACACTTTTGCGGTGCTAAGGGATGTTGGCGTGAAGCTGTAACACTCGTAGCCCTCGGCACAGCGGAGGGTCCAGATCTCAACGGATTCCCAGATGGAGGAGAAAAACGATCGAAGGAAGGACATTTGAAATGCAGCATCTGCTGTTGTCAATGGGAGGTAGAGGATGATATTTTTCAGTCTAACATCATATTTTATTTACTCTGAAAAGCAAGTAAAATACAGTAAAAATATTCATACTTGCGATGAATGGGGTACAAAATAGGACCTTGAACCCTTTAAAAAGTTTTTTTTTCTTTCACCAAACAATCGGAAAGTAAGCTGCTTAACCCTAAGCTGTATCATATTTGATATGTAAATTTCTAAGGACTCTACATTATCAGCATGATCAAAACTTTACTGAAACACTTGTACACAATCTACGACATGCCCTTTGTTGTCTGATTGATAGTTCGTACTTTTTAAACAAGTATAAGGCCTTTTAGTACAATTCTAAATCTGCAGGTCATGGTATATGGTATAGTTTTTGCTGTAAAATCGGTAACACTTTACAATAAGGTTCATTGGTTAACATGAACTAATAACTAGGGCTGCCCAATTTATCGCAGGATACGAAAAATAACATTGAACTTGAATGCGATTATCGCTTTCACACAATCCTTAGTATGATTATGAAATCACAAAGGCTGCGATTATTTTTTATGCGCAGCTTGTCAGTGAAGTACGGCTCCAAATGCTAACCCATCTGAAAGCACTGCGAGTTTGAGTCGTTTATAATGTACTTTTGAAAAAGCAGCGCGAGTCAAACATCTTTACAGACATGAGAAGCATTTATTATCATCTTGTCCAACAAAAGAAAACATTAATAACATGGTTTTACTCCAAACTCACTTCATAACGACAGTTGAGCAACAATGAAGGGATTTCTTACACAGAATAAGGCAGTCGTGTGTTTATTAGTCATGTTTAATCAAAGCGTTTCAATCTTCTGTTTATTCAGCTCCATTGATATGACACATTATCTTCTGCTGCAGGGCGTGTTTTGAGTTTCTGCGCAAGAGCGTCCTCTGGCTTTCAGATGGAGAAGCATTTACTGCTGATCGCAGAGCCGTACAGCTCTGACAAGCTGCGCATTAAATAATCAGAGTCTTCGCCAAATCGCGTGCGATTTAATCTCGATAAATCGTGCAGTCCTATAATGAACTGCACTTATACAGCATTTATTAATCTTGTTAACATTAATTAATGCACTGTGAACTAGCATGAACAAACAATGAACTGTATTTTCATTAACTCATGTTAAAGATTAGTAAATACAGTAGCAAATGTATTGATCATGGTTAGTTCATGTTAGTTAATACATTAATATTTAACTAATGAACCTTGTTGTAAAGTGTTACTGTAAAATATTTAAAAAATATTAATACTCAAATAATAAAATCAAATATTTCAAGATAAACACTTACTGAAGCAATTTACTTCCAGACGTTACTTACTACTTTTTATAATATCATGTTAAAACGCAAGTATCAAATATGATGCATCAGGCTTGAAAATAAATCACAGCACAGCGCTACAACAACCCACAATAAATGACCCTTCACAATAGATAATGCTTTACAATTAACTCATATGGCAGTTTATCCGTTCAATAAAACACCTAACTTCCCAAAAACTCTCCACTTCACTTCCACAACATTTCAAATCCCTCATTTCTTGCCATTTCAGAAAAGCAAAAGCCAATCTTGATTCTCGTTTTATTGCGAGCCCTGTCCCGTTCTCATTTTGCCAGCAGACTCTCCTCTGTCTCGTTTTTTTTTTTTAAACGGGTGATTTCCCAGAGGTTCGAGATTTAGCGCACTCCATGTCAAATTTTCTCACACTGACTGACAACGAACCTATGCCACACCATGAACGCGCGTCAAAATGGCCGGCGTGGTGTCATGACACAGGAGTAATTTTTCGCTATATGACGAGACATGCATATAATAAACACTTATAACAGGCATAACACCATATTATTTTATATCAGGCTTTGCAAGGTTAACTTCATAAAATGATTATCATCCACCTCAGGAGGTCAAACTAAATATTATGTTGTGTATGAGTTGCATTGTACCTATATTGTATTTATTTGTCAGTTTTAATTTCTTTTTCCATAAGGTTTTGGCAACCTTTTTTTTTTTTTTTTACATTTTCAACATATCTAAATACAATTTAATGAACCCATTTGTTTAAAATCTGATATGAGGATGAAACAAACAAACAAAAAAAATACTGAAATAAGCAAAATGTGTAACATTCACAAAATGTGCAAAATAAGAAACGTATATTTCAATGTATCTATCATGATATGGCTTAAAATGCCATATGTCAGGAGGAGCTTTTGAATTTATTGCATATTTTTTCATTATATTGCCTGTATTCTGAAGGGTGAAAGGACAGTTTCAAAAGAGAGATTTGTTTGCATTTGAATAGAGGAACATGTCTCAAATACCTTCATTATTTAAAGTGTGATTATGCAGAGATTCAGTATTGGTCAGAAGGATATTAAAAATCTGGAGTCTGTTTGCTCTCTGATAATTGGAAATATCTAGATGGCCTTTTTGACTTCAAAGGAATGTAGCAAGAAACCTGAGCTTATGTTGCAAAGGTCTGTCAATGCATCTGCGCGAGTCCGGTGAAAAGAGGTAACATCGCCCCCTAGAGGTTCATGAGCAAGCACTGATTAACAAGCATTAGCATTGTAAGTAGCATGAATGTCTCAGCATGGCAAGCCAAAGCTTAAAATGTCTTCTCTCCAGAGAGTAAAATCCACACCACTTATTTTAGTAGAAATTAATATCAAGCACCCTAATATTAAATCAGATTTTCTTGTTTTTTCATCCTATATTGTGTGTAAATTTCCCTCTGTGCTCTGCGCTGCAACGTGACACTGGATTTCCCCCCCTTTTTTTTTCTTTCCTTCTCTCCATGTAATGATTTCTAATGTGCTCAAATGCCTGCCCGCAGAGGAGACATTAGCCAAGTGGTATGACTGGGTGCAGTGAAGCCATTTATCGGGCTGAGGAAGGGCGAATGGTGGAGGAGAAAACCCCACGAGCGCTCGCCAGTTAAAAGTGGAACACAAATGCACGTGCAGACATGCTACACGGACTCACCAATCCTGTGAAAGGGGAACTTGGCTATTTATCATCTGAGCCTCAGATTTGCTCTGGGGGCCCTAACCAGACAAGTCCCTCCATGTGAGTCATCGGGGTATTAAGGTATATATTAAAAAAGTGTTATAGGCGAACCTCTACTTGAGCAACATCTAATTGCAATCTTTATAGCCAGGGATGCATTGCGCGGAGAACAGTGCATTTGCTTTAAGAGCCAATGGGGGAAAGAGAGCAAGGAAAAAGGTATTCTTAGAGTAATTTCTGCTCTTCTTAATGTCCTTTCAGGTGATAGATCAGACTGTGAAAGTTTAGTGCTGAAAGGAAGACAAGCAGCATATAATATATTTGTCTGTCCGCACTTTCCAGAGTGAAAAGCAAACCTTTTAACCATGAAAGTAAAAACTGTAAAATAATTTCTACTGCAGTTGAAACTATTTGCAGATAATACGTTCTATGGCAAGCCATTTTGACTTTTATTCATTCTCAGGATATGAATTCTTGATATCAACAAATCAATTTTCACTAATTAAAATGCTATTTCTTGATATCAGGAATTACATTTCCACTAGTAACAACCTTAATTCTTGATATCAACAATTCAATTTTCACTAGTTAAAATGCTATTTTTTGATATCAGCAATTAAATTTCCACTAGTAAAAATTCTTGATGTCTGTAATTGTATTTTCACTAGTGAAATCTCGCCATAGACTGCCATTCAAACTCAATTGCTGATATCAAGAATTGATTTCTTACTAGTTGAAATTCCAATTTCACATATCAGGAATACAATTCTTACTAGTAAAAATCATCATTTTTGATATCAATAATTACATTGTCACTAGTAAAAATGCAAATGTCTGATATCAAGAATTCAATTGTCACTAGTTGAAATGTCTATTATTGATATCAACAGTTGAATTGCTACTAGTAAAAATATAATTTTTTTGTATCTGAAAATGAATTCCTGATGTCAATATAATTTCTGATATCTAAAACAGCTTTCTCACTAGTAACAATCACATTCATGATATCAGAAATTAACATTTTTACTAGTAGCAATTGTTGATATCAAGAATAGACATTTGCACTAGTAACAATCTAATTGTTGATATCAGAAATTTGCATTTTTACTAGTAAGAATTGTATTCCTGAAATGTAAAACTGGAATTTCAACTAGTAAGAAATTAATTCTTGATATCAACAATTGAATTTGAATGGCAGCCTATGGCGAGATTTCACTAGTAAAAATATAATTCTTGACATCAACAATTATAGTTTATACTAGTGGAAATTGAATTGTTGATATCAAGAATTAACGTTGTTACTAGTGGAAATGTAATTGCTGATATCACAAGTTCATATCCTGAAAATGAATAAAAGACAAAAAGGCTTTCCATACACGTTCACGCTTACTGATATCTGATATGTCGAAAACGCAAAACGTTTCTTGTCTTGTCACATTCAGTTATGAGTTACATGAATCAAATATAAATTATACCAGATTTTAAATTCAAAACAGTTGCATTGTTTGCATCCCTGGATATTACTGTCGGGCGTTCAGCATTCATCTCGTAAAACAGTTAAATATTAATGTTCTGAATCTTCTGAAAACATTAAGACCAGCCTTGCAACTTAGGCCTTCCTAAGGCAGAGGAAGCCGCCTCTTTTCGGGGTTGCGTATATGTTGATTGTGGAAGAGTCAGAGTTAGAGCCCCCTCTCCTTTAGATGTTGTGGGTTCATTTAAAAAGAACGATGAATGAATATCAGTTTAGTTTAGTTAGCTTGCTTTTCAGCATAAGCCTAAACTATAGCGGGAACAGAACGAGAAGAGAGTCCTCTCACGTATCGCGATATGATACGTGAGTTGGGAGAGAATGGGTTTCTTGTTTTCTTTTAGTATAGTATTTAAAATGATTTGGCCCTAATTTACTCATGCTACTCACTAAAATAATAGGATAATACAAATAAAATGAGAAAATTTGAATTCTGTAATTTATTTTTCTTTTTATTGAATAAAAACAATTCCCCTCGGCACCCCCCAAACTAACTCAGTACCAAAAACCTAGTGAACTGCAGACATTTGAAGGTAACATAATTACACTTCCGATACAGTTTTTCAAAAGAAGCAACATTAGGCTGCCTTATTAGAAATTCATTGGTCTAATTCCAAGACAGGATTACATGTACACTGTAAGTAGTAGTAGTAGTAGTAGTAGTAAGGGAGTTGGGCTTGTAATCTGAAGGTTGCGGTTCGATTCCCACGCCGGCAGGAATTGAAAGTGGGGATTGTGAATAAACAGCACTCTCTCCACCTTCGATACCATGACTAAAGTGCCCTTGAGCAAGACACCTAACCCCAAAATTGGATAAAAGCATCTGCTAAATGATGAAAAATGTAAAATAAATAAAATCAGCTAAATATATGGTAATAAAGGGCTTGCATGACTTGGCCAAAAAAATATTATTATGATTGTCATGTCATATTGGTATTGTGATTGAACTGTGATATGACATTTAAATTTATATGAAAATGTCTTACAAATGTTACCAGGGCTGCCCTCGGTCCGAATACATGAATTGCAAACTTCTGTCCACAAACATCCTCATCTGGGATCGTGTAGAACCCTTTGAAGCTGCATTTAAACTGCAATTTGGATCTTCAACCTGTTGGTAGCTGTTGATGCCCACTATTTGGAGAAAAATCCTGAAATGTTTTCCTCAAAAACCATAATTTCTTTTCAACTGAAGAAAGAAAGACATGAACATCTAGGATGACATGGTGGACATCATAGACCGTTTTTAAAACTGGACATTTTAAATGTTCAGAAAACATTTTATATATATATATATATATATATATATATATATATAGGTACGGAAAGTATTCAGACCCCCTTAAATTTGACACTCTTTGTTATATTGCAGCCATTTGCTAAAATCATTTAAGTTCATTTTTTTCCTCATTAATGTACACACAGCATCCCATATTGACAGAAAAACATAGAATTGTTGACATTTTTGCAGATTTAATAAAAAAGAAAAATATCACATAGTCCTAAGTATTCAGACCCTTTGCTGTGACACTCATATATTTAACTCAGGTGCTGTCCATTTCTTCTGATCATCCTTGAGATGGTTCTACACCTTCATTTGAGTCCAGCTGTGTTTGATTATACTGATTGGACTTGATTAGGAAAGCCACACACCTGTCTATATAAGACCTTACAGCTCACAGTGCATGTCAGAGAAATGAGAATCATGAGGTCAAAGGAACTGCCTGAATAGCTCAGAGACAGAATTGGCACAGATCTGGGCAAGGTTACCATATTCACATATTCATATTCTCATATTCATTGTTCCGTACCCACTGTGTGTATATATATATATATATATAAAACTTAAATATAACAATAGAAAAACATTCTTAGAACATATTTTTGTCAGCTGTGGAGTAGACAGCAAGTCAGGTTTTATGAAAATAGGTTTTCAAAGACACTGAATTCACCCCTGACCTCCTTCTCTTTTAAAGATCCTCTCTTCCTCTTCTCTTTTCCAAATATATTCCATCTCACTTCCCTGTCTTTTGTCCTCCCGCTCTGTCTGCCCACCGTAACCCATTGTTCTCTCTTTATCTCCGTGCTTACCACTTTGTCTCATGAAAAAGTCATCAGGCCTAACCTTTCTGCTTACACGTGGGCAAGGGTGTCACCAACAATAGACTCAGTTTCTGTGAGTAAAAAGACCTTGCTTTGTGTCAAGACACAAATAAATGCGGGAGGGGGACTTGTCCGGCAGTAAATGCCACACTCTAATTGATAAGAAATGAATCTCAATTAGGGTCATTAATCATGAGGAGAGCGAATCGGTGACAGGCTGAGCGCTCCACAGGCTGCCGTCTGCAGACGAGCCGAGCGGCGGAAATTGTGAAATTACCTCAAACGTCAAACTGTGGAGGAAAATGCAGCGCTGTCACCACAGTCAATGTCAGGCACTGAGACAATACATCCTAGCTGTAGGATCACACAACGTTACAATAAATCTGCAGGGATTGTCGTGTTCCGCCCATGAGTTATTTGTTTGTTAATCATCGGGGCCTTTGACGTACTGATATTTTTGCAGTGCACAAAGAACAATGCGCTACACATGAAGTCACATTGTGGGCACTGATTTACATTACATTTTCTGTTTCCGATCACTAAGGACTAATGCTGTGCCTGGCTATTTCATTTTTGTATCTGGCCTAGTTTATAAAAGCATTCATTTACAACTGATGAGCACCATACAGTAATTCTCCCATCTCAGAATACTATAACAACATATCTCTATTGTATGTTAGCTGTGTGTGGCATCCTCAGGTGTATCTCCATGAAATACATTCTCTAAAAAATCTTCCCTTTATCTGTTCTCAGCCATATCCAAGATCTTCATAACCTACACCACAGACAGTATAAGAGTGTGAACCTGCACAAGTCTGTTGAAAGCAGCAGATTTAAACAGAATAGACCTTTATCACAAAGCTTTAGTAGAAAAAACTTTAGATTTTATCAATAGCAGTGAACATAGGTTGATTTGTAATGTATAATTTATCCCATAGAGTTCATCTAAACAGACCTAGTACTTCAGTTTCCAATTATTTCCCATGGTTGACGATAAGAAAAATGGTTTTGTGTCATTCAGCTGGATGAAGGCATGTATTTTCAAGAATCAGGGGGAAATGTGTGAGTAGCAGTTCACAGTGTGTTTTTTAATGACTGAAATGCAACATTACAATACAAACAACAGGACATAGAGCATCATGATTCAGGAACAACATTAAAAAAAGACATGGGCATAAAAAAATTGTACTTTAAGGAAAGATTGTACAGAGTAAACCATGATAATGTTATGTCCTTAGTATTTGTATTCATATTCATATATGTTATATAATACTGTATATAAATATACTCATATATATATATATATATATATATATATATATATATATATATATATATATATATATATATATATATATATATAAAATAAAGGGTAAGTTCGCCCAAAAATGAAAATTCTGTCTTTAATTACTCACCCACATGTCGTTCCATGATTTCAAAACACTGCTTCATGAAGCTGAAACTTAACGAATCTTTTGTTTCGAATCAGTGGTACGAAACGTGTATCAAACTTGCCAAGTCACATGATTTCAGTAAACGAGTAAACGTTACCTCACAAGTGTTTCGAAAGATTCGAACCACAAAAAATTCGTAAAGATTCGAAGCTTCAAGAAGCAGTGTTTTGAAATTGGCCATCACTAGATATTGTTGAATAAAGTTGTCATTTTGTTTTTTATTGCACAAAAAATATTCTCATCGCTTCATTACATTAAGGTTGAAATATATAAATATATCTTTAGTTCTTTTCTGGGCATTTGAAAGTGTTAATTATCTTGCTGTCAATGGAAGCCTCACTGAGCCATTGGATTTTATCAAAATTATCTTAATTGAATGAAATGGCTTCACTGATGAATGAAGGTCTCACTGGTTTGGAATGACATGAGGGTGAGTAATTAATGACAGAATTTTCATTTCTGGGAGAACTAACCCTTTAAATAATTCTTCTAAAAGAGTCTGACAATTCAGAAACCACTGGTTTAAACATATTTCATGTGGGGTTGTACAGTGGAATGATTGGGCAAGTTTATGACAAGATAAATTCTGAGGTCTGCATGATATGATATGGCGACTCGACAAAAGACAATAGAACCTATTATAATCAGTGATGTTGTCTGTCTATACTAGATGCGGTGTGATGCAACAACAGTAAACTGATGCCTTGTTCTATTTATGACGTACTCCAAGCACTTGCGATACTTCTCATAGAAAGGACAAATAGATTTGCAACAGCTGCTTTGTCATGTCCAGTGCAAAAAACTTCTAGCTGTTGAGTTGTGATGCGACAAATCAATAGTTGCATCCAGTGTAGACATAGCATTAAAGTCGGAATGAAACAGAAGTTGCAATAGTATTGCAACCTATTGTGGCATGTGTCCGACTGAAACCAATTCTCGAACAAGAAATAAAAGGTTAGGTCGGTGTGACTCCTTTTTTATTGGGAATTGATTGGATGTCATGTGAGTGACAAGTTTCCCCGCCCTCACGCCAGTAAATACATCATCAGAGAAGAGATTTCACTGCAAGAGGGAGGGGAAGTCATTTTGTTTAAAGATTACGTGGGCACGTCAATTAAAAAAAAAATAAAAATGTGAAAGAATCAGAATGGTCAATTTTGATTTTATGGTGACTTTCACTACGCAGGTGGGATCATTTGATCATGCTTCCTGAGAAAATATGGAAAAGTGTGCAAAATATGTATGGGCCATAACCCACTATCACTGTTACCAGTTACCCATTACCAGTTTCTTCAAATTCCTCGCTATTTGTTAGCCACTTTTCACATAATCGTTCCAACTTCCAAAGCAGTTTCAAGTAACGTTCACGTCTAATCTTCCCCCGATCTGATTCTTTATGCTCTCATTGAGCAGTTAAATCTGTACTAAAGTGTCTGGACTGATTCATCATTTCATCGCTCATTACGATGATGAGTCAAACAGGACCCCTGGGACACTCCATTAGCATGTTCGCACGGGAGACTCACGTGGGTGGGGAAGCCGAGGCCTCCAAACGCACACCTCGGCCAAGATGCTAAATAATTCATTGACGTCAGCGAAAATCTAATCAGCAGCTTGCAAATAACAGACCCACGCAGGGACGCTAATCAATGATGTTGCATGCGTATCGATGTCTATTGTGTGTGCAGTTACCAGACGTAGAGATTACAGACTGCACTGGTGCTCCGTTTTCGCCTGCATGCGTGTAAGTGTGTGGGATTGGATGCATGTGGGCTGTGGTGCCGCTGGGCTTTCTGGGTTCCTTTTCTAGAGAGTGAGTACAGAGCAGCTAATTTCTCAGGCAAGGGGGCGGGGGTTCTTGGGGCAATTTTCTTCTTGAGTCTGGGGGTGAATAGCGCCAAACATGCCCCCTCATAGTGTCGAAACGGCCCTCTGTCTGACCAGGGCCTATTAGAATCGTCTTTATTTCTCCCCACGTTACGGCACCTCTGCAGTATGGTAAGTGATGTCACTGCTTTTACAGTGTGGTCGTAAGGTTTAACAGAGTGTGTATTTGTGTTTAAAACAGACTACAGTAGCTTTTTCCTCGCCTGGTATCATCCTAATTAAAGAAAACTGCTTTGAAAGACACCACAGGCGGCCATGCTACACTGCAATTAGCCTAGCCTCATGCAGCCTGCTATTGTACGATTGCCGTTAAATTATTTATTTTTTTAAAGAACCTTTTTTTTTTCACTGAAATCTCCTCTAGGCAACACAATTACATTAAGCCTCACATTCACAGGGCAATCTCTCAGCCATTACCCCATCATAGGAGCATTTCTGAGTCTCAGGCTGTGAGGAGGTCTCTGGTTCATCAACAAGACTGTGAAATAGCTCCAATTCTCCCGGTCACCAGAACCAACCGCTCCTGAATCAAATAGGCTGAATACTGAATTCTGAAAATTACATCTGTGGGAATTTACAGCCTGAAGACCAAGAGTTGCTCTACAATTTGAGTTTCGCATATGAAATGCAACACTGCAGAAGTTTATCTTTAGAGGAATTCTGATGAAATATTGTAGAAACATTTCAAGACAGACTTCTCATGTATACTAAGCAAAATTACAAGCATCTGAGATAGCCTCAATTTTTTTTTTGTTTCTGAATGTGGAAGTTTCGTCCAACTTTACACTTCCGGTCTTTGGTGAGTCTAGTCAAATTAGCATATTTTGAGAGCTGATAATGTATTGTTCAACCCATGAAAACGGTTTAAAAATACATGGTTCCACAGTGTCAACACTTTACAGAGTAGCAATGGCTGTCTTTTCTCAGCGCCTCACTTAAAGTTCAACGAGTGCATAGATGACGTGAAGTTTGCTGCACTGAAAACATACAAGCGCTCATATCCTACATGCAGCTCCCAATCGGGATGAAGTTCGTGGGACTATAGCGCACATATACCCTCTTTGGGGAGTATTTTAACTTAAGTGCTGCAAGCCATGCTTGTTTTCTCTTGCCAGTCTAGCATAAAATGCAAGGCATATGGCGCTGTATAGGGATACCCTCTTCACATTCGCTGGTGCTCAAAACACGTACTTTACAAGAATTTCTTCAGTTTATAGCTTTTATGCAGCAGCCAACAACAGCACAGCTTAAACCTGCACACTTTTTAATTTTTTAGTAATGTTCAAAAAGTTTCTGTTTAATTCATTCAGATGCTCTTTTTACCCCATTTAGACAATGTGCTCCAATGGAGACCAGGACAGGACAGCATCAAAACGGAAGTTGGAATTAAAACTCCATAGATATGCTGTCAGTTCATACTGCTGTTAACACTCTCTCTGACAAACGGATGCAATGGGAAACATTTTCCAGTTTGGTCATGTGACGTTTGACATATATGAAAGGAAAAGTGCAGTGTGACTGTCCCTTAATACTCTGACTGGTAATTGAGATATAGTTGCGAAGTTAATAGAATGTCTAAAATGGACTATCAAAATAAAGTGTTACCAATATGAAATGCACTTCAAATGTGCTTGAAAATAAAAATAAAATTTTGATTAATGGCTTAGAACTCTCTCTAAATGTGAAAAATACTGCAAAATGTCACTGAAAAAGCAGGTGGTCACTGCTGCGCTAGTCTTGTCACCTTAAATTACCAAATCTAATTGAAAATAAATGACCTTTGGTTGCCTTCTTGCTACAAATGGTTGTCAGCGTGAACACTGACAACTCTTTATAGGTTGTCTGTTAAGTTGCACCATTGTTTTACCCTGGTAGTATCTCATCCGATTGCTGCTCTGTCTTTCAGTTTTTGGAGTAATGGAAAATGTAGCATTGCATATGCAAATTAGATGGCTAAAGTGTTTTAAATTCTTCCTCCTGCTTTGCGTCGACTGAAGGCTCATTTGGAATTTGACATCATTATCGTTCCAGCGTGCCCTGTATTTGTGGCCGATTCTACCGGCTCCAATTAGGCTGAAGTCTAATTACTTTCATTTAGTAAGGTATTAATTCAGAATTCACTCTCTCCCCACTCTCATTAGTTCCGGCACGATCTATCAGAGAGTATAATTACAGTTGCCTGTTTGGAGTAGAGAAGGGGGAAGAATAGAAAGAAATGTACCCGTATGACATGACAATATTCATCCACTGACATATAGGCCTGAATGTGATTTCTGTTTCTTTATAGTACATTTCGGTTGTTTTATTTCCTTGGTTGACATTTATGTGAGTTTGGTAGTTTTACATCTAGGTTGAAGGTGGTGTGGGAGTTGTTTGAGGGTTTGGTTTATGGTAGCCACATATGTCTGGCCTGTTCTATCAGACCTTGAGAAACGCTGCAGGTCATCAGACATCCAGCAGCTTTACAGATGTCACACACAGATAAATGTACACTGGTGTATGGCCCTTCAGGCTGTACAAGCTATTGTTGAAGTGATCTTTGTTTCTCTGTCTCTCTCTCTCTCTGAGGATTAAGTGATTTGACTATGTTCGCTTGTGCATTTAGTGTTTTTTTAAATTATGCAGTTACATGCAGACATTTAATTCACATGTTAACCCACTTCACCCCAGCTGTGTGAAATAAGTGTGAGTAAATCTGCTGTGTTCATTTATTTATTTATTTTTTACATACGTTGGGTTGTTTTTAATCACTTCTTAAAGCTTAAAACAAGAATTGTCCATTTTGATTCCATGGTGACTTTAATTGACCCTTACATGTCGAAAGACAAGACAGAGCAGGTTACTTTTGATATGAAACAGTTCATATTTAAAATTTTGTAATTTTTTAAGGAAGTTTAAACAATAAATAGCGTATAGTGTGTCTTTAATGTGTCGGGACAGATCGCTGTAGCTCCTCGTGAAGCGATCATCTCTTCATACTAGTTCATTTATAGCATCAAATAAACATGAATGAACATCAGAAGGAATGTTGTTTCAAGCACGGAAAGACACACAATTTTTCAAGTTCAAGTTCACCAATGTTAATCTACTAACTCCCCTGACTGCTTTGTTGGACAAAATGGTGGATTTGGGGTTATGATTGGTCAGATCGCCTGTCAATCAAACTGTTTGCGAAGGGTCAATTTTATCATTTCATTTGAATATAAACATTTTTGAGATTACACGATGACGATGTACTGAAAAAGGAAACATTTTTCTTTTGAGTTTTTTAACGTAGATAATATTATCATAACAATCCACTTTCACACAGATCTGCGAAAAATGGAAAGTAACACGGTCTCAACTTTTCAGAATGCTGCAAGTGCACCGCAGGTCATGTGACAAGAACCATCCAATCAACCCTTTTCCTAACGGTAGCCTAATCACCTCAGACGAACGCAGAGCCGTTGTGCTGGAGAGAAGCTCTGTTTGGTGATGCTTGGGCCAGTTTTTCTTAAAAGATTATCAAGCTGGTCCTTTCAAAATGTTGTTATTTTTATTTAGTTCTGTCCTGAACAAGACAAAATTACTGAATTTATAAAAAAAAAATTGCCCAACTGTCAACTGAACTGTCCTGTCATGACCTGATGATCCACGACTGTTTTCATGTTTTGTGAGTCATTTTATAATTCACTCGTCACTGCAACTTTTTCTCTCAATTTGTTTTTTTCCCTCACAATTGTGAGTTTGTGTTTCACAATTCTGACTTCTTTTTCTCAGAATTGCGAGATTTAAACTCATCAGTAATAAAGTCAGAATTGGGTGATATAAACTTGCAATACTGACTTTTATATTTTTGACTTTTCTCAATATTGCAAGTTTATTTCTCATAATTCTGACTTTTCTCAATATTGTGAGTTTATATCTCATAATTTTGACTTTTCTCAATATTGTGAGTTTATATCTCATAATTCTGACTTTTCTCAATATTGTGAGTTTATATCTCATAATTTTGACTTTTCTCAATATTGTCAGTTTATATCTCATAATTTTGACTTTTCTCAATATTGTCAGTTTATATCTCATAATTCTGACTTTTCTCAATATTGTGAGTTTATATCTCATAATTTTGACTTTTCTCAATATTGTCAGTTTATATCTCATAATTCTCACTTTTCTCAATATTGTGAGTTTATATCTCATAATTTTGACTTTTCTCAATATTGTCAGTTTATTTCTCATAATTCTGACTTTTCTCAATATTGTCAGTTTATATCTCATAATTTTGACTTTTCTCAATATTGTCAGTTTATATCTTATATTTTTGACTTTTCTCAATATTGTGAGTTTATATCTCATAATTCTGACTTTTCTCAATATTGTGAGTTTATATCTCATAATTCTGACTTTTCTCAATATTGTGAGTTTATATCTCATAATTCTGACTTTTCTCAATATTGTGAGTTTATATCTCATAATTCTGACTTTTCTCAATATTGTGAGTTTATATCTCATAATTCAGACTTTTCTCAATATTGCGAGTTTATTTCTCATAATTCTGACTTCATAACTTACAATCGCAACTTTATATCACGCAATTCCGAGGGAAAAAGTCAGAATTGTGAGATAAAAACTTGCAATGACCTTTTTTGTGTTTGTTCCACACTTATTAGTATTCCAAAGTATTCTAAAGTATTTAGATTAAGTTACTAAACTTGAGTAATGTAACGAAATACGTTACAAATTACTTTTTAAACCATATATTTTGTAACCTATAGTGAAATACATTTTAAAAGTAACCTACCCAGCCCTGCTCATTAACAACAAATGTTGAAAAAATAGATGTCTTTTTTGATCGTTTACTGAAATTGTGTTGAAAGCCATTAGAAATAGCACATATATGGGTGTTTTCTAATGTAACCAGCAGGAGTCTCATGATCTCAGGCTGACTGCAGAAGTTTGGCTTGATGAAAGTTCACAGCGCGGAAGTGAAGAGAAACTTTCGCATGAATCTCTGCAAGAGAGCGACTCTTCCCGCGTTTGAGTGTGGATGATGATGATGATGATGATGATGATTGTGACACGGATCAGCCAGTGTGTCTGAGGAAATACTGAGTTTCTTTGTGAGGCTTTATTCCAGGTCTGATTATGGGGTTGCCGACTCTAGAGTTCAGTGACTCTTTTGTAGACAGTCCGGACTTTAGAGAGAGACTCAAATGTCACGAGATCGAGCTGGAGCTTACAAACAAGTTCATCAAAGAGCTGATTAAAGATGGACACCAGCTGATCTGCGCGTTCAAGAGTGAGTACATGACATATCAATTCAATTCAATTCACCCGCATCTCTCTAACCGTTCAAATTGGCTGTAACTCAATACCTAGTATGCTGTCTACCTAGACAGCATGTGTTCACTTGTAATGCCCAACCGTGCTGTCTAGGAAGGGGTCTCACTAAGTTCTGACACAAAGCCAACGTGATGAATAAAAACATCCTTTTTGAGTTTGTAAAAAGGTGATAAAATTACCACAGCTAACAATTAACACAGCATGACATGTAGCTGGTTTAAACACATCAAACAAAATGAGTAATTTAGCCTCACCTCACTGCTCTTTCTCTGTTGTATCCAAGAATTCAATTCACAGATATTTTAATTATTTTAATGACCAAACATAATATTTACCTTAAGTCTGTTACTGCATGTCGTTCCGTTTATTTAAAAAAAATAAATAAAAAAATACACTCAAAATAATAACAATTGGAGTCTTTCTACTGCGTGACAGAAAGGCAAGTAAATAATGTCATTGCATTTAATAAGTGTGTACACTTTTGACAGCATTTCTCAAGCTAATTTAATTACCATAATCAAAAATAATTACTTTTAAGCTAAATCGCAGCATTGTTACCCAGTTGGGCATATTGTTGAACATTTAACCTAAGATTTCATGAATATAAAAATGAAACCGCACGTCTGATAGTTAGTTCATATAATGAGTAATAATATCGCAAGTCCTTGTTGACTATTTAAGAGTTTCAAGTCTTTTTAAGCCTTTTTATAGAAAGTGACTATTATTAACAAGCATTATGAATATGCTTGTCTGATCATGAATTCATGCCAAATTCATAAATTATTGTGACATCATAACTATAAAATTAACGCGACTTTTTTTTATATATATTCAAGTAGAGAGACAGAAAAGGAGAAGATCAATTTTGAAATGTCAACATTTCTATTTCAGTTCATGTTTGTGTGATAGTATCTTTTCAGAGTTTATCTAAAGTTCTAAATGACAAATAGTTTACTGATCAGGGTCACAGATAGATCGAGACTGTTGTATTTCCCAGTGGAGTCTGTCACTAGATGCCTTCGGTTTATTAGCTTACACTTACTGTGTTTCCATCCAAAGTTGTGAATTTAACTTGAGCAAAATTGGAATATCGCATAAAATATTTTATAAAGCACCGTTTCCATCCCGTGTGTTCAAGAGAACAAAACAGTCCCTTCCTGGGAAATTGGTGCAAAATATCTGTAGTAAAAAAGAAAGTTGAAGCAATCGAGGAAGCCATTATGGCTCCTTTTTACATACATCATAAATGACTTGCACTTTAGAGTGCACAGACAAAATGCAATAAACTCTGTCATGTTACCGTATCTTGCTTTCAGAGGTAGGAGCCTATTGTTTGGGAATGCAATTGTTGAGACAGTTCTGGGAGTTAAATAAACCCAACTATTTGTGATGCTGTGCAATGAAATTGGTCCAGTTTATCAAATAACATCCTCTGTTGAGTCAAATTCCCCTCTCACACAGCAATATCGATAAATTACTGTAAAATTACCAGAATAAATGTGTTCACACAAGCAATGGCGTTCCATCTTTTTACCGGTAAAATACCATACGCATCAGCACCAAAATACCAGTATAAACTCTGATTTCAATCACCTGAAATGATCTTTAAACTCTGAGCCATTTTCTTCATCCACCTGAATAAGGAGAAGCGCTTTAGTTTCATTTTAGTTAATTTTATTTATTTTTTTTTACTTGTGTGACAGACGTATGGGGATGACCACACAAAACGCAGTTTTGCTCTTAAAACACAAGTCGCTTAATGGTTGTGTATTGCAGTTACTATATAACTGCAGAGCCGCATCACTGATAAATGGAAAAGAAGGCCTTACATATATATATATATATATATATATATATATATGTGATTTCAGATGCATGCATACACACACACACTTTATATATATATATATATATATATATAGATATATGTATATATATAAAGTGTGTGTGTGTATATATATATATATAATGTGTATATATATATATATATATACATTTTATATATATATAGATAGATATATATACATTATATATATATATATACATACATACACACACTTTATATATATATATATACATACATACACACACTTTATATATATATATACATATATACATATACATTATATATATATACAATATATATATATAGATATATTAGATAGATATAGATAGATAGATATACATATACATTATATATATATATATATAATGTATATATATATACACACACATTATATATATATAATGTATATGTATATCTATCTATCTATCTATATTTATATACACATTATATATATATATATATATATATATATATATATATATATATATATATATATATACATATATATATATATATATATATATATATAAAAAATGTGTGTGTATATATATATATATATATATATATATATATATATATATATACATAGATAGATATAGATATATATACATAGATAGATATACATAGATGTATATGTATAGCTATATGTTTGTATTGCACATTTATGGAGCAACAGATTTTGTGTAAAAGTAAAAATAAAAGTGTTTTATTTTGTTTAAAAAATGTATAAATCTATTGCCCCAAATACTATACTTTTACATATTCTTCCGTTACTGAAAATCATTTAGAAGACCTTTGTCTCAAAATATATTGAATAACTTCAGCGATTGTCATTTGCTACTTAAATCTACAACATTTAAAGAAAAAAAATCAAATATTAGATCAAACTAGCACAGAATCAACTTTGCGCTACTGCCTGTGATCACGTTAAGGATCAGCCAAATTTCTGCATGCATCTTTAAAAGTGGATGTTTTGGAAAGTGCTGAAAATGGAAAAAGATGTTCTACTACTTACAACTTCTCACACTGATAAACCGATTTTCCGGGACTTTTGAAACAGTCCTGTTCACACATGATCTCTTATTGGTAATTTACCTGTAATTTACCAGTAGTGTATGTGTGAAAGGGGCTAAAGTCACGTGAGGAATTTATTCAGTAAATTTGATTCCACTTTAGTTGATGCGCATGTCTTCTTATCGGATAAAAAAAACACAGATTTTTTTTTTTTTTTTTATGTGGATCTTGGCATTTCCATTCAGCATTTTTTCATGCTATATCCCAAAATTAAAAAATAAATAAATAAATAGGTGGATGGAAACATAGGCTACATTCTCGCTCTGAGCCTAAGTGCTCAATTCTGATTTCCAATTCCTGATTTTTTTTTTTTTGTATAGCTTTTCACATTGTTGGTCTAAATGCAGCCAATATCAGATTCCAGTGTGAACAGATGATGGTCCTGGACTGACCCACATGCATAAAAGAATGATAAAAAGACGTCCACACAGCATGCTGTGATACGGAAGTAAACATGCAGGACATTAAAAGTGATTACGCATTTATTAAATGTCTGATCTGCCACGGAAACCAGAAAAATTATGAGCAGGCAATATAAAAAAACAAAGACAAGGATGCGAACGCTGTCATGTTTTGCTTGCAGAGCAGTCACTATAATAGTTATGAGATTCTGTAAAAGTATACTACTTTTTGCAACTGTCTTGATAATTTCGGGTGTGTAAATTCTGGCTCCCATGAGCACAGAATTGTGATGAATGCTGATCTGACTGTTCAGACTGAGGTTACGTTGCAAAACATCTGACCTGTATCGGATTTAGGACCAAATATGGAAGTGGCCCAAATTGGAATGGAAAAGATCAGATTCCATGTGGTTTGTGCTGTTCACACTGTCAAGAGAAAAACAGATCTGAGTCACATTATGAGCAAAAAAAAAAATAAAAAAAAAAGATTTAGGCCACATTTGCCTGCAGTCTAAACATAGCCATGGCTAATGACGGGTGCTTTTCATGAGGAAAAAATAAAAAAATAAGGCAGAAATCTTTTTGTCTAGTATTTGTCTGCCAAATGCATGAATGTAGATGAAGTGTGTGGAATGCTGTGATTTTAGATGATTTTGGGTAAATACAGTATGTCCCCATTTCCATCCCAAGGCCGTGCAAATGCTGCTGCTAATTTTTTTGTAATAGAGGTTTTTACCTAATGACACTATTATTTGGCACTGCTGACCTTCAGACATGGAAACAAAAGATATCTTGTTTTTAGTGAATGCCATATTGGCTTAAAGATAACAGCAGACAGTAGAGAGCTGTTTAAAGAAATAAATGAACATTCTTTCATAATTTACTCAGCTATATCATTCAAAACCTTTTCTTTTTCCAATTCTGAAGATTGTGCTGGTATTTATTTCTGTGCCTTTTTATTATCTTACAGTGAATTATGGGTAACACTTTACAATATGGTCTCTTTTTTAACATTAGATAATATGTATTATTATCTAACATGAACTAACAATGAGCAATACATTTGTTATAGTATTTATTAATTGTAGATAGTTAATTGCTGTAGAAGTATTGTTCATTTTTCGTTCATCATACCTAAGTTGTTAACTAATGAAACCTTACTGTAAAGTGTTACCGAATTAGGACGTTTCAAAAGAATACACAAGAGCACCATAGTGTCAAAAAAATGTCCCATATGACTAAACTAATTCTCTCAAATACTCTCAATGTTGTGTCAAAGACATCTAGGATTGATGTCAACATTTTCAGAGTACACAAGGAACAAGGGGCACTTTAAGTCCGAACACTGGCATTAAATAAATGTAATGAGTTTATTAGACTTAATAGAAAAAAGTTACATGAACTCAATAAATGATTATATTAAGCAGAACTTAAACTGAATGAGTTGCAACAGATTTCTAGTTCCCAACATGTGTTGCATCAGACTGAATAAGGTGAATAATTGTTGAAATTAAGGGTGCGTTCACACTTGTCATGTTTGGTTCGATTAAAACGAACCCTGGTGCGATTGCTCAGTTAGTGCGGTTCGTTTGAACATGCCATCCGAACCCTGGTGTGGGCCGAGACCGCTAAAAAGATGGGTCTCGGTCCGCTTCCAAACGAACTCTGGTGCGGTTCGATTGATATATGAACGCAACACGGACCAAAGACATGTAAACCAACCAAAAACAGGACGTGATGTCACAAGATGCGACGCTACAAGTCAGCTGATTTGACGACGCGGAAAGATCGGTGTATCCAAAATGAGTCGAGGACAAAAGGACATAACGTAAGCATACCTGGTTCTTCTCATCAAAGGACCTGTGTTGCCCATTAGTCGGTTCAGACGACGGAACTGCCGTCTCTTTGCAGCAGATCTTCGTTTCGAAATCCTGCTGCTGTTTTGAATGTTTTGAACATTTTATGAGCTCTTCGTGAGTTCTCAGCTGGTAAAAATAAAGCATATGTACACGCATAAAATGATGGTGTTTAATCCAGAACACAGCATTGTTTTGAATGTTCGGTAAGCGAGCTCCGTCGCCAAATATACGTCATAAAAGCCGACCAATCAGGTTGTGACCGTATCTCTATGCCTTTGGTTCAGTAACTTTAGGTTCGCTGTTAAAAATGCCAGTGTGAACGCTAAGCGGATCAGGACTATGTTTTGTTTTTGTTTTTTGGTCCGAACCAAACGAACCGAACTACAAGTGTGAACGCACCCTGATTGTTTGTTTGTTTGTTTGTTTTGCACAAATATCAGTATAGGGAGAGATGTTGGTGTTTAATATTCTGTTGTGTTGGGATTTATAGGGGGTTCTATTATGTTGTAATTTTGCAACAAAATTGCAATTGTGGTGAAGAGAAGAGCCTGTGGTTATTTCGAGGATGGGTTGTAAATCTTTGAAGGTATTTATGCTGGATGTTGCTGAACTGTGTATATGTAAGCGTATAGTGAGCCTTTTTGGTAAGCATATGTAAGTGTACTATTGCTAGCAGGCAATTAGCCGCAAAAAAGATTTGCGTTAATATGATGTTTTATGTAATAAGTTAGCTTAGTCAATATTTCATTTAGATTGCAAGTCAGAATTTTAAGTTTAACTAACTTAATCTTTGAGGGTTTTTTAACTTAAAGTGTTTTGAGTTCTGCCAACCTTTTAGAGTTTACTACTTTTACATCCTTTTTGAAGTTTGAAAGTCTCAGGCATAATGTAGTTGCATGGAAAAGAGCAGAAGCTGTATTAAAAACCTGTGCTTTTGTGTTCCACGGGAAACACGAAAGTCATACAGGTTTGGAACAGCATGAGGGTGAATAAATTAGGACATTAGTTTTAATTTCTGTTCAACTATGTTACTTGAGTTATTTTTAATTATTATTTTTTGACGCTCATAAAGCGCTTTCGCTTACTTCGCATGGCACACAGACAAGACTACTATACAGTTTAATATTAATAAAAAACTAAATACAGAGGACTAATCGTCCTAAAAGCTCTGTTTCAAATTGGTCTTTGATCCTCCTCTGTCCTGTACATTTTGTGACTTTAACCTTGCTTTATACTCAGCAGGAAACTTATAAAACTAGCATTGCTTTTAAAATCCTCCTCTCCAGTCAAATGAACCCAAATGAATAATACTGCATCTTTCACACCGATGTGTCACTGGGTGGCAGTGCAATTTTGTTCACTTCATTCAATGCTTCAGTGGGGTGCATTTTTTCGTAAAGGTCAAATAATCCTGCGGTTAATGGCGGCACACACTGACTGTCAGTTAGAATCTGGGGTGGTAATTTTCGGTGGCTTTTCTTAATGTAATATACTACATTGATTCAATTATTAGACCATGTTTCCACCTTTTTGCAGTGGCTTACAAAACAATTATCTCTTGTTTGTTTTGGAATTTCTAAAAATAAACCAAGAAAATTACAATGTCAGTGAATATGTGCAGTTGTTACCATCTACGCCATCTGACCCTTAAAAATGTCTTCCGCTGGCATACAGCCTGGTCTCATTGTTTATATGCAACATTTATAGTTACAAAAATATTGTGTATATGCTGAAACATGTAATGCTGATGTACTGACACCATCTAAAATTTAAGTAGTATTATATTTAAAGATATAGGAGTGTAAAATATTTACAAAAATCATTTATTGCACAAATATATTTAAATAGTCAAGTTTTATAGATTCTTTAACCATATCTCCAAACCTAAAATAATATTAGAAAAAAAAGCATAAAATACAAGTTTAATCACAATAATTTGTTCCAAAAAAATGGCAAGAGCCATTAGCAAAGTTGCCCAAACAACAATGGCACCAAGTGCTTACTTGGTGGTAAACAACAGTTTTGTGTGCGGTACAGAGTAGATTTTTACTTGCTAACCGCTATTTTTTTTTTTCTGATCTACTTCGTGAAGGGTCTGCATATCTTGTTTATATTCATACAATATCTGAATCACGACGTCGCAATAGATGAGGCACATAAAAGCCTTTGATATCACTGTTGTAAAACAATTGTTAAACTGCTTCTTGAGGTGGCAAATTGAACATTTTTAATGAGTGCAGGATTTCTCGGCTATGGCAGCTACTTAGGTGATAGACAAAGATCGCTGAATAAAAGCTTGAATTTGGTTATGTTCCTCACACATTGCAATCATATATGGATTCCAGAACAAAAAAAAGGAATTAATTTTTTGATTATATTATGGTGCATTTGTATGGCATTTGCATTTGTATTGTATTATGGTCGTTTTTTTATTGACAACATATTTAGAAAACTAAAAAATGTTGACATAAGTAGTTTTTTTTTTTTTTTTATCATTTTAAGATTTAAAGTATAGTCAATTGGTCTCATCAACTGTTTGGTTACCCACATTCTTCAAGATTCATCTTATTTTAAGTTCATCAGAAGAAAGAATTTTATACTGGTTTGGAACAACTTGAAGGTGAGTAAATGATGGCAGTATTTTCATTTTGGGGGAGCTACCCCTTTAATAAACGTGATTCGAAAACTTAATCTATGTCAGGATTGTCAACTGGAGTCCCCAGAACAACCTCTAGAGGGCACTCTACCCTGCACTGTTACTCACTCACCACTGGACTTCACTTCCCACAATCCACTGTCACACACTCACTCACACCTTCGCACTACATTTCCCAGAAGCCCTGTACCCTGTCACTGATCACACAGTCGCGAAGTCTTGATTTGCTTATAGTGGTCATTACCGAGCGTTTATTTACCGTGTTTGTTTTCTTGTTTTCTGCCTGTCTGCCCGTTTTCTGATTGTTCTCTGCCTGCCTTGTTGGATTTACTTCTATGGATTATTGGACCGTTGTTTACCTGCTGCTGGCCTCGATCTACTCGCCTGTTTAACGATTACGACTCCTCTGACATTCCCGTTTGCTGGTTTCTGACCCTGACTGTTATCACCATTCTGTCTTTAATAAAGCTTGCAATTGAATCTCAGTTCGTTAACCGCTTATCATTACAATCTAATTGCTCGTAAATACAATGGAATAAACCAATTAATTTCATGAATTAAAGATTCATAGATTAAATAAGGATTTGTAAACATTTATACGTCTTCTAACGTAAAAGAAAAATGTGAAAAATGATTTACGATTCAGATGCTGTCAATTCTTGTATGTTTAATATCTATGCAAACGCAAGTAAATGTACATCTAGTAGAACAACATTTACATACAATACATATGGATACTTAAGAGATCATGTTTTTGTTGCATAAAAGTTGCATAATATACACCATTCCTGGTTGGTTTTCGGTTTCGTTTGTGTGTGTTTAGTCGTAATTGCGATTGGTATTTTTAGGGATTCGTCTGTACTGTAGACTCTTAACTGTTGTGTAGGGACATGTCCTTACCTCCAACCAAACATGAGTTGGGAATAGTATTACATTCTTGTTAGATTACCTCATGGGACGGTTACCGGGATTTTGCCAAGACAACATATTTTGTTGATCCGGGAACAACATTCCTGTCCAAACATTTAGTCCTATCTCTAGCATCTCTAGCAAGTTATCCCTAAAATCAGAGGGAAATGATAGGTAAATAACATTGATGTAGAAGCACCTAACCTAGGTTGTAAGCCTAAACTTGACATAAACTGTAAACTTGTCCCTTAAATCTGGTTGGTGGGAATGTTGTTCCAGGATCAACAAAGATGTTGTTCCAGGATCAACAAAGATGTTGATCCAGGAACATATTGTACTTGATGAAATCACATTCACCCTCATGGGATGCTGAGTATTTTTTGCACTCTATAAATGATTGGCCACAGATGATTATTTATATATATATATATTATATATTATTATAATTTTATATATATATATATATATATATATATATATATATATATATATATATATATATAATTTTTTGCTCAAATATGTGTTGAGTTGTTCCCACACAAACATATTACCCAGTTTTATTACCATCATAATTTTAGCTGAAAGTCAACATGAAATCAAAACTGAAGCTATCTACACATGATCTTCATCTAATTGTAAGTGTTTAATCAGTGAATATGGGAATCTAAACAAAAATTGTTCATTTTATGAGCTAACCATACCAGGCTATTTTAGTTGAGTGTCATTGTTAACAGAGCCAATCTATTTCTACTTCAAAGTTGCTCACCCAGCAATGGAAGTTCGAAATGAACCACGGCCCTTCTGCAAACATGATTAGTCCCATCTAATTTTGCAGCAGAGTCTGTCATAGTAATTAAGGGGAGCTTCATATGAATAGACTACTTACCACCCTAATGGGTTAGAGGTGCTGCCTGATCAAAAAGTCCTTTGCCTTATGAAGGTGATTAGTGATCTTCAGCTCTGAATAAGAAAGATGACAGGGTCGGATTTCTGTCCAAGTTAAAATAATGATGTCTGTGTAACTGCTACACAATCGCTCCTCAGCGCTGAAATATTTAGGAAGAAGTAATGTGCATTGGAGCCCAAACCCGTACGTATTATTCAGGTTGGAATTTTTTGTATTAATTGGTATAATCTGACTTGTATTAAAACATGTCACCATTTAAACTTCTCTATCATAGAATTTTTTTAGTTTCAAGTTTAACCTGATTAGACTTCGAATTACAGATTTTCAATGTGAAACCCCACAGCACGTATGTGTGAATGTTGTTATACTTTGCACATTGTGTATGAAGGACTCTGTATACTGAGCTGGAAATATCCAGTAATGATAGCTGTTCTTTTTTGTCCTGAAAGCTGTCCTCACCATGCTCTGTGCGGGACTTGAACCCGGGTCTCTTCCGTGGGAACCAGACGCTCTAACAAGAGCACTACTTCTAGCATTTGTTGCAGCTTTTACCCGCACAGCGGCTACTAGCTGGCCTCCGTTACAAACAAATACAGTAGAACAAACAATTATCTTATTAATCAACTGACATTTTCGAATTAGTAACAAAGACTTGAGCTTATTTGAGGCAATTAGGGGTTAGGTGCCTTGCACTTTTTAGTCATGGTATAAGGTGGAGAGAGTGCTGTTTATTCACAATCCCCACTTTCAATTCCTGCTGGCATAGGAATCAACCTTCAGGTTAAAAGCCCGACTCCCTCACCATTATGCCACAACTACCCCTATTGTGCAGTGCGACTTAGTTCCCTGACACACCAGGCAATCGGTGGACGCCTTGCTAATTTTTGTGATGTGTTCCACACATTGGCTTTAGTCGGGCTCATGTCAGCAGCAGTTCGCCGACTCAGCATGCTAATTGGACGTCGGTCCCATCGGTGACAGAGATCACTCTTATTGGCTGTTCAGTTTAGCGAATGTGTCAGAAGCAAAAGTGATAAAAGTGAGCAAAGAAGTCAAGTTGGCACAGATAGAAAGAAGCCTGTTCTAATCTGATCTTACCTGAGCATTCCAATACACAAATATTTCATAACAATATGGCCGACTAGAATGAAGATAGTGATCAGCTTGATTGATATTCAAAATGGTAAGCAAGTGCTGCTTTGTTTACTGTATATCTGCAGTCATAGTTTCAGGTTCACTTGTTTTGAATGACGAATATAGGCCCTGTTTCCATCTGGTATTAAGATGTGTTTTGGTCGATCGGGTCACAAGTGGATGAGGGGGACAATCGTTTCCACCTGGTATTTTAATCCGTCTCTTTTGTCCACTTTCAACCACTTCTGTCCTGATTTCTTTGAGTGGAGGGTCTATGGGCTGTTAAATGTAAATGTATGGGTTTTTTCAGATGTTTCGATGTAACGGACAAAATATGCATGCGCAATTTATGAACACGCCCAGAGACACGGAGAGCAGCAGCTTTCATTTCTGCTTTAAGGCCGTGCGTCCACCAAAGCACTGAAAACGCTAGGCGGTCTGATGAAAACGCCTTGCTATATGCGCTTGTGAGCGCTTTTTTTTTCAGTTGAGAAGCTTCGCTTGCTATGATACAGAATATCGCAGAAGTCTTACTACTATCTCATTTCACAGATAGTTTGTTTCTGTACTGTTTCTATTTAAAAATGTCGATACAATGTAAAGTATTTGCCCCGGGTCTTGTTTTAAATTATTTTGTTCCGTTATTATGCTTGTTGTTGTCATCTGTTGATATTGTATAAGCAGAATGTGGCAGTAGGTCAGTGGTGTATTTGCCCCACCCCTCCTCCACTGTGATTGGACAGCTTGGGTACAAAGTGACAGTGATGAGCACTGCATTTTACCCAATGTTGAACATTCTTCAACTCTCGGCGACCGGTGAAAAACGGTGAGCGTTCAGTGCTTCAGCACGAAATGAGTGCTTCATTGCATTCCTGCCATTATAAAAATGTGGCGCTCCCATTGAAAACAATTGGAAAAATGTGCTAGCCTCATAAAAAACACTTTGGTGGACACACCAAAAGTTTGTCTTCAGCCAACAAAGTTTAAATCCCATCTAGCTAGCACGTTTCCCATAATGTTTACACATTATAGGTGGAGAGTAGGCGGTCTTTAGTGGTGCAAATGGTTTGCGTAATTTGTTGACTCTAGTGCAGGTTAACCCTTGTGCATTGTTCAAATTCACTACCTTTTCGTTATGTTCAGTCCTGATCAAAACTACTAAATTTAAAAAAAAAAATTCAGGATTTTAACTCTTTAAAACGTTAAAATCTGATGCTGCACAAAAACTAACAACACATCAAAGCCAATGTTGTTTCTAATCTTTGACACGTTTTTTTCCCAAATCAGTGACATCATTTATGAATTTGGCAATTAAAGAGTTAAAATCCTGAATTTTTTTTTTAAATTTAGTAGTTTTGATCAGGACTGAGGTTGATTAATAAATTTAAGCAAAAAAAAAAACATTTAAAAAATATTTATCTGATACATTTTTAAAGCAGTTAAAATCATGGCTGTTTTCAGAACATAACGGAAGGGTAGTGAATTTGCCCACAGAGTACTGTTGAGTTTTTGAAAATTTTCAAAGCATTTTCCCAAAATATGTGTCAAAATAAGATTTGTCACCAAAAATCATTCCATTTGCTGAAACACGGAGAAAGTTATGGCCAAATTAAGACTCAAAAATTCCCCATAGTGGATGAAAACATCCCGAACAGCACATAAGGGTTAAATCCCACACTTGAAATAGAATAGCTCATAACTTAATAATACAGGCTTTGTGACTCTGAGGAATGATTACCTCAAAATGTGTGTCAATATGCAGGTTTGAGGGACTTTATTTAAATTAAATAGACCAATTTCACTATTGCTCACATGCCAGTGACTATTTCTCCACATGCCAGTGTTGGCATGTTTGTTGTAGGTTGCCTAACAATGCGTTTAAGCAATGCTTTGGGTTGGTTAAACTCTATTTCCAGAATCTGTGAGAATGTCAATAACCACAGTAAATAATTACTTATAGTATTTTGCATGTACAAAAGAGATCTAAAGACTCAGGCACTCTGAAGGGTTTATAAACTCGAAAAAACTACTCAAATATGCATCATTGGCTTACAAGTATCCGCAAATTCAGGGCATGTTTACATGACAATTACTGTATGTAAATGATTTCCATTCACATGGATCTGCGAAAGTGATTAAAAACTCATTTAATATGCATGCCAGACGAGTAGTTGGCGATGTCACTTAGTAAAGAAAAACAACACGTAATTCGCATTTTTGTAGTTTACAAAAAAGACAATATTGTTTTCAAAAACTTTGCATTTTTGAAACAGTTTTCAAAAGTTTGCGTTTTCAGGCCCCCAAACGCTCTTGTCGTGTAAACAAACATACAAAACGCATAAAAAGTTTTCAGTTTTTAGTTGAAAACTGCCATCTAAATGGCTCCTAAATGAACAATATCAAGACACAGAAGGCCTAAATCTATATTACAAAAATTAAGTCTAAGCCATGTTTTAATGACAAAACCCTTTCCCGGCATTGATGTAATTTTGGCAATCCATATTTTCACTGTTATATGGTAGGAGGCGCTATTACGCATCTTCTTAAAGAGTACAGAATCTCAGCATCAAAACACAGGCGAAGAAGAAGCAGATACAAGCAACACAAGCATTGTTTATGCACATGTAAAAAAACGGGATCATCAAACCGCATATAAAGCAAATGTCGACCCAGGACGAGGGATAACTGTGTAAGCTTTGGCGGTTTTGATGAAAGCAATCTTTGTTTTCATCATCATTCTGAGTCAGATCTGGACGTAGTCTTTGACAAAAATGCGATTTTCTCAGCTTTTTGTTCAAAGTGATGTTTTTTTTTTATGGAACTTACCAACATTCAAGTGTTGATTAAAAAAAGAATGCACAAAGCTAGAATAAAATAGTTATTTATAGTAGAGGCTCTGTTCTTTCTTTTAATATATTCATATGATATGTTCAGATATTCATACAACAAAATATTCTGGGGGCCATGAAAGTTTTGTCATCATGACATGGCTAAAGATCGAAACAAACAGGTTGTGTCCTTTCTGAGTTAGTCGAGCACCATTCAGACAATGCTAATGTATTGCTGTTGTGTACATGTTCTTTGTTATTTATAAATTTAGAAGCAGCTTTTAGCAGCAACACTGCAGACATACAAAATATTCAGTCCACATTGTGGAATTGATAAGTGACGTTTGTGCTTCCCCTCTCTTGCAAAGAATGAGCTGCCAGTGCATTAAATTTGAAAGCATTTCTCTTCCTCTATCTCTGCATTATAAGGTCGCTGTTTGGATTTCACTACTCTTCTGGGAGTGGTGTGTGTTTATGTGAGTTAGTGCAATGCTCCAGGGGCTTTGCCACAGGAAATGCGCTGTAAACAATGTTGTGTAGCCTTGTCCTTTCCTCCCACTGATAACTTTCCACATTGACAGTACTGTAAGTGTGTGTCTATATTTGTGCTAGTTGGTATCAGTAAGACTCAGGATGCCGAGAAGCTAATTAATGTGAACCAAGATTGGATTGTGGGGAGTTATTTACACAGTGAAAGGTATTCTTCAAGGCTGTAAGAAAGAAGTTATACAGTTTCCAGTGTGTTGGAAAATGTTACATTAGCCATTCTGACCTTAACAGATTCACTCCCAAGAGCTGTTGCCTGATTTGACCTGGAGTCCTTGTTCAGTGAAACGCTCTTTTTTGACTAAAGGTGATGATACACGGGGCAACTTTTTGAGCAGTGTTGCCGAGTGATGTTGCTTGGGCACTTTCCCATTGAGAATGCGCAACAAATTTCGATCTAATGTATCCAGATAGAAATTTATTGCCCATTTTCAATGGGAAAGTGCCCAAGCAACATCACTCGGCAACAAGTTGCCCTGTGTATCGTCACCTTATTACAACATTTAACATCTCAAGAGTTGATAAATGAACAAACTAGAGCAGTTTTCTAAACCAGCGTTTCACTATTTGCTTATGTTCTGTACAGAAACTGTGATACAATATATTAGTTATTTGGTAACTTATTAAATAAACTAAAACTAACAAAAACTATAGCTAAATAAGACAAAACACACACCAAAATTACTAAAATTGAAACTAAAATTAAAATGAAAACAAAATATAAAGATCTAATTATAACAGTATATCAATGATACTAAAATAACACTGATTTGCTTCATAAATCTCATACCAGCGTTTACAAAAGTACAAAACTTGAATGCTGTTACTTTATGGGCACTCAGTTGTGAAAATATTTTTTGAGCCAATCACCTGAGGCGTAACTGGAATGTGGCTTTCTCTGTATTATACCTCCTTACAGCAGACAAAGAAATAGATGTATGTCTGTTTTACACCATAATCAATGTTTAGCTGTTTATATATTGCTTGCAGAAATATGGTCACAAATGTATTTCACAGTACAACAGATCTTTGGCTTACTGGTTCGACAACCTTCATCAAAGCCCGCTTAATCCTTTGAGGCTTCATATCATAAAAACATCTAAATTGGGCCTATTTAAATTTTTTGATGCATGTTCCTAGTGTTAATTTGCATTATTATATCAGTTCAATAAAAATTAAATATTTTATGAAATATAATTAAGTGCTCTCCCTTTAAAACAACGGTTCAAATGACTAGGAATCACTTTTACTTTTTAATCTCTTTTTCTCCAGCTGCTCCATTCTGGTATATGTAACGACCACAATTTTTTTTTTTTTTGAATATCCTGGTTCCCTTCAAAATATGTGACATTATGGAAGTAAAGTTTCATGTGCTATGTGAAGATGCAGAACTGAAACCTTTGTCCTCAGTCCAAACAAACCATTTACTGAAACTCTTCTTAACCTCCTGAACAGATACAATTATATATCGATATATCATAATTCTTTTTCTCATGGTATTATGTTGTTTCTTCAATGGCCTTCTATAAATATTTTTATTAACTATATGCATGTATGCGTCTCGTTTCTTATTGTTCAATTAATGTTTTCTAAGTAAGTGTATAAAGTACTCAGAAACCGCTGTTTCTAAATCCAGCCAGAGCCGTTTCTGGGCAAAGTGAAGTGAATTGATTGATACTGATACTGAACATTTACCCACTCCAGAGTTTCAATGACGATTTTATGAGATTGTGATGTATTGTGATGTGTATTATATTGTGACATAGTCACATGCACGTCAACAACACCTTTTAGTATTCATCAGTATGATCCACCCAATCAAACTGAAGTAATGAGGAGGAAGGAGATTGGATACTATTATTCCATATGGCATATAATTGATGATTGGCATATGAACAGGAATAATGATATAATAAATGCTTGCCAGATGCTGTGTTGTTTCTGGCTGATATTTATTGTCTTCCACTGATCGATAATGTCTTGTGAGGCTCAATTCATAGGGTGAAATCACTGAATCCAGTCATAAAAATGGAATTTACTTGAATTTGCCAAATTTTAGATAAATAAATCAAAAGTAGAGTGTAGAATTAATCAAACTGTGAGATATAGTGACTAGTGCCTGTAAATATTAAACCTCTAAGAAGACTGCTATTTAAATTTGAAGTCTGCATATTTTGTTCGTCTTCGTGTGAATAAGTGGTACAGTTTCGTCTGCTACAGATATTCAAACACGCGTGTTTTCAGCTTCTGCCGTCTCACTATATTAGGATATGAACACATGATCTTTATCCCCAGAGCTTCTCTGAGAGTCACTTCTTGAGCATTTAATAATTTCAAACTCAAAGGTCTTCACTACAACCTTCCAAAATAAAAGTTCAGTTTAACTTGAGGAAATTATGACAGAAATATATTTCTGTTGTACAATAGAATGCACTTCTCAAGTCGTAACAACAACAATAATGATATAGTTTATTAAAACATTTTTTGAGAAGTATCACACTATTTTTCCTCCATGTTTTAATTTAAACAGCGGATCTGTTTTATGCAATACTTTGTTTGCCAAAAAAATTCAAAGGAATTGTTACATTTTTGTTTGATTACATTTGAAAAGTACAGAACTATTGATTTATAATATTTTTTTATAATTATTTTTCTTAATCTTCTCGAGATAACAAAAGATGTTTTCTCATGATCACGACGTTACAAAAGTTGTTTTCACGACTTAATCTTCTCTAAATTACACAAATGTGCCAACAGGTGGCAGTATAGAACCAAATATAACTGATGAGGTGCGGTATATGTCCAACTTACTGTACAATTGTTTATTTTCTATTTTCATTTACAATGGCTATAGTTGTTCATTTAAATATTAGTGTTCAATAAATATTATTTTATATAAATAATATGCTATATTTGGTGTTGAGAAAGAGTCCATTAGTGCGTAATATTGATTGAATGAAAGTTACATTAATTCGCCTTTAGATGGCGGCAAAATTTACGAGTGAATGAGACTCATTCAATGAGTCAGTCGCAAGAGACTTTTAAATTGAAAGGAACTTGTGCAAACAAAGGACCTTTTAGCTCTGTATGTTATGGAAAATTCCCTTGGCTGTAAAATGAATAAATACAAAGATTGCTTTCCTCAGTGGACATTCAAACAGATTTTTATAATGGACATAATATTATGGACATCGACCTGATCTCTCCTGATATTGCTCATATATATACAGTAGGTACGGAAAGTATTCAGACCCCCTTAAATTTTTCACTCTTTTTTATATTGCAGCCATTTGCTAAAATCATTTAAGTTCATTTTTTTCCTCATTAATGTACACACAGCACCCCATATTGACAGAAAAACACAGAATTCTTGACATTTTTGAATATTTATTAAAAAGAAAAACTGAAATATCACATGGTCCTAAGTATTCAGACCCTCTGCTCAGTATTTAGTAGAAGCACCTTTTGATCTAATACAGCCATGAGTCTTTTTGGGAAAGATGCAACAAGTTTTTCACACCTGGATTTGGGGATCCTCTGTCATTCCTCCTTGCAGATCCTCTCCAGTTCTGTCAGGTTGGATGGTAAACGTTGGTGGACAGCCATTTTTAGGTCTCTCCAGAGATGCTCAATTGGGTTTAAGTCGGGGCTCTGGCTGGGCCATTCAAGAACAGTCACGGAGTTGTTGTGAAGCCACTCCTTCGTTATTTTAGCTTTATTTAGCTTTAGCAAGGTCATTGTCTTGTTGGAAGGTAAACCTTCGGCCCAGTCTGAGGTCCTGAGCACTCTGGAGAAGGTTTTTATCCAGGATATCCCTGTACTTGGCCGCATTCATCTTTCCCTCGATTGCAACCAGTCATCCTGTCCCTGCAGCTGAAAAACACCCCCACAGCATGATGCTGCCACCACCATGCTTCACTGTTGGGACTGTATTGGACAGGTGATGAGCAGTGCCTGGTTTTCTCCACACATACCGCTTAGAATTAAGGCTAAAAAGTTCTATCTTGGTCTCATCAGACCAGAGAATCCTATTTCTCACCATCTTGGAGTCCTTTGGGTATTTTTTTAGCAAACTCCATGCGGACTTTCATGTGTCTTGCACTGAGGAGAGGCTTCCGTCGGGCCACTCTGCCATAAAGCCCCGACTGGTGGAGGGCTGCAGTGATTGTTGACTTTCTACAACTTTCTCCCATCTCCCGACTGCATCTCTGGAGCTCAGCCTCAGTGATCTTTGGGTTCTTCTTTACCTCTCTCACAAAGGCTCTTCTCCCCCGATAGCTCAGTTTGGCCAGACGGCCAGCTCTAGGAAGGGTTCTGGTCGTCCCAAACGTCTTCCATTTAAGGATTATGGAAGCCACTGTCCTCTTAGGAACCTTAAGTGCAGCAGAATTTTTTTTGTAACCGTGGCCAGATCTGTGCCTTGCCACAATTCTGTCTCTGAGCTCTTCAGGCAGTTCCTTTGACCTCATGATTCTCATTTGCTCTGCCATGCACTGTGAGCTGTAAGGTCTTATATAGACAGGTGTGTGGCTTTCCTAATCAAGTCCAATCAGTATAATCAAACACAGCTGGACTCAAATGAAGGTGTAGAACCATCTCAAGGATGATCAGAAGAAATGGACAGCACCTGAGTTAAATATATGAGTGTCACAGCAAAGGGTCTGAATACCCTTTGTGATATTTCAGTTTTTCTTTTTTGTTAAATCTGCAAAAATGTCAAGAATTCTATGTTTTTCTGTCAATATGGGGTGCTGTGTGTACATTAATGAGGAAAAAAAATGAACAAATAATTTTAGCAAATGGCTGCAATATAACAAAGAATGAAAAATTTAAGGGGGTCTGAATACTTTCCATACCCACTGTGTATACATATATGTTAACAAAATATATGTATTATATAAACTTGTTTCGGATGTGATTAATCATTTGACAACGTGTGTGTGTGCGTGTGTGTATGTTGTTTGTTGTCAGAAATCCTTGACTAGCTTTATCAGTGGAGCGCTACTAGCAGTATCAGCAAATGGCCTGTCTTTCATGTTACACTTATTTCTGACTTACATTATGTTATGCAACACATCCCAAGATCTGAACATATACAGCACTGTATAATTGATCATTTATCCAGCTGAATTCTCAGATGTAACTGAACTTCAAACAGCTAATGCATATAGCATTGATCTTTAAATAATCCCTGCAGATGTTAGTACGTGATCTGTTGTGCTAAACGGAAACATTTCCCTTCGCTCAGCAGAAAGGAGCAATTTGTACTAAACGAAATGCTCTTTGCTGCTAATTGAAAGTGACACTGTTTGATGCAATCTGAATGAGATGCATTTGTTTGATCTGCTGGATGGCTGTCTGGCTTTTGCTTATGCAATTTATTTCATGCATTGTTTTGCTTCTTATGCATCTAGTGCATCAAAGCCGACACCAAGAAAGCTGATTTTGTCATTCCGTCTTTCCTCAGGTTGTAGACACACCGTGATTACCACCAGAGATGTATATGTCACTTTGCTTGTTTGTAAGACTTGTAAGAGTGATTCCGTCCAGAATTAATGCATTTCTGAGACTGAGTCACCGTGAACAAAGTTGTTCGTGGTCTGTGGTTCTCGTGTCTGACAGCTTGTATTTCCGTCTGATAATGGAAGTCTTGCAAAGCGTCTGATTGGCAGATATGTTTTGACATCTTATTGGCTGGTTGTCTTTGTTGTGCTACCTTAACTTCTCTTTAATGATGGAATGGTTTCATAAGTTGGTTACACATTTTATGTACATTTTTGACACAGTGTGTTGAAGAATATTTCACTTTGACACCACATCAGGTTGCCTGAAACGTTTCATTAAGCCACGGCTGGAAATACTGTCAGACTTTAGGTACTCGCTCACCCATGAGCACTGAAAAATACAACCTTAAAAGGTTCATATCAGATATAAGTCAGAAAACTAGAACAAAGAATAAGAAAATAAAAATGTATTAGCTTGGTGTTCAGCTGGAAATTAGAACCAGAATACAGTATGTAGGTCATACACTATGGCTAATGCAATATATTAGAAAAATTTTGCCAAAAAATTATTTTCTTTTCATAAAACAACTAAGTAACTATCAATGCAGAAAGTCACATGAAGTGCATGGGATATTATTAAGCTAATTTTCAATCTGGTCTTGATGAAGCCACCTGGCCATGTAAATTCAAACATCAAATGTTTTTTACCCCTTGCATGTCGAATTTTAATCGCAAGCTTTAAAGGGATAGTTTAATGTAAAATGAAAATGAAGTCGTCATTTACTCACCTTGGTGGTGTTCTTTTGCCGTATGCCCTTCTTTCTTTTATGGACCACAAAAGGAGAATTTCTTTAAAAAAATGTCCTTGCGCTCTCCATATAATTACAGTTGAACTGTAACCAGCATCAAACTTTTAAAAAATACACAAAAGTATCACAGAATAATCCCATGTGACACTTAGCAAGTATATTCCAAGTGTTCTGGGGTATACGATAGGGTTCAGTGAAAAACAAAGACAATTTAAAGGATCAGTTCACTTTAAAATGAAAATTACCCCAAGATTTACTCACCTTCAAGCCATCCTAGGTGTATATAACTTTCTGATGAACACAATTGGATTTATATTAATAAATATCCGGATGCATCCAAGCTTTAAAACCGCAGTGAACGGGACCAATGAGTATGAAGCTCAAAAAAGTGCATCCATCCATCATAAATGTACTCCACACGGCTGTATAAAGGCCTTCTAAAGCGATGTGTTTGTGTAAGAAAAATATCCATATTTAACAAGTTATAATGTAATATATCTAGGCTACGCCCTAAGTGACGTCAGTTACGCTTTTTCGTAAGTTGAATACAGAAGGCCGTCTGGCGGAATCTAGATATTTCACTTCATAACTTGTTAAATATATTTCGTCAGGATATTTATTAATATAACTCTGATTGTGTTCATCAGAAAGAAGAAAGTCATACATTTAGGATGGCTTGAGGGTGAGTAAATCATGGGGAAATTTTCATTTTTAAGTGAACTGATCCTTTAATATTCTATTTTACTAAATTCTTGACCTTGGCCGTTGGGCTTCTCTGCATGACGTGCGCGTTTGCGAGACTCTATAATTCCCGTAGTTCACTCTGTGTTGCCCAGAAAAAGCAAGATTAACAAAATTGCGACATGAAATACAATTCCAGGTACTTTCTTTATTGAGTCAAATATCACTGGACTGGAACTTTGTTTGTCTGCTGACAGTCAGAATGACAAATGTGAGCGCGATAACTAACACGAGTTAAATTCAATTCAGAGACAAAGGTTCATGTCATGTTTTTTTGTTCATCTTGATTTCTCACAAAATCTTTTTTGTGCTTTTTCTGGATGAGACGAAGTGAATTGTGGCGCTAATAGAGTCTCACAAATGCATACGTCACGCAGAGAAGCCCAACGGCCAAGGTCAAGAATTTTCTTTAATAATACGTTTGTTTTTCACTTGGACTATACTGCATGGGATAATTCCGAGATACTTTTGCGTCTTTTTTAAAAAGCTTGATGCTGGTCTCTATGAACTGCCATTATATGAACGAACGTGAGCAAAATATTTTTAAAAAAAATTCTCATTTTTTTGGCCCATAAAAGAAAGAAGGGCACACGGCATTAGAACAATTACTTAATTTTCATTTTACGGTGAATTATCCCATTAAGATGGTGTCATTTTGGTTGAGATACAGCAGGTCTGACAGAGGTATTGGAGCTCAGAGAGATGCCGACTGGAGGAGTGCCAGGCCTGATTTCCTCTGGCTGACACATAGGCACCCCCGCTGAGAGGCTGATGAGCGATTGTCATCGTTACCTGGAGCAAGACTCATCCTCTTTCGATCCCCTCTGAGTGGAATCAAAGGACAGGGAACTCCTAAGGTTCGATGAGAGAACAATCCCATACTTCTTGTTAAGCTGGAGGTAGAAGAGGGTCTCTTTGATGGGCTGCTCTCATGGCAAGTCTTCCTGTCAAGATCATCTGATTGGGTATCAGAGGAATACGTGTTCTCTCCGAGACGTTCCCTAATACATTACCTGTCAGTTTTCAAAAGAACATTGTAATTTAGCAGTTCTGTTCCATGACTTTTACTTGAATCTCGAACAAAGGAAACGTTAATGGTCCCTTCACATGTGTGACAGTCAGTAATGGATAAATAAATGATGATGTAAGCGGGCCTGCTGGTGTCCACGTTTATGAAAATATATAGTAGACCTCCCTGAAATGCTGTGCAGTTTGTGAGATTAATGGATACCACAACATTTTAAGCAGGCGTTTTAGACAAGGCTATACACTCTTAAAAGTGGCATTACTTTGCAAATATGTTGACACATAATTTCTGAAATGCATCCACTTGCATTTAGGAATGCAACACAAATATTATTGTATGTAGGCGTTCATGATAATTGTCTGATGAAAGGCAAAAAAAATTAGATTTGTTTTGAGCTTTTACTATTGTAGTGAATAAGGGCTCGAGATTTTGAAGCCCAAAAAAGTGCATCCATCCATCATAAAGTTTTAAATATGGATATTCGCTTTCAGAAGGCCTTTATTAACCTCCTGGAGCCGTGTGGATTAGTTTTATGATGGATGGTAGGGTTGGGCTGATAGACGATGCCCGCACGCAAAAAAAACATCGTATTTAATCACACTGTATTACCCAGTGCAACGCATGCTTTCAATTTTCGCGCTTCAAATAATTTTGTTTTCTGATTAGTTAATAATAACATAATGAAGTTGTTCCTGATCACAATACAAAATACATTCAAAACAGTTAAATGAACACAATTTAAACTGTAAAGATTTTATTGTGCAATGAATTATAGGCTACTGGACGTTTTATAAGAGCTAAACCACTGATATTCAAATGGCGGACTGCGCATGTTTCCATCTGGGAACCATCAGTAAATCATGGGATAATTTTTTCATTTTTGGGTGAACTATCCCTTTAAGTGTATTTTCATGATCATATTTCCAGGCATACTGCACTGTTTCATATCCTTTTTATTTCACCGGTCATGCTGTCTTATGCTAAAATAAATATAATATAAATAAAATATATATTTTTAAAGTCACAGCGATCATTGTTTTCATGTACTGGTGCACATCCCTAATTCAAATCTAAGCGGTGAATTTGATAATCTGGTTTTATCTTTGGCTAGTAAGTTCTCAATGGCTGATCACCTTCGTAGCCAAATTGGCCGGTGAGTGAAAAAGTTCATTTCAGAATGATTACGGAAGTAAAATGGGATTTGACAGTCATTTTATGTTTACTTCTAAGCATCCTTTACACCGGTACTGATGGTTAAATTTAGTATCATCCAGTTCACTTCACTGAATATACTGCATACTTTAAGTAAGATTTACAGCGAACGCTCTCCCGTTCTCCATTTGTGTTTTTTTAGAGACTTGCGTTTGAGATGGTATTATCATTACTATAAAAGGTGTCATTTGCCACATTACTGACTGTAAAATTCCAACCGATGCAACATTTTGGAATGTGAAGACAGAACTGAAATGCCTTTTCTGTACACACACCCACACACATATAAAAAATAAACAGATACACGCAGCCACCCACTATTTGCAATACACTATTAGACACGAGCACAGTCACTCTCTCTATGACTTGTTGTTTGTAGCAGGGCCTGGAGGAAATGTCCTTTCCCTAATAGGCAGTGAGCTATCGAGGCACTCTTCCATGGCAGGCTGTGTTGAGGTGTGACATCAGATAAAACCTGTGATAAAAGCGGGCTGGAAGGCCGTCATATGTGCACACTGCCTCTGCTGCTGCCAGGTTCCACAGCATGCCCTGTAATTACACTCGCTGGAAAATTACACAGCAGATGCATCGTGCTTGTTAATGTCATAACAGGAATGCTGCTAAGTGCCGACATGCATGCGCACATTGGATCTTGTTTAAAGGGTTAGTTCATGCAAAAAATAGAAATTCTGTCATTATTCACTCACCCTCATGTCAATCCAAACATATATGCTTTTATTTTTTGTAGAATACAAAAGACGAGATTCTGTCAAGCTCCAAAAAAGACAGTAAAGCATCATAAAATATCCATATCTGCTATTTTCGAAGTATTTTGAAGCCATATGGTGGTCTCGCATCACAACCATGATATATTGTTGTGATAAACACCGAATAAGTACTTACATTTTGGGCTGTTTCTCATACAAATCTTTCATATGGCTTTAGAAGACTCAATTGACTCTTCTCAAAGACCCGCCCCCTTTAGTTACTGTTGCTGTGTCCGACAAGTCATGTGCTCTCACGCCACACATCATGTTTTCACGGAGTGAAAAATACATGGCGGAGTAAAGAGGACACTGACAACGCGCCGAAAGACAAGACAGAGCAGGTTACTTTTGATATGAAACAGTTTCATATTTCAAATTTTGTAATTTTTTAAGGAAGTTTAATCAATAAATAGCGTCTAGTGTGTCTTTAATGTGTGGTGACAGATCGCTGTAGCTCCTCGTGAACCGATCATCTCTTCATACTAGTTCATTTATAGCATCAAATAAACATGAATGAACATCAGAAGGAATGTTGTTTCAAGCGGTGAAAGACGTGATTACACACAATTTATCAGGTTCAAGTTCACCAACGTTAATCTACTAACTCTCTTGACTGCTTTGTCGGACAAAATGGGATTCGGGGTTATGATTGGTTACATCGCCTGCCAATCAAACTGCCGGCGAAGGTTCAATTATCTTGAGCACAGCAACTAAAACCATGACATAAAATTGTCATACTTGAAATAAAATAAGCATTATTATAAAATACAACATTATTATTTTCATTTAGTTTAACTTGAAGTACTAAAATAACTAAAACTAAACTAAGAAAAAAAAATTGACTTTTAAAAAAAAATAATAAAATGACAAATACACACAAGAAAATGATTAAACCTAATTAAATTTAAAGTGAAAAAATATACAATTTGAATATAAAATATAATAATATCAAAATAATTAACAAAAAAATAAAATAGCATATCATCAACACTGAAATAACACAATAACATTTCTTTTAAATGTTACAATATTGCATTGTAACAAGTGCTGGGTAGTAACTGATTACATGTAATCTGGATTACATAATCAAATTCTAAAAATTACTTGTAATCAGACTCCATTTACTTTTTATTGATTACATGATTAAATATTATTCACACAATGGCAGTAAATCATTCATAATTTATTGATTTTTTCTAATTCTTCTTTTTCATGTTTTACATTTTCCTTTCTAAAAAAGCATACCGCTTATATATCCATTCAGAAAGTATTGTAGTTTAGTGGAATTGCACACACAGATCAGCTACTAGTCATGCGGCTAAAATGACTTAAGACTGAGAGGCCACAAAGCATTCGACTACTGGATTTACAGAAATCCTTTCACTTTTAAGGAGTGTTTTCTCAACATTGCAACACTGCGTAACGAATCAACTCCGAACAAACACATTAATTATTATTTGTATTATAACTCAGTAAATCATTTAACCATCCACTGCATAGTCTTTGGTAGCTACATGACTTATTTAACGATTAGCTTTTCATCAAACCCCCTGCAGTTCCATCATAATAAATCCAGATCATTTGGAAGTGATGGTGTAAATTTAACAAATAGCATAACAAAAAAACGAATACTCTATACAAATGAATAATCACCCTCTAAGTTTGAATTGATGTGAGGGTGAGTAAAAAAAGGCTGAATTTTCATTTTTGAGTGAACTAAATGAAGTAACAGGCAAAAGAAAATAAATCTAGTAAGGTTTTAGAGGAAGCAGGCTGGATGTATGTGACCTTTTGAGAAATGTCCTGTGAACATGCTCCTGTTCTGCTATCTAGTTTTGCCCTTTTGCGCTCTTATTGTCTTGTAAGGGGATGTTTTTCTGTTCTACCCCTGAAACTGGGGAGGTAATGACACATAGTGTCTTTTAATATGTGTGTGTTCTAGGGAGTGGTTCCATCTGGTTTTATGTTCACTTTCAGCTTGTCAGTTTGAGTGTGAAATGTTTTGTGACAGCTCACACTGCTCTGTCATCTTTCTTGAAATCAGTATTCCATCTTATTCTCACTTATTAATTATTACAACCCAGTGTGAGAATGTATGCAAGTGTGTAAAATCATAATACTCATTCTTACTAGGCATATGTCCCATCATGCAGTGGTGAGAACAGCTATTGTTACTCTTGGAAGTGTGTTCATTAAACTGAATTAAGAGCTGTAAACCAACTGAGATGCCTTCCTAGGCAACACCTTTAGGCATCATAGGTGTGCTTCTTACAGACTGTTCCAAAAGGTCAAACAAAATGATGTAAACCATTCCTAGGGTATGTTGATACGACAACAATGTACCAAAAACGCATACAGACGGCAACGTTGTCAAAATGATCCCCGTTCATATAAGGATCTGCGATTAAAAACGATTGTATTATGCATGCCAGGCCAGTAGTTGGCGATGTCTATAGATTGAAGACATAATGCGCATGCACATGATGTCACCAATTTAGTAAATTCGTTTTTTTGTTGTTTACATGGAGACAATACCTGTTTCATTTTCAAAAACTTGAAACTCTATGTCAAAAGCTTGCATTTTCAGTCCGCCTAAACGCCGGTGTCATGTAAATGAACGGTCAAAATACATTGATTATTGATTTTGCGATACAATGAATCTGGAACGATTCTGATATTTTCCTAATGCGTCACGATTCTCTCTCGAATCGATTCTGAGCTTAATTTTTAACAGTAGATGACACTACGTTCTTTAGAAACGCACGTAACGTTATTCTGCTTGCTTTCAGTTCAAATAATCATTCATAAAGTTCGAAAAGGTTGAAGCGAATTACAAGGGTGTTCGCAGTGGGCTGTTTACATTAATCTCGCGCCATAATGGCATTCTGAACTGAGGTGCAAGTATATTTAACCACTTACGTGACTCGAGTGCAGTCTTCTTCATGAGCATTTGAGTGTGCAGTTAAAAACTAGCCTAGAGCGCCATTTGCTGTTAAAACTCGGAATCGATACGAGAGAGAAAATATCAGGATCGACGGAGTGCAGAAATGTTGATTATGAATATGTATTTTATTCCCTACCAGAAACTTCTCTCCAATAATTGTGTACTTTCAGTATTTATTGCACCTATTTATCAATTTGTTAGCATAGCCACATGCTAATGTCAGATTATCGGAATCAGCTGTTAGTTTTGAGGTCTTTCTAAAGATTATACTCTGAAAATCCATTGATTTCAGTGAGTATTGTCAGTCTCAATGATATAGCGGAAAAATGCAAATGCTTTTGATGCAACATATTTTAATGTAGCTGTTTTATGACCAATGGTAATTTCAGAGAGGCTGGCCATTTGTGTTTCATGAATTCTGATTTATTGTATTGCTGCACGATTTGAAACGTACCTGACTCTTCCCACACCCTCAAAACTGATCTTAAATATGTATCCTTCAGATGTTCAGTTCAGTCAGAGATTTGTCTAGTGCTTTAATTGAGTCTCTTGTGTGGTTCACGAATAAGACAGGAAATACTTTCCTGTTCAATCAGAGTATCTCGAATGGCATGTTATCAGCATTATTCTTGATTGTGAAATACGTGCTGACAGCACTCTATTTGAGTGTTTTACAGTGAGAACCCCGTCTGCAGCAGTACGCACAGTACCCAACAAATTGTGTATTTTGCCCCATGAATTTCTGTTTATGCAAAACTTGGACTTGTACAATGACTTGCAGAGATAATAAATTAATTCCACAGAGCTGTGTGTATGTAAAGACCCAAAACATGTTTAAAGGCGCAGTAAGCGATTTCTGAAGAAATGTTTGACTTTGGGGGCGGAGCTATCAAGATGTGGGTGTGATCCTTTTAGGTCGGGGCGTGTTTGTTGTGATGATTTCAAATATCAACAGCATTTCTCAGAAATCGCTTACTGCACCTTTAAATATTGGGGAAAAATATCAGTAAAACTGATTATCGCTTGATCTTTACAGGGGGGTATTCCAGAAATCAAGATTAACTTACTGTCACTCTGGGTTGATTAACCCAAACTTACTTACTCGAGGTATGCTGGTTCCAAAAACGCATCAGGGAGTAAGTTCAGCCAACCCAAAGTAACATACAAGACATTGTCAACCGAGCGACGAATCGATGATTCACCATAGAAACAGGCGCTAAGAAAAAGCGCCGTTCTACTTCCTTCTTCTTTTGTTTAACAGCAATTTACAGAACCTACTCACCGCACATCGCCACCTTTGGTGGTTGTGTAATCATTTTTTCATTCTTTTTATTGAATAAATAATATTTATTCACTAAGAATAAGAATTATATTGTTTGTTTGATGCTAAATATTTAATAAGATATCACATATGTACTTTATTATAGAAATTATAGTATAGAAAACGTCCTGTTTATAAAAGGTAAACAAGTAGATCCATGTGTGAGATTACAATAAAATAAAGACATATATTACATATAAATTGAATAAACGTTTAAACATTATAATAGTGCTTTATACTTATATATATATAAGTTGCTATGGCTACTTCCATACCCTGAAAGTTACCTCCGTTTTTGGAACCGAACGTTGAGGTTATCGGCTTACATGCTCTTAAACAAACCTGGGTATGTCACATAACCTGCTTTCTGGAACACCCCCCAGATGTGTGACTATAATGATTTCAATTCAATCCTTTACAGTGTTGATGCTGTCTTAGATGGCAGTTGGTTATGTAGACAGTAGGCGGTGAGGAAGCTTACTAGGGTTTGAAACACAGCTAAGAACTCCCCATTTATAATCCAGACTCTGCTATTCCCTAAAGGCATGAAGGCAGAATGTTGTGACGGGCAGCAGGTTCTACTCTTAATAGGCGAAAGGAAGAAACGACAGCAGCAGTAAGTGACAGCTCAGTGGAGACGGACAGCAGATCCACGAGCCATTACCTATAGAGATAAAGAGACCGTTTGGAGTGCTGAGGAAGTGCAGGAAGGAACAGGAAGCAGAATGGCCACTGGGGAGACGTCAGTGACTGAGGTGCGATTTTCTGGGTGTTTCCACGGCTTTGTGCTCAGAATGTGAAAGCTGATTGGACAGCAGCAGGTGTCCCCCTCAGTCTCCCCTCAAGACACCCACTTCTATTTTAACAACCTCTGATCTCGGGAAAAAGCCCGGCTTGTTAGACGTTAATACTCTCACCGAAGGCTTTAGGAAAGTACTGTGGTTGTGGAGCAGCGCTACAGTGGTGATACGAGAGGTGAAGGGCACTGCATTATTGATGGGGCTCATTCAGCTTGACTGAGCAGTCTCACATCTCAAACAGATTATTGACCAGCACCCTGGAGTCTCGGAGCTGGTGCATGCCATGAGATGATATACATGCTCGCTCAACACATCAGTGGATAACCTTGTTACGCGCTCTCAGTGCAATGGGTGACACATAAGGCCACAGATGAAACCTGATGCTGGAGTAAAATCCTGTTTATCTCTTTTAGAAGCCATGACTAGACTTTGAGTGTTTTCTTTCCATAGGAAGCAAGACATTTGCAAATAGAAAACTAAGTTAGTGTTGTACATGGTTCCTAGGGTGTTGCTATGTGGTTGCTATGAGAGGTTTTTAGTGTGCTGCTTTTAGGCTTGGGCAAAATTCAGAATTTAGGAATTAGCTCCCTTGCAAACCATGAATTTTATTTAAATTGACCACACCCCACAGGAAGTGGGATTGGAATGACAGGAAGAGGAATTTACTGAATTGTAGTTCAAAAAAATTCAACAAATGAAGTGCTTTTCCCACAAATGTTTAATTTATTAAAAATAATTTCATTAAATATGTAAACTAAATACAACTTTCTATAATGTCATATGTCAAACTTACCATTTCTAGTTTGAATAATATAGTTTTATGAATTTCGTTGATTTTTAATTGATTTCCTCACATTTAAATTCGAATTGCATTAATACGCTGTTTGCAACCTCAACTCAAATTCATTTCAATTCAAGGATTGATTTAGCATTTAGTCATTCTCAATCACTTCCAAAGCCCAAGAATGATGAAGGTAACTATAACAATAACTATATTAGCATCCACACCAAAAGGATGATAAAACTGCTGTAGTTTTGTTGTCTGCCACTTTAAATGCGTAAGCTCTTTACAGTCGGGTGGAATCTTATTACTTATCATTTTTTTTATAAGTGATTCCAACTATACCGTTCCTCTGTGTAGTTATCATTATAGCTGTGGTGTGGACTTTTTTATTCTCATATTCTTACTAAGATTATTAAAACACTATAGTTATGTGAACAGGCACAACCGTGGTTGCTGTGCAGTTTCTAGGGTTTTCTGTGTTTTTGTTTTTTTTTGGGATGTTGCTACTGTGTTCGGGGGGGTGGGGGTGGGGGGGTGTTGTTATGCATTTTTATGCCCATATTTACTCATCAATACCTGTTCAGTATTCAACACTAATCAGTTTTCAGTGGTGCATTTTTACTCATTTCCAGACATTTCCAATAATAAGATAGCCAATCATATCAAACTTAATTTGTATATATACAAGGGTCTTATATAATTTGCATATATATATATATATATATATATATATATATATAATATATATAAGGGCCAAATTGTGATGGCTCTAGATGACTGGGTCAGAGCATCTCCAAAACTGCAGCTCTTGTGGGATGTTCCTGGTCTGCAGTGGTCAGTATCTATCAAAAGTGGTCCAAGGAAGGAACAGTGGTGAACTGGTGACAGGATCATGGGAGGCCAGGGGTGCCTCATGGGTGCCTCATTGATGCACATGGGGAGCGAAAGCTGCCCCATATGGTCCGATCCAACAGACTGAGCTACTGTAGCTCAAATTGCTCAAGAAGTTAATGCTGCTTCTGAACACTGGCAGAATATACAATGCATTGCAGTTTGTTGCATATGGGACTGCATACCCGCAGACCAGTCAAGGTGTCCATGCTGACCCGTCCACCGCAGAAACTTACCGCAGGACTTAAAGGATCTGCTGCTAACATCTTGATGCCGGATACCACAGCACAGCTTCAGGGATCTAGTGGAGTCCATGCCTCGACGGGTCAGGGCTGTTTTGGCAGCAAATACAATATTAAGGATAGTGGTCATAATGTTATGCCTGATCGGTGTATGTCTCTGTACAATCCCAATATACACCTCCATGTCAATGGTACCTTCACACATGCTGTTTGCATTGATGCACCTCCATACCATGACAAATGTTTGCTTTTCCGCCTGTTGCTGATGAAGGTCTACAGTAAAAGGTCCCTTTTGTATTCGTGACTGAGAAATCAATGTCTGTTTTTTTTCCCCCAAAACCAAGCTGAAACGTGGACTCATCTGACCACAGCACACATTTCCACTGTCTTTTGGACCATCTGAGATGAGCTCGGGCCCAGAGATCTCGGCGCCATCTCTGCAAAGAATTGATGTATGGATTTCTCATTGCAAGAAGAGATTCAAGTTGTATTTCTGATCCACCGGCAGACTGTTTTGACTCACAACGGTTCTCCAAAGTACTCCCGAGCCCATGTGGCAATATTTAACTCAGTAGCTTGACATGATCTGAGGGCTCGAAGGTCACTTTTATTCGACAAAGGTTTCCTGCCTTGCCCTACTCTGACTGAGATTTCTCTGGATTACCTGAATTTTTTCACAAAAGTATGTATGGTAGATGGTGAAAGATCTAAATTCTTTGCAATCTTGCATTGAGAAATGTGATTTTTGAATTGTTTGACCATTTTCTCATTAAAATTGGCATAAAGTGGTGAGCCATGATGATACATCTTTGCTTGCAAAGACTGAGCTTTTAGTGGATGCTCCCTTACACCCAATCACGATACCTGTTCACCTGCTTATTGTGGACTGTTTCAAAACTGTTTAACTTGGATGTCCAATATTCACTTTTATTTTGCCCCTTCCTCAACTTTTTTGGAGCATGTTGCAGCCATTTAATTAAAAAATGTTGTCAAAATGTACAAATTACAATCACGTTGGCCAGTGAAAACAATTGAAATCTTTTCTTTTTACTTTAGTTTGTTAAATAAAGGTTCAAGAGAATGAACAAATCATAGATTTTTGATTTTATTGCATTTAACAAAATATCCCAACTTTTCTGGAAATGGGGTTATATATCTTAAGATCCAGTACAATCTTCTTAATTCTGTAGGACAGAGAAAGGTAATAAAATGGTCAAGAAAATCTATATTTCAGTGTAAATTTGTGACAACTTTTCAAAACATTAACTCTTGTAAGTGGACCTTTAGGGAAAATGCAACAGAAGTGTAGAATATGACTCCTTTTAAAGTACGTAAGTTCTTTAATATCCTGTAACATTGCACCCTGTGTTATTTTTATGGAGTGTGGGAAAAATCACATCACATCCTGTTGTCCTTTGCTGCTCTGTTTTCTTTAGTTAGAAATCATGACTAATTTATCCATATAGAATCTGTAGCCTTTGGAATTGAACCTTGGAAGTGGAATGGTCCAGTGTTTACTTAATGCGGGATTGCAGTGTTCTCCATGTCCTCCCTAGTGACCTCTGCATGATCTAAACTGCATTCTATATGTTTGATACGTGAGACTCAAAGAGCCAGACGTTACAGAAATTTTATTTCTGTCTACTCCTGACCTTCATATTAGGTCAAAAAGTGGGCAGAAAATGAACACAAATTAAAGTTTGCTGAAACTGTGATACACAAATAAAATAAAATAAAAGTCACTGAGTGCAAATTGGCGAAATGGCCTCGAATACAACCTTATGTTCACTTTTCTGTTCTCTCATCTTTTTTTCAGTGTTCAGTGTCAATGCTATGGATATATTTGACATAAGTGAACCATAATGCCCCAAATTAGACTTGTGTTGAACTAAAAAACCAAAGTAGCCACAGGACTGAGAATTATATGGAATGAACTTTTGATCTTTCTGGAATTACAAGCCTCCGTTGCAGCAGATTGGTGTCAGTCTACATATTAGTGCTGGTCTATCTAATGAGCCTTACAATACATCCTCATGACCTCTCTTGATAGATGTCAATGAATAATTTACCAAACCAACAGTCAAAAATGGAAATTTAGTATTCCTCCCCGCTACGTTGTGAATGCCTACGTATTGCTCTTTTGACAAATCTTATGCTTAAAAGCTTGAAAGGGCCATTTTCCAACCCTGCGTTCTTCCAAATAGAAGATTAAGGAGAAAGTAATGAGAAACCCTTTTCAGAGTTTTCTTTGTCAGAGAGCTTTTGAAGGCTTTTGTTGGTATTTGGAGGATCAGTCGGGTCTATCACCTCTTTAAGACATGATGAAATGGCTTTTCTCTGCAGTCTCATTACCTTTTTTGATTGAGTTGCTTAGCGTTTTTCTGTTTGAGTCCTTTCCGCCCACTCTTGATGACTGAGATGTACATTTAGCACTCCAAATGAGAACTCATTTACTCTCAGCAGGAAGTGAAGATTATGTATTTGTCTTTTTGTAAAGGTTCTCATAGTTTCGTGTTGAAAAGAGGATACATCTTTGACTAAAGTGGATCGATTTTAGTTTGATTCAAGCTCTAAGTTAGCTTTCGTGTGTTTTTCTGAGACGCAGGTCAGTGGAACTAAAAATGTGCAAGGTCTAGAAACTTTTAACTTAAAAAAAAGTAACAGTTCAGCCGTTAGCGTGTTTACATTGAAAAACAATAGAAAAGTAGAGCTTTGGAATGGAAAAACAAATAAACTGTTGAATGCTTGAATCTGATTGGTTGACAAACATTCTAAGGTGTGCAATTATTTTCAGGAAACACATGGCTAAAGTAGTTCCTGGCAGGTCTTGACCTCATTACTGTGCATGTCCATATCACTTCGCCAAATGATTTCAGTTATTTCAAAGGTTTTTCACTTTAATTTAACCTTATGCTACTGGGCTTACAGCCTACAACAGCAAAAAGAACCAAAACCCACAATGACACTGACCAAGCAAAGAAATATAGTAAACAATAGGATGAAAATGACAAATTATTTCTGTTTTTTTTTTGTGTGTGTGTGTTTGTTTTGTTTGCCACTAAATTACGGGAAAAGCGCATACTCTCTTTCTCCTGCTCTCTCTCTCCCACTCAAACGCACACACACACAGTACAGACATTCGCATAGAAATGTGTTGTCAGTGATAGTTTAGCAATTTAAAAGCTATGACATTTCTCACTACTAGCGAGGTAATAACGCCACTGTTCGTCTAGTAGTTTTATTAGTAGAGACGCTGCTACTGGATGCTGTTCAGAGACTCACAGACTCAGTAATTCACATACGCTTAAAGGAATAGTTCACCCAAAAATTAAAATTACCCCATGAGGAATTCTGACATGACGCATGACGTATTGACGAATGAGGAGAGGAGCAGAGGAGAGAGCAAAACAAAACACTGGTCACGAATTAGAAGTCTAAAACAAGAATTTTTCATATCAATATAAGAGTAGAGGAGCTTGAGTTTGGCCGCATTACCATTCTTATAATTCAACTGCCCGTCAATAATTATTCGTTACTTAAGATACACTTACGGAATGGTAATCTTTTTTATACCTCTCTTTCTCTGTTCAGGCCTCTCGGTAGCAGTGCAGAAGTTTTCCCAGTCCTTACAGGAGTTTCAGTTCGAGTGCATTGGTGATGCAGAAACGGATGATGAGGTGAACATTGGTAAGTGTGAAGTCAACTGCTGATTTGCTACTGCTGATACTGTTTCAGTCTTGTAGATGCATGTAGGTATGACAAATCACAAATGGGATCTCTTTAATATCTCTATTATTTCTCCTAGACAGCGATTAGATTAAATGTAGAGCAAATGGAAATGTTTGCTCCTGCTTGGGTTCCCTAGACCAGTGGTTCCCAAACCTGTCCTGAAGGACCACCAGCACTGCACATTTTTTATGTTGCCCTTATCTGACACACCTACTTCAGGTCTTGCAGTCTCTACTAATGAGCTGATGAGTTGAATCAGGTGTGTTAGATGAGAGACATCCAAAACGTGCAGTGTTTGGGAACCACTGCCCTAGACAACCCTCTACACACACTGGCAATAGAATCACCATTGGCTTGTACATTTTTTAGTTTACCTGCCAGACTTTATACGGGCACACTCAAAAATATGATATACATTATATACATTGCGGTAACCGGCGAACGTTCAACATAACTTTTAATCAAATAAATAAACAAACAACAAAACGAAAGTAAAATGGCGGCAGTTCCTCACGGAGACTGCCGCCCACACAAACATAATAAAAACACAACATAAATTCCAGGCCTGGTCCTCTCTCGTCCTTCACTGTCGTCGCTCCTCTTTTATGCTTCCGGAGCTCCTCCGTGAGAGATACGAGACCGGTGTAGTGCGCAGCTGACGCTCATTATCAGTCATGTCACCGGCCTCGCGCCGTTCCCTCACGGCTCTCGCCCGCCCTGCTCGTCACAATTACAAATTAAATCAGCTTATCCCTTTACAATCGCTGGAACTGTCAATCAAACAGCACAAGTGTTCTTGACTTTTGTAAAAACTCCCATTAGAATCAACAAATCTTATTTACATTGTGTTTGCACTGTTAGTTATGATGAAAGCATTCATTAGTGTGCAGAAATTGAGTTACAATGACGAGATCACTGCATTCACAGACTCAACATGTCTGTGATCGACTACATGCTCATCACTGCAACTTTTAATGCCACGATCTAAATATAATGCTATAATCAACACTTTTTCACGATTAGTAAACTTTGAGAACTTTAATAGTATTCCACATTAATACTTGGCTAACATCTTTGCATATGGAAATAGCTAATCAGAGCAGTGGACGTTTACGCTGAAGTCTCAAAGCAGACACGCCACTTAAAACATAGTGTTCAAATCAGAGGGTTAAAATCAGGGAAGGAAAAATGCCTTTAATTTCTAAATTATGACCGTTTCTGATGTTAAAATTATATTAACATTATAAGTGCACCCCAGGAAACATAAAATAATAAAATAATACAGTTCATGACCCCTTTTATTTACAATGTATGTTTGCATAAGGAATCAAATCTATCTTTAAATATATCTTGAATTTATTTTGTTTAAAAAAACTAACATGCAAGGTTTAAAAACAAACACTCTTTGCTGCAGAAGTACAGTATAAGAGGAAATGTCAAACATCTTGCAGTATTGATTTGGAGAAGCAGGGTGCCTTGGAATAAAAAAGTTGAGAACAGCTGCACTAGACTTTACGATCTGTCAAAGAACGACGTGAATCCATTCATATCAATGGGAATATTACACTGCAAAGGCAGAGTGGAAAAACACAACTGTCTGCAGTCCAGTCAGCTGTATTCCTGCTTTTTCAAAATTGAATGGCTCTTCACGTTCTCATAAATGAGAATGTATAATGTATGAATGTATGTATGAAGAATGTATATAATGCATTTTTCCTGTCAAATGCTCCATCAGCGGGTTCTAGAGTAGGTGCCCCAAAGCGATCATAGGACAGCACACAGTAAAAATATATCTGTGCTAAACTTATTCTAAGTCTATAAGTCTCTGGCGAGTTTAATGTAGTTATTTATTAGCTAGCCAACATTATTTAGTCCCCTAGCTTGAAATTTAGTAACGTACAGAATGCAAATGTGAGGGTTGCCTCACACGGAGTTTCAGAAGAAAGCCCAACAATCACTCAAACTATGCTCACACCTTTTCTCATCAAATACAAATATGTTGATGGTTTTTAGCGGAAATATTTGAGAAAGTTGTAATTCGTAAATTATAACCGAGAAGTCCATTAACTCGGCTAAGCTATAAAAGAGCAAGAGAAGTGATAAAATGTTCTTCCAAACCCATTAAAGACAATCTGCTTAACCATTCTGAGATCATTTTAATGGAAAGTTCCCCCAATGCTCTGAGGAATATTTTCCTTCCCAAATCCCAAATGTCCTGCACACTGTCACAGATGGATGGGACTGTCCTCTTAATCAAGACCTATCCCTGCAAATTCCATATGAGTTCATTGGAGCATAAAGGGATTTCTAGGCTTTTTTTTTTTCTATTTTCCTTTCAGCTATTGATCACAAACTTTTTAAAGTCTTTAACTTGTGAGCAGTCACAGAAGGACTTAGAATTCATCGTTTTGATTAGTAAATGTATTCTCGCATGAAAGCAAGCACTGGGTATGCTGATATCCTGTCCCAATCCAGATTTAGCTCAACAGCTCAAGGCAGGTCTCAGTGAGATTGCCTGCCCAGCATGCATAATGTATTGTATTGATTTGCTTACATTCCAGACAAAAAGGTCTCATCTCAGCCCTTTAAAAGATCAGTGTAACTAATTGTGATTTGTGTCAGAGATTAAGGAAAATACAGACCGCTCACCCTCGGTGGGCACTGAGCAGATGTGCTGAGAGTACATATGCTCTGATGGGTTGATCACTCATTCTGTTCGGCCTCTTTTTGCATCCATTCATCTCTTCCCGTCCTTCTCTCGTTCCACCGTTCTCTCCTCACGTGTCATTACTTTGTTTATTATCTTCCTGTCCTGCTCTGTGCATTGTGTGCTGGCTTGACACTCAGACCATCTGCATCTAACAGTTGGCTTCCGATCTTTCCGTACTCTCGATCGCACAAAGCAACCTGTCGTTTACCTTTTCCCCTTCTTTTCCCAGAGAATCTGATGGGTGAAAAGCTTATTAAATGTGTTGAGGTGTGGCAAAGCAAGCTCATAATGGAGTTCAATTTGGCTCTTTTATATCCCCGTCTGGTCGTCAGATAAGAATGTGGTGAATTTTTGCCGTGTTTGTCTGGTTAAAAGGGATGTTGGGTAAGCCAACCATAGTGGGAATGTTTTGGAAGGTAGCAACACAAATGCCTATTTACGGCTGTTTAGCTAATGGACAGCTTTAATGGACAGAAACGTTGATAGGTAGGAAATAATAGGGATACGGTTATTGATTTACACATGTAATGTGGCGGAATGATTTTGGTTTGCATTCCATGGACAAGTGAATGTGGATGAATCCTGTGACTGCATGTTAATGCAATCTCTTTGACCTGAATCCAGCATTTTGCTCATAGTCCACTCAGTGACACTCTGTTGAATACTACTCACAAAAATAGCAGGCCAGGCACTTTGCGAAATCGCAAGATCCAATCTAACGGTTTTATGCAACTTTTAGGAATGCAGATGTGGAGATTTGCTCAAAATTCACCCAAAAATAAAAATTCTGTCATCGGTTACTCGCCCTCATGTCGTTCCATACTCGTGAGACATTTGCTCATCTTCAGAACATAAATGAAGATCTGTTAGTTTTTAAATTATACTTAAATTCACAGCTGTAAGAAATAGCAGCTCTTCTGCCCTCTAAATGATGCCACTGTTGGCATCGATCATTGAAGACCCCATATCGGTTGACCACTAGAAACAAGTTCTCATCTATCACTCTTCATGGAAAGTTTTCAGTGTCTGGTATTTCTGTTGTGCGCCCATCGTGTCCCAGCCCTAAAAGGGTAAGATTACTCTTACTGAAGAAAAATGTAATTGTCTTGTGGAATCAATCTGGTCATCGATGAAAGTGAGCTTTCGGAGTGACTTGACCGGACCCCTCGTATGCTGTGGGACCAGAATCTTGATGTAGCTGAGCTGCAATCTACTTTGAAGCTCCAACCGGTCTGCGTCGCATCAGCAGTCTGTCTGGGAGTACAGACAGGGTCACCTGACCTCCTATCGATTTCATTCCATGACTTCCTGCTGTGACATTCACAATCCACACCAGTTATCCTGAAATCAATCTCGCTGAAAGATTGATGTAGCTATAGAAATATTAATTGTCCTAAAAGTACAAGACTGTTTCACTTCAACCGTGATGGGCCGATGACTGTTGCCGGCCATACTTTGTCTTTTTTTTTACTTTTATCGCTCTTCGGGTCTCTTCCTATCCCATTGTCTCACACAACTGAGCTGTTCAATCATGATGTCAGTTTTTAGACCAACCTGAAAATTGGGTGAAATTGATCTAAACATTTAATGTAAAGGCCAATTCACACCGCACCAACCAACGCCAATGAACAAGTTGGCCGTTGGATTTACAATGTTATGAAAAATAACTGTCGTGTTCACACTGAAACAACAAACAGAGTCGCGGAGAGTCAAGTCTGACTGGGAAAAATTGAGATCGACAACTACATGCGTGTAACCATGTTAAAAATATTTTCAAGCAAGTTTATTAGATTAATAATATAGTATCATATATATTTTCATTGTTTCAAAGTATTGAGGCAAACATAAAAACACTAACCTGAAATCTGAAGCGCTAGCCATCTATCTGAAGACTTGCGTTGGGGTTGTACAGCCTTCATCCGTTTTTAAACTTTTAGCGCGACCAAACAAAGCGCTATACAACCATTTGTAGCTAAACAAGCCAAAACGAATTCATTTAAAACTAAACTTGCGTTGCTCTCTCACGCTTATACCTCTCTCTTTCGGCACGAATCCAGATATTTCCATTTCGCAAAGTATTTGGATGCTATAGGCTACTTACTGTTTATTATGTAAAGTCCTTCACGCGCGCGTTCCAGTACTGATAGAAAACAATAATCCTCTTCATATGAGTAAAAATGGCATCAGCACAGAGGAACGGCACGGATTACACTACAGACTATTTAAATTGAGTTTTGTAACTTTTATATGTATTGACTGTATTTTAGTTTTTTACAATGAGCAAACTGCGACGTCACGTTTGCAGCGCTTTGCTGTGTGTGCGTGAAGCGCGGCGCGATCAAACCGCAGTCTTTGCTAGGGACTTGCCTCATCGTCATGGCAACGGTTCGCGGTCATGTCAGATTATGTCAGAGTTTGTTGCCGTTTGTTGGAAAACCATACCACACCGACCAGACATTCAACGACCCAACAAACGCCGATTAAACATGTTCAGTCGGGTGAAAACAGACTCCGACCAACTCCAACAGACGCCAACAGACTCCAACAGATGCCAACAGACGCCGACAGACGCCAACAGACTCCAACAGACACCAACAGACTCCAACAGACTCGAACAGACGCCGACAGACGGCGATTAAACATGTTCAGTCGGGTGAAAACAGACTCCGACCAACTCCAACAGACTCCAACAGACGCCGACAGACGCCAACAGACGCCGATTAAACATGTTCAGTCGGGTGAAAACAGACTCCGACCAACTCCAACAGACGCCAACAGACTCCAACAGACACCAACAGACTCCAACAGACGCCAACAGACTCCAACAGACGCCGACAGACGCCAACAGACGCCGATTAAACATGTTCAGTCGGGTGAAAACAGACTCCGACCAACTCCAACAGATGCCAACAGACGCCGACAGACTCCGACAGACTCGAACAGATGCCGACAGACTCCAACAGATGCCAACAGACGCCAACAGACGCCAACAGACTCCAACAGACTCCAACAGACTCCAACAGACTCCAACAGACTCCAACAGACTCCAACAGACGCCGACAGACGCCGATTAAACATGTTCAGTCGGGTGAAAACAGACTCCGACCAACTCCAACAGATGCCAACAGACGCCGACAGACTCCGACAGACTCGAACAGATGCCGACAGACTCGAACAGATGCCAACAGACTCCAACAGACGCCAACAGACGCCAACAGACGCCAACAGACGCCAACAGACGCCAACAGACTCCAACAGACTCCAACAGACTCCAACAGACTCCAACAGACTCCAACAGACGCCAACAGACTCCAACAGGGGTATCACACCGATCCAACAAACTCCAACGTTGGTTGGCATTGGTTGGTGCGGTGTGAATTGGCCTTAATGCAACCATCAAGTAAAAATTAATAAAATTTTCCCTTACACCCGAATCATTTTTTTTCAAGAATGTTTTTTTTTAAAAATAAACAAAAAAAAATGAATGCTGAGATGCCGTTCTGACGTAGAACCCAGAATCCTGCACTGTCTATACAAACAAAGAAAACAAAAACAGAAATTGTTGAATTTTTTTTTGTTTTGTTTTTGTGCACAAAAATTATTCTTGTCTGTTCATAACATTAAGATTAAACCACTGTGGTCACGTCGACTGTTTTAACGATGCCTTTACTACTTTTCTGGACCTCAAATGTGGTAATTTCGTGGTAAACTTTCTATGTGAGATAAAAAAAAAAAACCTCTCGGATTTCATCGGAAATATCTTAATTTGTGTTCTGAAGGTGAATGAAGGTCTTACGGGTTTGGAATGACCTGAGGGTGAGTAATTAATTTTGGGTGACCTAACCCTTTAATGCCCTGACCCCATTTTCACCTGCAGCTCCATTTTCACCTGACTAGCAAGTAACCTAGCTACAAAAATGAAGCATCCTTTCGATATGTCATGCCTAAACTTTCTGTTCCATTGGAAATATTGCAATAAAGAACAATTTCATGGGCTTTTAAAACAATTTCTTGTCGAAGCACAGTATCATGTGCGAATGGTCTTGATTTATGGATAATGCAATCTGGTTCGTAAATGAGAGGGCGATTCCATGTCTGCCTCTTTCATCAAGCCTTCTCAAATGTATGTATGTCAGATCTCTTTTGTCCTGAGCCAAAAGCCCATTTCACAGAATGACTCATCACTTCTGTCATTCTCCCCATTAACCTGTGAATGATACATACGCTCTAACCCCTTTTAGCCGCTATATCCTGCCTTAAGCACCTCATATAGTTCAATAGAGACATTTATCCACAGCTTCTACCCTTATCTTCCACATCAAATCTTTCTCGCTCTCTCCCGTTCATTTCCTGTTCTCTTCTTCTTATCTTTTCACATTCAGTTTCTTACTCTCTCAACTTCTGATAAATAAATACACAAAAGACACTTTCACTTTGGTAAAATGTCTAACATACACTTCTATTGGTTGTATTTACAGCCAATTATACAACTAATTTATTTGGTAAATTTTATATATTTATTTCTATATAAGTTTTTTAGATCATATGTGTGTGTGTGTGTGTGTGTGTGTATATTAGAGGTACACTGATATATCGGCCGATAAATGCAATTATTTTCATTATTTTCAACATCCGATGATCAGGAATAGGTCACCCAAAAATGAAAATTCTCTCATTATTTCCGAACCTGTAAGACTGTAAGATTCATCTTTCGAACACAAGTGAAAATCTGAGAGCTTTCGGTTCCTCCATAGACGGCTACGCGACACTTTGACACCTTAAATAGTTCAAGGAGATAGTAAAACTAATCCACATGAATTGAGCGGTTTAGTCCAAATTTTGTGAAAATCAAAATCACTTTATATGATGAACAGATTGAATTTAGGCTTTTATTCACATATAAACATTAATGTGGTGAACGGAAGCTCAAGCATGAACCAATAAGGTTCAATTCAAGCGACAACACAAAGGTCAAGCCATTTCTTAGCTATAGCACGAAAAAAACATGCATGAACATCAAAATGTATGTCGAAAAATACAGTACATCTTACTGAAATGAATCGGGTCTCATGTAATCGCTCAATCTGTGTTTCAGCCACGGAAAGATAAATAATAAAAGAGCTTATGAATCACTCAGTGTTGCATTTACCGCCAGAAAGTTTTTCAATGTTCACAGTTCATTAGTTAGCTATAAAAATAATAGAGAGGAGCTTATTTACTGTTAAATATAAATGTATGTTTGAATAAATTTGCCATGAGGACAAGTGCTTATGAAAACTTGTGCAAGTGTTATATACAAACATTTCATTTTTTGTTTGTGTGTAATTATTACATCTGAAAATAAATAGTGGTTGAATATAAGTAGTTAAAAAAATAAATAATTATATACAGTGTGTATGTATATGTATATATGGAAAATTGTAGCCAGTGAAAATGTATAATGTATACACACACACACACACATATAGAATTCTTTTTTTATCTTTTCATTAAAAATTCTGGATGGTGTTTGAAACTTTGTTTTGCTAGGAATCCTCATCTTATTACCTCCAAAAAAAAAAAAATCACTTTTTGAATTCCTCATTTTGGATAAAAGAGTATGCTAAATGAATAAATGTAAATGTAAGACTGTGAATATTGCCATGTTCTGCTTTTTATTTGACCGTTAAATTCCTTGAAGACTGTATCATTAAATCAATTTCACCATCATTCCTTGTTTGGTTCATATCCATGAATCAGTTGAAGCTGTCCGTTTCAATAAATACAGTTGTTTCCATCACTTAAATGTGTGGCATTCCCCATATATTAAAATCTTAAAACATAATACATATGGGAAAATGATTAAATATTTTAAATCTTGATTATTTTTGACTAAATTCAACATTTCATAATCCTCTTGGCAACAGTGGCTGTTATGTCAAAAGGTTAGCTCTTCTTCTGATTGGAATTTTTTAATGCATATAATAATATTGAACTATATATTGAATTTCGACAAAAGCTAGAAAAATAATATTACCCAGCCCTAATATTGAGTGTGTTGTGTTGCATGGCTGGCGTTAATGAGTGTTTTTGGAGTCTTTTGGGAGCTGGCAGTCTTGCGTTCAGCTGTCCGTGGCTGCTAAAAGCCAGGGAGCGTAAATGGACACAACGAGAGTGGACAGGCTATCTGGGCCGATGGTTTGATAATTGTGTTTATAGAGTTGGCAGGCTGAACTTGACCAAGTGTCCAAGCTCAAACAGAGGTAAAGTCCATCCAGAGAGATACAGCAGCTGTCTCTCATCCACACCTTGTTTAAATGAAGCGATGGAGCCATCAGTGGTGTGCAAACGCTGTTCTGAGAATTCACAAGCTGCCATTGTGCCACAGCAACAGTGCCAATGCTTGATTAGATGGCGGGCATTTTTTGAAGGAGGTTTATGTCTTAGTTAAGCACTGAATGTAATGGTCTTGGAATTCAAGTTTAAGAACAGTTCACTGACAAATGAATTTCTAGCATATATTCACAAGGGGTTTGGCAGTTTAGCAAGCTACAGGAAAAGAAAGCATCATAAAAATAGGGCTACAACTAATGATTATTTAAAAAATCAATTATTCGGATTAATCAGGGGAAAAAATCCAAAGATATTATGTTGTCCTCCAAACAATGTGCAATTTGAAGGTCATGAAATCAAATGTATTATATGCAAAAAAGGGAGTTTTCCTTTTCCTTTATCTGTTTAATTTCATTTTCAATTTATTAAAGATGTTTTCTGTGTATAGTGTAGTGCTGCAATCAATCATCGATTACGTCGACTACGAAAATACGTCGACGTGCGTGAAATGCGTCGACGCGTCACACTGTTTACATTCATCTGGCGTAATGGCGTCTTCTGCTCCTGGGAACGGAGAAAGTTCCATTCTATCACAAAAACCAAGACCACGATTATCAAAAGTATGGGAATACTTTAAACAGAGGCCAAATAAAACGGTCCTTTGTTCCCTTTGCAGAACCGAAATGGCGTACCACCTATGGAATTGGATCTCTGCCAAATTTTTGCACGTGAACTGAGTTGAGGAGAAAATCTTCGTCTTGCAAATAAGAAAATATTTTGAGCGAACGAAAATCAGTTTTGCATTTCAAAGAAGTTTATTTGGATGTGCGCGGACGTTCTCTTTCGCACGTGCAAGGTTTCAGTTGCTCGCGCTCCTGATACCCGCCGACCGCTCACCTGCTCAACACAAACCAGCGTTACAATGTGACAAAATTTCAGCCAATCAGAATTTAGCAGCCTCATCTCCCTTGACAACCAATCACAAGACTCCCTGCATTACAGACAGCACAAGAGGAAAAATACATGGTTCAGGAGACGTTTGTTCAATGGCTTGAACACTATCAAAGTTCCTTTAAGACTGTATAGAAAGTCTTTGACACTCGTCATTTTAAAGTTCAAATGTCTACCACTGGACGAACACACATAAGTGGCTTATTTTGAATCCAAATCAAATTGTATTATTACATAATGGCGTGTCCCAGTGTTTCTACACCTCAATGAACTGCTGAATTAGTTCTAACTTCTTACTTAAAAAAAGATCACTAGACTAATAAAAAAAAAAACACGTAATAAAAATAATCGTTAGATTAGTCGACAGAAAAAAATAATCCTTAGTTGCAGCTCTAGTATAGTGCGTAGGTGTGATTAATCGATAAATAGATTACAAATAGATTATTTTCATTATCAATTGTTATTGATTAGTTAGATTAGCACATAAAAGTAATGCACTGTATTCTAGAATATTAATTTTTCTGTGAAATATTCTTTTAACTTGAAGAGACACATGGATACATCACTCATATCCAGGGCTTGACATTGCCTTTTTTTTGCTCAGCAGTGGCTAGTGTTTTTCCAAAGTTACTAGCCACTCAGCATTTTCACTGGCCACAATTTTCACATCGATACCATGGAAAAAAATGACATATAGATATTTGGCAGCAGGTATATTAGGCTGCTGTCACTTTAAGCCCTGACACATGGATCCATTATACTGTTACACATGCTTTAAACGTGAATACTCGTCAATTTTGTGTGTATATGACTGTTTAAGCATATATAAGCAGTGAAAAACAACTCAATTTAGTAATGAGAGGAAGATTTATGTTCGCGCTCTTTGGGTCTGAGCACAAAATCTGCGGAAATTAGCAAAATTATCCGCAATATGTTACACGTCACTGCTAAAATCCACCCGCATTTGGCGGGCGGGTGTTAACGTCAAGTCCTTCCATCTATTTGTCATGCTAAGAAAAATGCAAGCATCCATTGGTTGAACTTTTTTATTTCACTTGAGTGTATGTTATGTATGTGCAAATTAGGATCAAGGTTAGTTGTTCACACCTGCTTAGTTATCTGTCGTTTATCAAATTATTTTAATTCCAAGTAGCTCATATTACACTAATTGTAGGCTCAGTATGTCTAGTGTAACCTCTGGGTTAAGTGCTTTGCCTCAAGTACTTACTAGGGATTGTGGGAATTAAAGTAATTTTAATCACCTCGACCTGGGATCGAACTACCTTCGGTTGCCCCTTGGGTCAAGGTTTTGCTTGTTAGAGCCTGCTGATAAATGTCGTAATTTCATCATCTCGATTTTAGACTGACAGCCATTCATTGATTTCCTTACTTTCTGATTGAATAAACCTTTTTGAAAGCAATATTTGAATGGTGTAAAACTTTCCTTATTATACAGTAGATGATTTACCAGTGCTTGATACTTTTTTTGGAGGCACTAAAAATGTGAAATTGTCGTGATGTCATTGTCCAGCTCCAGATCGATTAGTCACATGGCATTTATAGCTGATGTCAGGTGACATGAAATGTAAAATTGGCCTGAAATCCGTAGCACCTAAAACCGACCTGCAGCACATAAAAGCCTATAAGTGCTCTGTTGGCTAAGGATAAATTAATGAACACTTTTTCATACTCTTTTAGGTGACCAGAAGTGGAGGAAGGTCTTTTTTAACTGTTCCATATTGATTTAAATTCATAGAAAATTCTCCATTGTTCATTCTGCATTCTTATTAAATGCTGAATCATATAAGTAGCTGTGGCAATAAATCAATGCTAACAGCATTTACTTAACTGCATTTCTATTGACTCACATGAATCAAGTTCTTACTATAAATCTGAACTTTAACCAGCAAATGCAAATGGATTAATAACTCAATTTTTCTCCTCCAGCTCAGTCCTTCAAAGAGTTTTCCCAACTGCTAAACACCATGGAAGAGGAGAGAAGACGGCTGGTAAGTAATGAGTATGCATAGTATAAATACCTTTATGATTGACACCTGCACGCAACAGAGTGCGGCACGGGACAGGTGCGGGCGATTAGACAATCATTGTGCAGGTTGCGGGAGAGTAAAATACATATCTGTGTTTGTGCTCTGGAGAATGTCAAATGTTTCTATTAACGACGTGTTTTGCAGCGTTGATTTGACAAAGGCTAAATTGACCCTTCGCCAGCGGTTTGATTGATAGGCGATCTGACCAATCATAACCCCCGATTCGCCATTTTGTCCGACAAAGCAGTCAGGGGAGTTAGTAGATTAACGTTGGTGAACTTGAACTTGAAAAATTGTGTGTACTCACGTCTTTCTGCGCTTGTCGATTCATGTTTACTTGGTGCTATAAATGAACTAGTATGAAGAGATGATCGACAGCGATCTGTCGCGACACATTAAAGAGCCACTATACGCTATTTATTGGTAAATTACAATATTTTAAATATGAAACTGTTTCATATCAAAAGTAACCTGCTCTGTCCTGTCTGTCGACGTGTTGTCAGTGTCCTCTTTGCTCCAGGATGTACTTTTCACTCCGTGAGAACATGATGTGTGGCGTGAGAGCGGACATAGCAACAGTAACTAAAGGGGGCGGGTCTTTTGCGAAGGGTCAATTGATACCAACGAAACCTTTCTTGGTTTGTTTGGTTTTGTCAAATTGAAACAAATCCTATAACCGTGTTTTTGTTCAGCTAGCTTCATGGTCCAGGCCCCTAGTTTTTGTGGTTGTGTGTGTCTCAGCACTCAGAGCAGACACATGAGATCCAGAAGAGACGGTATGGTTAACGTGTTTGACGTGTGTGGTCACTCGTCACATCTCGCAGTGACATCCGGCAGATATCACATACTATTCCAGTAATAATGATGTACATTTCTGGGAATTTGAACCCTTACTCTGTAGTTTGACACCAAAGGTTCAGTAGTTTTCATGAGATCAAGCCCCAGGGCCTTATTTTCTTTCCAAATGTTGAAACACTTCCAGCAATATGCAGCCTCATTTATTTATAAAGACAGATGTCCTTATAACACAACCACAAAGATGTGAGAATAATCCAAAATGCTTAATAGCTCACTTACTGTAAATGGGACCTTAATGATGTGTGTGGTTATCACACAGTTACCAGCTGCTCTTTTAAACCTTTAAACTACCCAGCTAAATGACATGAATTATACATCAGAGATTCATACAGTCTGTAACTACATTTGCTTACAGACAAATACAAAATCAAGCCATCCATTTTTGAATTAGTCGAGACGTCATGGAGCACCACTTCTCGTTCTACACCTTCCTACCAAGACCACATAAGTGACGAAACAAAACACAAAACTAAGCATGTTCTAAAAGGCAGAAAGCAACATTAAAATTGTTTTCTATTGGCTAAAGTTGAAAAGTTTTTTCCATTGTCCAATCGAATGAATGGAAAGGCGGCCGCGCTTTCCACGTGATATGTGAACAGCCTCCTTGTTCCTTGTATTTAACACGGTCAATATTTGTCAACTCCATCAGTATTTAACAAAGTCAGTATTTGTCAACTCCATCAGTATTTGTGAACTCCGTCAGTATTTGTCTATTCCATCTGTATTTGTCAACTCCATTAGTATTTAACACAGTAAATATTTGTCAACTCCATCAGTATTTGTCTATTCCATCTGTATTTGTCTATTCCATCAGTATTTGTCAACTCCATCAGTATTTAACACGGTCAATATTTGTCAACTCCATCAGTATTTGTCAACTCCATCAGTATTTAACACGGTCAATATTTGTCAACTCCATCAGTATTTGTCAACTCCGTCAGTATTTGTCAACTCCATCAGTATTTGTCTACTCCATCAGTATTTGTCTACTCCATCAGTATTTGTCAACTCCATCAGTATTTGTCTATTCCATCTGTATTTGTCTATTCCATCTGTATTTGTCTACTCCATCAGTATTTGTCAACTCCATCAGTATTTGTCTATTCCATCTGTATTTGTCTACTCCATCAGTATTTGTCAACTCCATCAGTATTTAACACGGTCAATATTTGTCAACTCCATCAGTATTTGTCTATTCCATCTGTATTTGTCTACTCCATCAGTATTTGTCAACTCCATCAGTATTTGTCAACTCCATCAGTATTTGTCTACTCCATCAGTATTTGTCTACTCCATCAGTATTTGTCTACTCCATCAGTATTTGTCTATTCCATCTGTATTTGTCTACTCCATCAGTATTTGTCAACTCCATCAGTATTTAACACGGTCAATATTTGTCAACTCCATCAGTATTTGTCAACTCCATCAGTATTTGTCAACTCCATCACTATTTAACACGGTCAATATTTGTCAACTCCATCAGTATTTGTCAACTCCATCTATATTTGTCTACTCCATCAGTATTTGTCAACTCCATCAGTATTTGTCTATTCCATCTGTATTTGTCAACTCCATCAGTATTTGTCAACTCCATCAGTATTTAACACGGTCAATATTTGTCAACTCCATCAGTATTTGTCAACTCCATCTGTATTTAACACGGTCAATATTTGTCAACTCCATCAGTATTTGTCAACTCCATCAGTCAACACGGTCAATATTTGTCAACTCCATCAGTATTTGTCAACTCCATCAGTATTTGTCAACTCCATCAGTATTTAACAAAGTCAATATTTGTCAACAAAATTCTAAAAGAGCATTCACATTAGTGAAATATCGGCAGGATTTCGCAAGCAAAAAGGTCAATCATCTACTGTCAATAGTGTAGCGATGTATGAAGCACTTTCAAGTCACTTTCAAACCAAGCAGCTTTCTGTAGGTCAATGCAGTGAATGTTTGACCAGCTTGAAGCTGAAGCTTCACACAAAATTCCCAGTTGCATGGATTCCTATTGAAATGATCTAATGTGAGCCTTAAAATTATCATGAAAAGGAAGTTTGTTCATATTCTTTTCCTGTTGTGATGTATATCAGAGTGAAATGGCAACAAGAAAACAAAAAAGAGAGTTTGAGCTGATTATGTCCATTGGGTTTTGATTGGATTATTGGATCGTTGTCATTTGCTAATTGCTGCAGTGTCATGTGAGTGTTTGCTGGAAGGGAAGGCTATATTGCTCAGCCCTTGCGAAAGTGCAAACAATCCCAGAATTCATCATAAAATTAAAAAAGAAAACAAAATAGCTGTCAATTATTGATACACTTTCTTTCAGTGCCAGTATAAAGTCTGGTACATGGCTCAGCCTAATTTAAATTGAACTATTTAGAGCTAACTAGAGTATTATGTTGTTAGCATAGCAGCATGCTAACATCAAACTCCAGTGGAATCGGTTGTGAGTCAAGTCAACCATATCTTCACATAAGAAGTCATATCTTTTTTGTATCTATGAACCGTGTTCTGATTGGTCACTTATGAGGTTAGATATCAGTTAGCATGTTTACTTGGAAGACAACATAGGCAGTAAGATAACTGTGTTTATGTATTTGTGTTTGTAAGTGATCCCAAAAGAGAGCATTAATGTTCGGTTCCTGAAAAATGTTTGAAGTTGCAGAAGATAAAGGAAGTTTGATAAAATGACTAATGGTTTGTTTTCGTGACCCATGTTGTTGTTTTTCCAGAAGAACTGCTCCTTAATGTCTTTGTCTCGAGGTTCATTCGTATACTGCGACCCCTGCTCTCTGATTTCCATATGCAGGGAAAAGCAAAGTCTGTTTCATTTCAGACAGTGAGTAATGGGCTGAATAGAATAAAAATGGACCTTTAAAATATACATTTACTCTTGAATGCCTAACTTATGGATTTATGGCTGGAATAAACTCATTTATGTGGTCTCACACAGTCAGACACATTAGTTTTATTGGGAACAAAACACTTTTGAGACTAGCAGCCTCAGTGGATTTGATTTCATTTTCCTCTCCTTCATCTTAAACATCTAATCTCTTTTTTTAGCAGTCTCCATGCATAGTTTGCTGCAAAGACACCGTTTGCGAAGAAAAAACTCAACAGATTTAGACCGAGAAGAGGCCCACAGGACAGAAAAAATCTCAAATGAGATATCTTTATTATCTTTCTCCTAGACAGAAATGAGGTTAAATGGAGATCAAATGGAGGCTTAAAGGTACAGTCACACAAAAGCATGTGAAATTATTATGGACCCCGCAAAAACAAATATACCGTATGTCATTCAGGTCCACTTTTCATGAAAATAAAGGTAACATTTTATAGTAAGTATATAGTAATATAGTACTTACAAATCATTTGCAAACTATTATTACTTTATAGTAGGGCTGCCTTCGACTAAAGATTATTCTAGTCGACTAGTAGTGGTTCATTTAAGCCATTAGTCGACTAATCGCGCGTTGTATTAATAAGCCATAAATCATAATAATGACCCTTTAATCGTCTATATAATACATAGCCTAATCAGCGCTCAAGCGCACTTATCAATCTTGCCACAGCTCACCGGCAAAAGTAATGATTTTGAATGTGCCGTGAAAAAACAGCAAGGAGACTTTCTAAACATTTTAATAATTTATTGCAGAGATTAAGCCAACAATGCTGACTCGTCATGCAGTACGCGCTAATAATAGCGCACATTTATCTAGGACTAAGCTAACTTTAGAGCAAGTGGACTGGTAAAGTTGCTACTGGTTACATGTTTCAAGTGATAAGCCATATTTGAGGTGGATGAATGATAGGCGAATGTTTAGATTTCCTGCCGTTAACGTTCTATCTCTCACAGATAGCATGACTTCACCACTTCTTGTGGATTTTTTTTCTAAGACTAACCGACTAATAAAATCTTGGTCGACGAAGCCTCTTCTAGTCACCTAATGGTTTGTCGACTATTAGGGGGCAGCCTCAAATTAACTACTTTATTAGGGCCCAAGGCCTGAAAGGGCGAAGGCCCTATTGTTTTCCTTAGGATTATTCTTAATCTTCTTCTTCTTCTTTATTATTATTTTTTTTCAAGGTTTTTGGCACTTTGGGGGCCCATAACATGCACGAAAACTCTTGAAACTTTGCACACGCATTGGAACCTGCGGCCATTAGGGCGTCACTGAGGCTGGGACCCGGGCATGGCAGGGGGGCTCGACAGCGCCCCCTTGAATGGGGTCCGAAAACTTGGTCCATATATCAAACACGCTTGCACATATTGGTATGAAACTTTGCACGCCATGCACAGTTAGCTTGAAACCACCGGGTTGGCGGTGCCACCGGGCTTGGGCCCGTCTTCGCTGCTTGCAGCTATATTATTTAATTAATAATTAATAGATTTTAGTCTCTACATTGTTAAGATATTAATAGGCTAATTTTGTCATTATCGCATGATATCTGTCATGATCTGGTGTTTGTTTATCTTTGTTCACCAGTCCCATCATTCATCACATGTTTCTTGTTTTGATTTCTAGTCCTGTCATTTGTCATGTGTTCCTGTGTTTTGCTTTCGTTAGTCCCTGTCAATAGTCACATGTTCCTTGTTTTGAGTCTAGTTCTGTCATGTGATCTTTGTTTTGATTTCCCATGTGCCAGTCTTATCATTAGTTAATGTCAGTCAGCTGTGTCTCGTTAGTCATTATGTCCGTCACCTGTGCCTTGCTCGTTATCCTCTTGTGTTCCTCAGTATATATTCCCTTTGTGTCAGTCCAGTCCTGGTCTGTTGTTAAAGTTTCGTACATGGTGTTATCTTGTTTCCTGTCCGTTTTCCAAGTTTATATTAAAGTGTTTGAAGAGTGCTTCAGTCGCCTGTTCCTGAACACCCACAGCGTTACAATATCATTGTTGCTGTATTTAACACAATTATTATTGTTTAATTAACTCATGTAAAGAGTTAGATAAAGTTTTAAATGCTTTGTTAACAACTGTAAATAGCTCTCACTTTAGATTAGGTCACAAAAATGGGAAAATGTCATTAATTATGTGCTTTAAAGCATTAGTATTAAGTGTTCCTTAAAAAAAAATGGTAACACTTTAGTTTAGGGTCCAGTTCTCATTATTAAGTAGTTATATATAAATAAGGTCAAACTTTAGATTAAAGCACTTAATTAATGATATTTTCCCATTTTCCGTGACCTTATCTGAAGTGAGAACTATAATCAATTAACAATTCCTGTACTATGAGCTAAATGAACAATAATGATTGTGTTAAATGCAGTGACAATGAATAAAAAACTCACTATTTGTATATAGCCTTTTAATGTATTAACAATTTAGGGACTACAATATATTAACTTAGAATTAACTATAAACTAATAGTTTGTAAATACTTTATTATTGTATACTTTATTTGTATTGAGCCAAGAGATTTAGATCTTCTTTTGGCCAAATGTCATTTCAACTTGTTTCATTTTGTACCAAAATGTGTTGATTGAAAATAATTGGATAAAATTAAAAATAGACTGTTGTCACTAATGGTTTGCTCTTAGCTCATTATAAAGAATTGTCTTAGCAAAAAACACTTCCTTTTCAATCAATTGTGGGTTAAGTATCCTGTGCATCACAAATGAGAAGAACTGTACTATTTGTGAGTTGCTGCCTTGAGCATTGCAAATCAGTCATTCATGAGGTTACATTTAGTTAGGATCCTGACGTCGAAGACAGCTGTATGTAGGCGGTGGACAGACAAGCTAGGTTTTGAAACGAGGCCATTATCTTTGTTTACGTTGTGTGGCTCTCTGCTCCTCTCCGTTCTGTTTCAGCGATTGACTTTCCTCGCCGCTTAATCAGACATTCTGTAATCCAGGGCCAGCCTTGGTTAATGAGAAACCACATGGAATGCAGCTGCAAGTCAACGAAACTTTCCACTTCATTCAATTTATTCCCATTCTTTTTTCCTGTTGTCTTCAGCTTAGTGTTTCATCACCTCGGCCTGTAAGATTGCCTTTTTAATAGGCTGTAATAGCTGGTGTGAACTTTTCCAGGAGTCTACTTTTCATGATAAAAGCACAGCCTGGAAGAAAACGAGATTTGAAGTGCTCCCGTTGCTCCATCTAGCAACACCTTGTGTCATACATTTTTAACAAAGGAATATAAGAAAGGGAGGAAGGAGATTTTCCAAATATTTTCCATGGTGCAGACTGTCAGACTGAATCCGAGGCAACCGTATAAACATGCAAATGTCAGTTCACTTCAGTCAGGTGGGATTGAAGCCAGGCCCTTATGATGCAGGAATACTGTCAATAATGCTGACCTGTTGACACGTGCCAATGAGAGCAGAATTGTAATTATCTGTCCATGTCTTCATTAGTATTTCTGCCTTGTGGAGATCAAATGCCTTTTTGGATTTTACGCTTTCTGTCTGCAACCCACAAAATAACAACTGTACCAAAAGTTTGCACCTCTGACATGCACAAATTTCTAAACAAATAAACTTGATTTCACAAAGTATAATAATTATGTATGTGAAATTTGGGACCAGAAAATCCTTAGAAACCACTTAGCAATACCTTCACAACAACACAGAACAGCCTAGCAACCGCTGTGCAATGCTTTCGCAACCCCCTAGAACACCCTTACAAATAAGAAGAATCTAAATACATAAAGAAGTAGGCTTGCTCCGGTAGTTTTTGTTACTGGCAATCGAATGCATTCAAAACCATTTAGTTCAGTTGGACAACAGACGCTACAATTATAAACTGAAAGCATCTGTGCTGCTCAATCAACTCTGAGTTGCAGAGTCTCTATTTACATTATAGCCTATAGTACGTGTGATCGCGAATTCTAAAGCGATTTCAGTGCATCAAATTTTTACGGCGGCTCCCAGATGCTCGCAGATTGTAGGCCTATGTACACGTGATCGCGAATTTAAAAGAGAATTTCACATTCAAAAGTGAAATTTCTTCGTAACCACCTAGAATAGCCTAGCAACCACCTTGCGACATCTAAGCAACCTCCTAGACAAGCCAAGCAACTTCTTAACAGCTAGCAAAAGCATAGCACAGCCTTAGTAACCACACGAGACAGCCTAGCATTATCTAAGCAACCTCCAGATATCCCTAGATGCTACCTATGTATTTGCTAAGGCACTACTAGCAACGATCCAGAGCACCCTATAAACCACCTAGCAACCCCTTAGTGACCAGCTAAAACAGCCTGTCGATTAAAACATATGTACCACCCAGAACTCTCAGTAACGGTGCCTAACAGTGCCTTAGCAACCACCCAGACCCGCCTATCAACCACCTAGCAACATCTTAGTAACCACACAGAACACCCTATAAACCACCTAGCAACCCCTTAGTGACCAGCTAAAACAGCCTGTCGATTAAAACATATGTACCACCCAGAACTCTCAGTAACGGTGCCTAACAGTGCCTTAGCAACCACCCAGACCCGCCTATCAACCACCTAGAAACATCTTAGTAACCACACAGAACACCCTATAAACCACCTAGCAACCCCTTAGTGACCAGCTAAAACAGCCTGTCGATTAAAACATATGTACCACCCAGAACTCTCAGTAACGGTGCCTAACAGTGCCTTAGCAACCACCCAGACCCGCCTATCAACCACCTAGCAACATCTTAGTAACCACACAGAACACCCTATAAACCACCTAGCAACCCCTTAGTGACCAGCTAAAACAGCCTGTCGATTAAAACATATGTACCACCCAGAACTCTCAGTAACGGTGCCTAACAGTGCCTTAGCAACCACCCAGACCCGCCTATCAACCACCTAGAAACATCTTAGTAACCACACAGAACACCCTATAAACCACCTAGCAACCCCTTAGTGACCAGCTAAAACAGCATGTCGATTAAAACATATGTACCACCCAGAACTCTCAGTAACGGTGCCTAACAGTGCCTTAGCAACCACCCAGACCCGCCTATCAACCACCTAGAAACATCTTAGTAACCATACAGAACACCCTATAAACCACCTAGCAACCCCTTAGTGACCAGCTTAATCAGCCTGTCGATTAAAACATATGTACCACCCAGAACTCTCAGTAATGGTGCCTAACAGTGCCTTAGCAACCACCCAGACCCGCCTATCAACCACCTAGAAACATCTTAGTAACCACACAGAACACCCTATAAACCACCTAGCAACCCCTTAGTGACAAGCTTAATCAGCCTGTCGATTAAAACATATGCACTAATATCCCTCCAGAACAGGATAGCTACCCAATAGTAACATTCTAAACCACTTAGAACACTTTGGCAGCTGAATAGTAACACTTTGGCAACCACTAGCATTGTGCACAAATTATTTTTTTGAAATATACTACCTTTTTAATGATTTTGAAAGACGTCTCTTCTGCTCACCAAGGCTGTAATATTAAAAATAGGTGTCATAATTAAGTAGGGACCCTGCCATGTGTAGAAACCATGAAAAACCCCATAAGCCACCTAGCAATGCCTTGGCAATGACCCAGAACAGCCTAGCAAAACCATAGCACCACCTTAGTAACCACCCAGAACTCTCAGTAATGGTGCCTAACAGTGCCTTAGCAACCACCTATCAACCACCTAGCAACATCTTAGTAACCACACAGAACACCCTGTAAACCACCTAGCAACCCCTTAGTGACCAGATAGAACAGCCTATCAATTAAAAAACATGCACTAATATCCCTCCAGAACATGATAGCTACCCAATACTAACATTCTAAACCGCTTAGAATATATTTTTATTCTATTTTTTATAAATAACAAAATAGCTGTCATAATCAAAATAGCTATTTAGATATATTGTAAAATGTAATTTGTTCCTGTGATCAAAGGTGAATTTTCAGCATCATTACTCCAGTGTTCAGTGTCACATGATCCCTCTGAATTCATTCTGATATGCTGATTTGCTTCTCAAGAAACATTTCTGATTAAAATAAATGTTGAAAACAATTGTGCTGCTTCATATTTTTGTGGAAACCGGTGTATAAGATTTTTTTTTTTTTTTTTTTTGGAGTAGAAAGTTAAAAAGAACAGCATTTATTTGAAATGGAAATATGTTGTAACATTATACATGTCTTTACTGTCACTTTTGATCAATTTAATACATCCTTTCTGAATAAAAGTATTAAAGTCTTTAAAAACAATCTTACTGACCCCAAATGGTAGTGTATGTATGAAACCCTGAAATGTTGTATAAATGGATGGTTGAGGGAATTGACAAACTCAAAGAAAGCCCTGCAGTCCACATCAAATTTCTGCGGCGGCTTTGCGAGTGTGAGCTTTCACAGACGAGAAATTGAAACAAAATCCTCTGTCCTCCAACCCCCCGTGTCCCCTAGTCACATCTGGAGTCAATCAACAACCCAAAATAGAAAAGACACTGAGCGATAAGAAGCTTCTTTTGCTCACTGCCTCACAGATACATGTGTCTCATATTAGTGCCACATCCTGTTTGAGTGGTTTATTAACTAAAATATATATTTTGGTGCCAGTACTAATTTAAGTTTTGAATGGTTTGAATGGTGAAGTTGGGTTATTGCCACTAGACAGCCATGAAGGTTTTATTACCGTCATGATGGTTTGCTTGGCTCAAAGCCATAGAAGAAATAGGTATCCCTGTGTGTGTGTGTGTGTGTGTGTGCGTATGTGTGTGTGTGTGTTTGTGTGTGTCAGCCACCCAAGTGTGTTATTGCGGAGCAGAGACTTATCAAATTCCACCGTTTTAAAGAGAAGTCTGGTTTAATTCCCCTGGTGTGAGACAGCAGAAAGAGATGGAAAGCTTGTGTGTGTGTGTGTGTGTGTGTGAAAGAGAGAGAAACTGTTTTGTGCTCTGCATGGTTGGAGATTGTTCAAGGCCGCTGAGTTCTGATGGTATTCAGGGGCCAGGGGCCTGATGTTGTGGTGCTTTCTTTAAAGGTGATCATATCCTTAGGGAAATCCTCTTGAAGCTTTTCCAGAACAAATCTGTCCTTAGAGCCGATAATGTTGTGAAAGCAGTGAAATTTAGTTCCCTTTTTGTCAGTCTAGCCAGGTGTGGTTATCTTCCGCCTGCACCCTGTTTAGTAATTTCCTCACTTGCTTAACGCGGTTCCTCTTAGCTTGTTTTGTGTTTTAGACAGCTCAAAGCATGCTTTTACATCCCGTCTTACATTAAGGCTATTAAGAAGACAGGGGCTCAGCTGTGATCGTTCATGTAATCTTGAGTTACAGGGAACTCACTAACATTTATGCTTACATTCTGCCCTAAACCAATCACAGCTTATTATACCCTCATATTAAGCTTCGATTTGACATGATTTGCATTCAAAGGGACTCTTTTTCCATGAGCTTAGGTTTGACATGCAGTTACAGTATATTGAAGTTCATCTGTGTTCCTGTGAGTGCAGCCAAGTGCTAAAGCTGCGCTGTGTGTGTGTTATTAGGGGTGCAACGGTTCTCGGTAAAAAAATTGAACTGTACGGTTCATCTTACATCTGACAACACAGCTATAATATGGTTTGTTGAAAATAACAACGTTAAACAAACAGACAGACTAATAACGTATTTCGTTAGATTACCCAAGTTTTGTAACTTAATCTAAATACTTTGGAATACTAATAAGTATGTAAACACACACATAAAAGATAATTTGTGAGTTTTTATCTCACAATTCTGTCTTTTTTTTTCTCAGAATTGCATGATATACAGTTGCAATTGCAAGTTATAAAGTCAAAATTCTGATATGAACGCACAATATTGAGAAAAGTCCGAATTCTGAGATATAAACTCGCAATATTGAGAAAAGTCAGAATTGCAAGCTGAGAAGTTGAGATATAAATTCGCAATTGCAAGAAAAAAAGTCAGTATTGCAAGTTCTGACTTTATAACTTGCAATTATGAGTGTATATCTCCCAATTCTGATTCTATAAAATGCAATTGTGAGTTTAAATCTTGGATTTCTGAGAAAAAAAAATGTGAGATGCAAACGCAATTGCCACAAAAAAAGTTGAACTGTGAGATAAAAAGTTGCAATTACCTTTTTTGCAATTACAAGGGACTCACAAACAACTATCACAAAACATGAAAACAGTTGTGGATCATCAGGACAGTAAAGATTAAATATGTAAATTTTTGAATTGGCCAATTTTTATAAATCCAGTCATTTTGTCTTATGTAGTATATGTAAACATCTTTAATGTGAAATAGATCATTCAGGACTAGATAAAAAATAACATACCAATTTTTATGATCCCTTTTATTTTGTTACAATTATTAAAATGTTGCATATTCTACAAGGGTATGAAACTTCTGAACAAAAATCTTTCAGCTTTTGTAGACTGTTAGAGTCGGAGAATCACCAGTTGCTGTTTACATGAATTTCTCGTCACAGTTTACGTTGATGTTTAAATGACATTAAAATTCAAAGTAATCACTTTGGTAATCTAAAATACTTTTCAGATGTAACTGTAATCTGATTACCACCCATTTAAAATGAAACTGTAATGAAATACAGTGAACAGCACAAATTGCTATCTGTGTTTAAACTAAAATCATTTCTGTCAACTCTAGGAGTGTTTGGCATGGTAAGGGGTATGACAATGTTGATATGTTAGGTCTTGCCGGAATAGATCTGCTACGCTGCTGCTGATTTTATTGCATGTACGGGATGTTGCTACTGCCAATACATACACAACATGTGAGCAAGTAAGAGATGCTGCTGCTGTACAAATATAGCATACATGAATTACCTGTAACAGATCTATACAGGTGGAGCTGGGGAAGGTGGAGGGTTTCTGAAGGCACGCTGCACTGCTAAGAAAATGTATTTGAAGGTTGAGCGTGCGAGCTCATTGGCTACTGATACAACAGGAACCAATCATCGATAGATAATGATGTGATTACGAGCTGGTTAAGTTAAAGGACCTATTACCCTGCGTATCTAGGGTTTCATGACAGAACTTTGTATATTATATTGCACTTTGTATCTATATTTCCTGCAGTCTATTTAAAAATATTTAATTAATTTGAATTATTTTCCAATGACGAATACATTTCAACAGTCACTTGTCACTACCTACTGGTGCAATGATGTAATTGACAACAAGTCTTTTAAAAGGGAATTTAGTCTATATTGATTACTACCATAGAGACACCAGTGTTTATATCCGAACCATATATATACCACGCTCACCCTGTGGTCTGTGTGGTCCTAACTCCTCGTAATAGTGACGGGGACACAATACTGTAAAAAAGCACCGTCCTTTGGATGAGACGTTAAATTGAGGTCCTGACTCTCTGTGGTCATTAAAATCCCAGGATGTCTTTTGAAAAGATTAGAGGCATAACCCCGGCATCCTGGCCAAATTTACCCACTGGCCTCTGTCCATCATGGCCTCCTAATCATCCCCAAATACTGATTGGCTTCATCACTCTGTCTCCTCTCCACCAATAAGCTGGTGTGTGGTGGGCGTTAGACCCCTTTTTGTCTTCAGAACTGACTTAATTCTTCATGGCATAAATTCATCAAGTTGCTGGAAATATTCCTCAGAGATTCCATATTGACAGGATTCAGAGATGCTCTTCTGCAGACGTCGGTTGTAACAAGGAGTTGCTATAGCCTTTCTATCAGCTCGAACCAGTCTCGCCATTCACCTCTGACCAACGGCTCAACGAGGCTAAAAGAACTGCAGAAATGCATATTTTCTCTTTTTCGGACCATTCTCTGTAAACCCTAGAGATCCGAACCATAAACTTTTCCCAGTACTTCTGTGATAATTTGAATCTTTCTATACATGACAACTGCTCTCTCTCTTGGTCAGTGCCAGTGCCGACAATGCAAATTTGAATGTTTGCTTTGATCGTACTTGTCAAATGTTTAATACCCCGTGTGTGATACTCATTACTCAGATTTTTTTTTTTAAACAGCAGCCATATCACCCTGTAGTCCAAAACTGGATGCCTACTGAAGCTAAGCAGGGCTGAGCCTGGTTAGTACCTGGATGGGAGACATCCTGGGAAAAGTAGGTTGCTGCTGGAAGAGGTGTTAGTGAGGCCAGCAGGGGGCGCTCACCCTGTGGTCTGTGTGGGTCCTAACACCCCAGTATAGTGACGGGGACACAATACTGTAAAAAAGCACCGTCCTTTGGATGAGACGTTAAACCGAGGCCCTGACTCTCTGTGGTCATTAAAAATGTCTTTTGAAAAGATTAGAGGCATAACCCCGGCATTCTGGCCAAATTTGCCCACTGGCCTCTGTTCATCATGGCCTCCTAATCATCCCCATACACTGATTGGCTTCATCACTCTGTCTCCTCTCCACCAATAAGCTGGTGTGTGGTGGGCGTTCTGGCGCAACATGGCTGCCGTCGCATCATCCAGGTGGATGCTACACATTGGTGGTGGATGAGGAGATTCCCCCTTCCATATGTAAAGCTCTTTGAGTACCCAGAAAAGCACTATATAAATGTAACAAATTTTTATTATTATTATTATTATTATTATTATTATTAGACATAGCCGAATCATTGCCATTCTGGAACAAATGGCAACAAATGGGTACATAAACACAAAAAAATTTAGTATATATTCATCATTTTCATCATTTTATATATATATTATACATAAAATGTATATATATATTACATGTACATATATATACATATATATATATATATATATATATATATATATATATATATATATATATATATATATATATATATATATATATATATTATACACACTTTATATATATATATATATATATATATATACTTTATTTCCCCATATTTTTTGTTAAATATTATCAATAGTTTTTCTTAAAATATTTGTCACTACATGAAATGCAGAGAGACACTTTAATGAGCATATGGTCTCCAGCTCTAGTTTGTCGTTAAAAAATTGTCTCCCCTAATTTAGAGTTTAAATAATATTTTTTATTTATTTTGTTTTGCAGTGCAGTAATGAGAATCTGGGAAGAAAATATCCTTAATTGTCATGACAATTATCATGCAAAAAAAATAAATAAATAAAATCAACCCCCAAATTTCCTGTATGCAGAACTAACTCAGAGTTTATGCAAACTGTAACCTGGTTTAGGCTAGACGTGGTGAGCTGTCCAATCTCCTGGTGCTTTTGTTTATCCTCGCTGTGATTGCGTTCCGCAGTGTGGGCACACAGTGTGCTGAGGCCAGTCTTATGGAATGTCACATCGAGCGTGACTACAGGGAGGGTAGACAGACAAAAAAGAAGCGATTGTTTCCAAGGTTTACAGAGTTTGTTAATGGGACTCAAGAGGGCATTTATGGTGAGACACACATGCACTAAACTATAATGTAACTCCAGGACGAAATCACTGCCCTACAGCCAGAGCCAGACAACAGGGAAGTTTATTTGAGTTTACTGTAACTAAGACAAATGTGTCTTTGAATAAAAGACGCTGTATGCCTCTCACAGTTGGGAAAAAAACAAACAGATGGAACACAGCTTGATGGATAAAGTCTATACACTACCAGCCAAAAGTTTCGAATAATTAAGATTTTTTTTTAATCAAAAATACAGTAAATACAGCAACGATGTAAAATATTATATAAGTTAGGGTTCTATTAGAATATCTTTTTTTTATTTAATCTTCCATTACCGTAATCCTTTAGAAATAATTCTAATAGGCTGATTTGGTGCTCGACTATTATTGGTAAATAATATAGACACTCACCAGCCACTTATTATAAGAACACCCTGCTAGTACCGGGTTAGACCCCTTTTTGTCTTCAGAACTGACTTAATTCTTCATGGCATAGATTCATCAAGTTGCTGGAAATATCAGAGATTCCATCTTGACATGATTCAGAGATGCTCTTCTGCAGACGTTGGTTGTAACAAGGTTTTTTGAGTTGCTATAGCCTTTGTATCAGCTCGAACCGGTCTCGCCATTCACCTCTGACCAACGCCATCAACAAGGCTAAAAGAACTGCAGAAATGCATATTTTCTCTTTCTCGGACCATTCTCTGTAAACCCTAGAGATAAAAGTCACCTTTGTTCCCCATTGTGATGCTCAGTTTGAACTTCAGCAGATTGTCTTGACTATGTCTAAATGCAAATGAGTTGCTGCGATGTGATTGGCTGATTAGATATTTGCATTAACAAGCAGTTGAGTAGGTGTACGGTATCTAATAAAGGGGCCGGTGAGTGTATATTATTGGTATTATTATTATTATTAGATCTTATTATCAATGTTGAAAACAGTATTTACTGCTTAATATTTTTTTTGGAAAATGGCATTTTCTTTCAGGTTTCTTTGATGAATAGAAAGTTCAAAAGAACAACATTTATTTATTACATCTTTATTTTACTTTTTTAAAAACAATACAAAATCTTAATTCCAAACTTTTGACCAGTAGTGTGTTTGAGGCATTCACAAACCATTTTAGTGCCATATTTTCTAGAATGAGTAAAAGGGAATTGGGATTGAGTGGAATACCTTTTTGGATCAAAAGGAATCTACCTGCCACAGTTCTCCAATTTAACATCGCATCTATGAAATCTGACTGTTTTGGGCAAAACGAAACCCTCTTCACTTCTTACCTCCGTTGATGAGTGGATTGAGTGCAACTAGCATTACCTTGAATGAGGCAGCCTTGCGGTCGTGAGCAGAAAAACTGCTCATCTACTCTATCCGCAGATTGTCGCCCCGAGTATCCAGTGCGTGAAGGATGTGAGGGTTTGTCCAGGAAGCGGGTATTAAGCTGCATCAGCACCTGAGGCGGTAGAACGGCTCGTGAGATTTGTGCCTTGCTGAGAGCGCACTTAGCATAAGCGCAACTTAATTGATATGTTGAAAATGCTATCATGGCAAATCAATATAAGTTCATCATACAAATCAGATGTACCTTGCTGGTGAAATGCATTATTCGTAGAGCTACAGAGCCCAAATGGATTTCTCTTCTTTTTTTTTTTTAGGTTTATCGGCAGCATGTGTGCTGCAAGATCCGTCATTGGAAACACCATCCAAATGAGTTCAGCAGACATTCAGTTTTCAGCTCAAAGCAAATTTTTGCAGTCAACCTCACTGACACCAATTAGAGTCGTATATAGATCACAGCAGACTGCTCTCAAATGCCTGGAATGAACCAGGTGCTTTTGTTCCCTGTGGGCATTTACTTTGATCTCTTATGGAAAGTTTTTTATGAGTAACTTGAAAGAGTTGATGAGTTTATCATATGATTAATTAAAAGTTATGATTACTAACAGCTTAATATATTGTTTTTGCATAGTCACGAGACCATTTTTTGAAGGTCTTGGTCTTTATTGTCTCCACCGCATTTGTGCTCGGTCTTGTCTCTGGGTTTTATTTCATCACCAGTCATGACCGGAACGGCAAGCATATCACTAAATTGCCTGTGCTTTTCCTGAATTTTTTTTTTTTTTTTTTTTTTTTTTGTTGGAAACATCATTCATTTGACTCGATGTAAAACTTCCTGCTCCAAATGCAATCAATAACTTATTAGTAATTTGATTACTTTTGTTGCCGTTGTGTCGGGTCAGAAATCAATATGTCAAAAATGTCACCAAAATGAATACAAATGCCCACAAAATTCAAGATATGATTGCAAAAAAGCACTTGAGATCTTTATTTTTATATTATAACATATCTCAAGAGCATGAGGGCTGTGTTCACGAATATGAGCATGATTGCAAACGTGATATTGATTTTATATAATTGTTCAATAAACATTTATGTAAACATGATTTCTTTGTCGTTTTGGATAAAAGTAGTTACTAGTAGTTTTGGCATGAATGAACATTAGAAGGTCTGTTGAAAAAAACTGTACAACTTACTGAAATGTATCATCTCTCATGTAATCACTCAATTAATATTTTAACCACAGAAGCAATTCAATATCCATAGCTCATTTGTCTAATGACTCAGGTTAACAGGTTAACAATGCACTATAAACCAGGGGTCTGCAACGTTTTTCACGGCAAGGATCCCTTAGATGAGAGCGACATGGAGCAGGGACCCCTGACACAAAATGTGTCAAACAGAGCCTCTGATATTAATAGAAATCAATCATATTATGATAGTAATATTATGTTGAGACAATATAGATTAGAACTATGTTGTTGTACATTGTCTGTACATCATTGTTAAAAAGATTTCTGCATTATTAGAAACATGCTGCAATTAAAATCACAATTTATTACGCTCACAGTTGTCTTAATCACAATTATTTTAATAGAGTTGCAGTTTCTTATATTTAAATTTTATTGTCAGGTGGACAATTATACATTTCTCTGAACTTCAACTTAAAGCCCGGAAAACACCAAGCTGACAGTCGGCCGTCGGGCAGTTTTAGTTCGACTAAGTTTTCTCAGTTGGTCCTCGTCGGCTGTTTTTCAGCCGTCGGTGAGAGAGAGAACTCTGATTGGCTGTTCAGTATAGCAAACGAGTCAGTTCACGAGAATATAAGGCAAAAGTTATGAAAGCAAGCAAAGAAGTCATGACGGCACAGACAGAAGGTTGTTCTAATTTTACGTCTTCTTACCTGAGCACTCGAATACACGAATATTTTCATAATAACACGAGCGGAGTGGAATAAAGAACGTGATCGGCATGATTGATATTCAAAACGGTGAGCAAGCGCTGCTTTGTTTATGGTTTGTATACATGCAGTCTTGGTTTCGCTTTCCCTTTTTGAATGACGAATATTGACAAATATATCTTACGGTGGCCGAGAGAGCTCAAAGCACTGCAAATAAGAAAACACATGCAAATAAAAAAAGCACATACAAATAAAAAAAAAAAACGTGATCATCAGTTTGACAACACATGTGCTGCAAATCCTCACAACACAAGCAAACACAAAAACACGCTTAAATAGACAGTTATCTATACGCAGGCGCAGAACGCGCGTGCTAGTTGACAGTCGGCTGAAGTTCTTTTGGTGTTTTCAAGCACATATTTTTCCCCCAACACCGTCGGCCTTCGTTGCCGCTTGTTCTTTGATGTCGGGTTGGTGTGTCCCGGCCTTTAAGTTTAAACAGAACTTCACATTTTAATTTTACAGTCAGGTGGATGATTATACATTTACCTGAACTTTAAGCTGTTGATATTACGAAGCGATCCATTCTGGCGAGCTAAATTGTATATAAATTATCAGCCAGTAGTGTTTTTAAATTATAATGCTCATAGTCTGCGTTGACGGTATCATGAGATCACGTGACTGCACGTGGATGGAAGGGTTTTATTAAAGCTGTTAATGTAATACTATTTGTAAAATCAAATATATTTGATTTAAATTTGACTTTGTGAATTATTTGTGATCAAACATTAATTGACAGACCCCCTGCAATACTGCCGCGGACCCCCGGTTGAAGACCCATGGTATAAACAACTCAGAGCACCTTTGAAATCACACAGCAGCAATCTTCTACAAGTCCTTGCAAGTTTTATATTGGTCACATTTTCTTCAGTCTACATAAACTCCCTGCACAATACCATGGCATCCAGCCATAAAGTATCGCCCATCTATTTTTATTCACAGATGTTTTCCTGTGCGCTTTTCCTTTACAAACATCGTACATTCTATTCTTCTAACATTATATTTATCCCTTTGTGCATGACGTATCTTGGGACGTTAAACAGTTCCAATGATTGGAATGTAAAATCATTGGATGTATGTTTTACGTAAGCTTGCTGCACGATACAGTAATTATTTTAGACCCGTTTTGATGTCTCCAGTGACGTGATCCCTACAGGTGAGACCCTCTTCAAAGGCCCTGTCAAGAAGACAGGCCATTCCAGATAAGGCTGATTACTGCAGCTCATCCCGAAATGAATTCCAAAGGTCAAGTGTTCTGAGAACTGCCTCCACAGCTACAGAGGAAAAAATGCAATGAAAACCTTCACTGTTGATATCAAGTTATTCACATTCAGATTAGTCACAGTGTCTGAGCACTGCGTCGCAGGATGTTTTGGTCTACTGCCAGCGAAGTTAAGACAGTATGAAATCAGCCGTGAGGACGTTCCACTTCAAACGGGTAATAAATCGCAGCCAAGGTGTCGATTCAGCTCGTGCATTAAAAACATATAGATCTGATCCCTTTCAGATCTAAGCCTTATCCTGGGGAAAACGCACACACATAGACCTGTTTGTGCCAGACGAATTATTCAGAGTTCTGAATACACATGCTTTATTCATCGCTCATAAAATAATAATCAGGGAATGAGCTGGAAATTTGAGTATTTATTGAGTTACTTTCCAGTTAGCCACATTTAGCCATTATCGTCTCCGCTAGCCGCAGGGTTGATGCTCGCATCGCAGTTCTGTTGGAATATTAATCCAACCAGTAATTCTTTTGATAAAGTTATGCTTTCAAAATTCTTTGTTCAAGGCTCAAGGCTCCGTCTTTGAATAGCAATGAAGCGATGCTTCCTAAATTGAAATAAAAACAAAGGAATGAAATGAGAAACGGATAGAATTGGTGCAGGGTTTGCGGTTCGCGGCTAATCACAGAGCGTTCTGATGTAGATGAGGTGTGTGTGCCTTTGTCAGGCAAAGGTGAGGGTGACCGTGTGTTTCAGGGGGTTTTGGAGACAATGAAAACAATTCTTTTGATTTATGGGTGGAGGGAGACACTCTCCAGAGATGGTGGAGGAGAAAGGTCTCTCTAAAATTAGACCAGGTATTATGTGTGTGTTATAGCTTTATCACACACCCTCACGGCGCAGAATAACTCTGTTAATCAAACCGAGTGTCATGTCACGCCACCACGCCACGTCTGCTCCACATACACAGATGTGCATCCTGACCTAATATGTTTGCATGTTTTTGGGCAAGGAGGTTTATAATACCTGGAGAGAGAGAGAGAGCTATCCGTTAGCATTCCCATTTATCTCAATGGCAGTTGCAATGCACTGCAAAAAAAAAAAAAAAAAATCTACTGCAATTTACTTGAAGCAAGATTGTGTGAGCACTGTGTGCCATTTAAAAATTATTGTTATATATATATATATATATAATTATATTATGTTGTCATGTTATGTTATATTATATTAATCTCTAAATATATATATATATATATATATATATATATATATATATATATATATATATATATAACAATAATTTTTAAATGTTTTTTATATATATATATATATTTTTTTTTTATTTATTTATTTATTTATTTATTTATATTTATATTTATATTTATTTATTTATTTTATATATATATATATATATATATATATATATATTTATATATATTATATTATGTTGTCATGTTATGTTATATTATATTAATCTCTAAATATATATATATATATATATATATAATTAGAGATTAATATAATATAACATAACATAACAACATAATATAATGTAAGGGCTGCTCTCGACTGAAGATTTTTCTGGTCGACTAGTAATTGTTCATTTTAAGCGATTAGTCGACTAATCGCAAATTTATTAATAAACCATATAAATCCTGAATTTTTTTTGTATTTTTGGCTGCAGTGATGAAGTCAAGGATGCTGGCTCATCATCTGCGCAGTAGTGAAGACACCTACTGTATATGCACGTTTCATACGGATTACACAACCTGAGAATATTTGTTTTCCTTTTGAATTGGTTCATTTTAAGGGTAGACATTTTGCTTTCAATAGATATGTTTTTCATGTCTGTGAGGCAAGTTTACATGGAGTTTCGGTTCTTTTCTCTTTTTTTGGCGTGCTCAAGGTCACAGAGAGAGAGGGCAGAAATCACACCCTGGTTGCTTTTATTATTTTACAAAAGCGTTTTGTTGTTATTGTGAGTGTACACAAATAAAATAGACAGATTCTCTTTACAGACTCAAAGGATGTATTACTCTTATATGTATGACCAAAAATAACAGATTATTTTATGTGCAAGTGATCGCACCGGCGCCTCCGTGTTAGCTGTCATGCAGTAAGCTCGCTACTATTCAGCATTTACATTCCACACAAACACTAGAATAGCCCACATTTTTCTAGGTTAACGTTAACGAATAGCCATGTAAAGTTGCTGCTACTAGTTACATGTTTGAGATGATAAGCCATTTTTGAGGTCAATGAATGATAGGCAAGCGTTTTGATGTCCAGGAGTTAATGATCACAGACTGTGTTACTTCGCCACTTCCCACCGATTTTTTTTCCTATGACTAAGCGACTAATACAATTTTGGTTGACTATGCCTCTTCTCGACGACTAATGGTTTGTCGACTATTAGAGGGCAGCCCGATATGACATGATATGACATGATATGATATGATATGATATGATATGACATGATATGATATGATATGATATGATATGACATGATATGATATGATATGACATGATATGATATGATATGATATGATATGATATGATATGACATGACATGACATGACATGACATGACATGACATGACATGACATGATATGATATGACATGATATGATATGATATGACATATGACATGATATGATATGATGATATGACATGATATGATATGACATATGACATGATATGACGATATAACATGACATGACATGACATGATATGATATGGCATGATATGACATGATATGATATGACATGATATGACATGATATGACGATATAACATGACATGACATGACATGACATGACATGAACAACAGTTCTTTCTGGTTCTTGAATCTGATTGGCTGGGAGCCGCGCAATATTTTATTGATAACATCAGTCCTACCTTTTCACCGTTTATATCACTCCATTTGATGCGACTGTCATGGCCAAGCGAATCTACCATATTTTTGTACAAATACTACACGAAGAGTACCACGTAATGTACCATGAAAAGTTTTTTACGTCAGAATGTAGGTGTTTAGACCTGAAATATAGACCTATTTTACAACATTTTCGGAGATGCGAGCTCCAGGCCGACATTGGCAATTCAGTGCTTGTGTGCCTGCCGAGAACAGCTTCATCTCGACCAGTGCTTCGCAATATCACACTTGTAGCCACGCATATCAGCACGCTGTGATTATCTGCGGCCGAATCCCAGTCGTGCTGATATACAGCAATATCACACAGCTACTCATGTGTTATTGCTAATATCATATATCATATCACATCAAATTAATCCAAAGGATGATGCGTGACACAGAATGAACAAATATAATACTTTTAGTGAACACGAAGATATATTAAACACTACACCGTGTGTTTAACGTAGCATTAACGTAGCATTAACACAAGACAAAGAACTGAGAAAGACTGAAAATACGTAAAAGGATTAAAAACATAGAGGATGGTGATCAACTGAACAGGGAACAGGTGATAACTAATCAGAAACCATGATAACTATGAATGACAATGTCTGTGTGCGAAATCGACCCCTATACCCTTATTCACTATTCACTACGTTAGTCCACTAATACACTTGATTGAAAATGAGTGAATTCTGATACTGAGTGCGATTCCAATTCTGGGATTGAATGACAGCACTCAGTAATGTCCACTATAGTTTCAGACAACACAGCAAATGGCTGCCCCCTCAAATAGTGCCCTATTTAAGGGTATAGGGGGGTGATTTCGGACACAGCCTAGAACTAAGGCAAAATGAAAACTATGACGAACTGAAAAAAAAAGAAATAGAAAATAACAATATAATATAATATAATAATATACATCCATTCTCCAAACCACTTGTCTTATAGGGCTTGCGGGGATGTTGGAGCCTTCCCAACATCTCGGGCTGTAGGATGTAATGTAATGTAATGTAATGTAATATAATACAATATAATATAAGTGATTACCATTCATGACTTGAATGAACAAACAACACTGAGACACTTCATCTATAAGTGGGGCCAAAGCTAAATGCACTTCTTGAGAAAGTTTTTCAATGTGTGTGTAGCTGCACATGTTCTTTCAGCCTGCCTTGTTCTGCACTGTAGTGTGCTGAGGCTCTGGCAGTAACAAGGAGATGAACTAGCCTCATCAAGAAAGCAGGCTTTTTTTCATCGGGGAAAGCCGGAACCATCTGGAGGTTGTAGAGGAGAGAATGATGTCCAAGTTGCTGGACAACTTCATGGACAGAACTCCCGACCCCCTCCGTGACATGCTTGTAGAGATAAGGAGTGTGTTTCAGAGTAGGCTGATTCAGTCCTGGTGCAGCAGAGAGCACTACAGGAAGCCAATCATGTCTACCGTGTGTCGTAATTCATCAACCATGTGCAGAGGCACCATTGACCTTTATTATTTATGAATTAGATCTCGGTTGTTCTTTGCCATTTCATGAAAAGCGTAAAATATTTTATATCACCTAGAGCGCCAACCGTCTAGCAACATCCTAACAAAGCCTTAGTGAACATCCATAGAAGACCCTAGCATCACCTTAGCGACCAACCAGAACACATTAGCAACCACCTCACAACATCTTAGCTATTCTCTAGCATCTACTCAGAACATCATGACAATCACCTAGTATCAACACCCCAGCAACCACCCTGAGCAACTGCCTCACTACATTCTAGCTATTCCCTAACAACTTTATTTCCCATTTGCAAAGCCTGAGTAATCATGCAAAGAACCACCTTACAACATCCTAGTATCAACTTGGCAACAACACCCTAGCAGCACACTGGCAATGCCTTAGTAACCACCCAAAATACATTAGCAATCACCTCACAACATCCCAAGCTATTCCCAAGCAACCACTCAGAACACCATGACAACCACCTAGTAACAACACTCTGGCAATAACTAAGATACCCCAGCAACCACCTTGAGCAACTGCCTCAGTACGTTCTAGCTATTCCCTAACAACTTTATTTCCCATTTGCAAAGCCTGAGTGAACACCCTAGCAACATCCTTACAACATTCTAGAATCACCTTTGTGACCACCCCAAACACCCTAGCAGCACACTAGCAATGCCTGAGTGACCACCCAGCAACCACCTCACAACATCCTAGCTATTTCCTAGCAACCACTCAGAATACCATGACAATCACATAGTGACAGCACCATAACAACACTCCCAGCAACCACTTCACTAGCAAATCCTAGCAATAGTTCTCCTAGTTCTAAGTGTCAGTCACTTAGAACATGCTAGCAACCACAAATAAAAAAAAAAGCCTGAGTAATCAAGCAAAGAACACCTTAACAACCACCTTACAACATCCTAGTATCAACTAGGATGCACACTGGCAACGCCTTAGTAACCACCCAAAATACATTAGCAATCACCTCACAACATCCCAAGCAACCACTCAGAACACCATGACAACCACCTAGAAACAACACCATAGTAACGCTAACAACACTCCCAGCTAGTTACATGCAACATGCTAGAAACCACCCCAAGCACCATAGCAACAACCTAGCAACTATCTTGCAAAACCTCTGAATTATTGAGTGCCTTAGCAACCACCTCATGACATTCTAGCAACTCAGAATACTTTGACAACTACGTAGTAACACCCTAGCAACCGCCCAGAACACATTAGCAATTCCCTCACATCCTCGCTATGCCCTGTCAACATACCAACCGCCACCCAGCAACATCCCATTAAAGCCTGAGTGACCACATGACACACTAGCAATGCGCTAGCAACAACCTAGCATCTCCTATTAACTACTGTACCTAGCAGAGCTCTTGCAAAACCTAGCATAGCAGCATCGTCGTAAATGTTATAGACACAGTCACCCGTTATCTCCACGAGGCTGGAAAGAGCGTGTCAGGGTTTTTTCGGGGGTACGCTGTGATACCCACAGCAAACGCAGATATACAGCTTTTAAGCGCATGCCTATCCGCACACGTAAAACTCATTCCCTGGTCGTCGATGGCCATATTTCTCTCAGCTCTGACAACGCCGGTGTGTTTCATGGCCCGTTTTAAAACAAAAGCCATTTTCTTATTTCTTTATTGCTCGAATTTACAATGTCTGTATTATTGCTCATTTTCCTCATTTTAATAGTCCGTGGAGTGAACTGCCGCAGTCTTCTCTGGAGTTCTCATTAAATGAATTCTGATGAATGAAATTCTATCACACTAATCATTAGCGCTCTTCTGAAGTGTTGGTGTGAATGTTCTCACGAGTCTGCTGCAGAAATGTAAACTCACACTGCAAATTTGCTCATAATGGTGAGCTTTTTAAAATTGTCAGCCTTCGGCGTTAATGCCGCGTGAACCTTCTAACTTTAATTAAAGCTGTGAACTTCACAGAAGTTAATGTAGTTTAATGAAGAGTGTTTTCTCATGAAAAACCTTACATCTACGCTTGATTGATTGCAGATACAGAATGCGGATGATGTTCTGATCACACCCTTGGAGAGATTCCGGAAAGAGCAGATCGGAGCAGCCAAAGTAAGTCATCCTATATCACTTTCGACAATAACTTAAAATACCCTTGGTATTTGGACTATGTACCAACATGGCTAAAATGTGCAACTGATTCATGCTTGTGTGTGTACGTTTGGAAATGCATTTGTGTTTAGACTGTGGACAAATCTTCTCTATTCTGCTAAAATCTGCTACTGTGTTATTTATGACTTAAATTATTCCTTTTTTGCTGTTAGCATGATTTGATGGATTTATTAAACACCTGAAGATAGTAATATTTTATGAATGTTTATCCATTACGAGATAAAAAAAAAGTGTAAAAGTGCCAAAGGTAAGACCATGTTTACCCTGCCATGTATTTTTTTGAAATATGGTGGAATACTATAGTATATTATCAATATGGTAATAATTCAGTATATACTGTACATGTACATCAAACTACTGTGTTATTTATGGTTTAAATTATTCCTTAAAAGGTCTAGCATGATTTAATGGATATATTAAATACCTGAAGATAGTAATATTTTATGAATGTTCAGCTATTAAAAATCTGGATTCGTACCAATGAAAAAGAAGCTGCAAAAAGTACTTTAGTTTGGCCATTTTGTTAATACCATAGTATTATGTGAAGTACATTTTGAATAGCATCAAATATGATAATGGCAATCATCCAGTATACTTTATATTTTGAGAGCCACGGTAATACCATCACTATACCGTGAACAGCTGTTCTTGTTTATCTGTAGCTGTAATTATGGTAATATTACATTTGGTGAGATTGAAATTGAGGCTCATAGTCCTTTCAATGTGTAATATTGTGTAGAACATCAGGTGGGGTTTTTTGGGTCCTTTTCTGACATTTTAACTATAAGTAAATTTCCAGCTACATGTCAACTAGCAGATATTAGAGTATTAGTAGGCTATTTGCTTAATGTCTGCTAACACTTTATTCTGATGCTCCCCCAACAGACATTCTACTGACTACAAGTGCAACTACATGTCAACAACCCGAACCCTAACCTAACAGTCTCCTACCATCTGCTAATACTCTAATGACTGTTACTTGACATGTAGTCGCAAAGTTACTTATAGTTAGTAGAATATCTGTGGACCATTTAAATAAAGTGTACCAGTTTTTTGTCTCCTGGAAATTTGTAGATTATTGAATTTTAAGAACCTAGCCGAATGATACGCCTTAAAGGCACAATATGTATTTTTTCGCCGCTAGGGGTCGCTAAACGTTTCAAAACAATAACAAAGGCGTAGATTGAATGAGTGGAACATGGAACTTGTCATCATGGCGATGGATCCAATAATGTTTATGGGGAATAATGTTTATGTATGAAGCAGGGCGTGGCTGGGAATCACGGACGCGATTACTAATGAGAGACAGATATCAGTGGTACGCGAGTCCAGGGGATATAAAGAAACGAGGACATTTTACTGAACTACTCACAAGTGCTGAAATACTACTCATACAGGTCAGTTTATTTGACGAATTAAAATTGAAGTAACGCAGCGCTGTTTCAATTTGTCTAACGTTACACACGTAAAAAACGTTGTAACGTTATTCTGTGTATTAGTTTGTTGGCTGTATGAGACTTAACAGTAAGCTAGATCAACATTACAATAATCATAATGATGAATATCACACTGCCCTGGTTACCATGCCGCACAAGCGGAAACCAGGGATAACGCAGATATTACGTCATCGACAGGCGACAAGGGAGGGATGAGCACTATTTAAAATTGTGAATTTCTCTAAATTTACAAATTCTTGGAAACATTTAGGATAATATAAGTACACAGCTGAACGAAATATATATCACTGTGCAAGTGGTTTTTGGATATTTTAATATAAAAATCTTACATATTATGCCTTTTAAAGGGATAGTTCACCCAAAAAGGAAAATTGTCCCATAATACCCTCATTCTCGAGCCATAGTGTGTCTTTCGTCTTTCAGCCAAACACAATCGGAGTTAAAAAATATAAAAAATATTCTGGCTTTTCGAAGCTTTATAATGGGAGTAATTTTTTTTTTGAAGCCCAAAAAAGCGCATACGTTCATCGTGAACACACGGACGGCCGTTAACGGAAATTAGTGATTACAGTTTATAAAGTTATAATTATGGATATGTTTCTTACAAAGACACATCACTTCACTTCAGAAGGCCTTTATTAACCTCCTGAAGCTGTATGGATTACTTCTATGATGGATGGATGCACTTTTTTGGACTTCAAAAAATGCTATCATTCACTCCCATTATAATGCTTTGAAGAGCCAGGATATTTTTAATATAACTCTGATTGTGTTTGGCTGAAAGAAGAATGTCATATACACCTAGGATGGCTTGATTGTGAGTAAATTATGGGGGGGATTTTCATTTTTGGGTGAACTATTTCTTTAAATAGAAAAAGAAAATAGTCTTAGAAATAGAAAATAGTCTTTCAAATAGAGATTAAGTGAGATATACTGTGCTACAAAGCATAAATAAACCATCTTCTCCAAAACTTTTTTTAAAATTATTATTTATTATGTTTTTAGACTTGCAGGTACCCTACAAAAAGTACTTTAACGGTTCCTCAGTACAGTAATGAAATCAGATGTAAAATAAAATGCCATTGATGGTTAAATATTCATAAAATCTTATTACCTTCAAGTATTTAATAGGTTTATCAAATCATGTTAACAGCAAGAACCTTAAAAGGAATCATTGAAATCATAAATATCACAGTAGTAAATTATGGTGGAATATAGTCCAAACAAACTTTGTCCACAGTCTAAACACAAACACGTTTCCAAATACAGGCATGCATTTGGCAGCATCACTGTAAGGTAGAAACTTGTTATACTTTACAATCAGCAACATCGAGATGTCCAGCAGTTTCATCCCGTTGGGGTCTAAAAGATCATACACACATATTCAGTCATACATATGTACAACTACACTCACTCCTACATAAATATACCTATACACACTCATGCTGCGTGTCTTCTCAAGGCGAGTGTTAGGCTCACCCATCTCTACACAACCCAAACCCTCTGATTTATGGCCCTACCTCAAAGCCACTTTTGATTTATTTTGCATTAAAAGGGTTTGTGCTTGTGGCTCGGCCTTTGTGTAAGGTTCACTTGCAGGACCCGAGGACCAGTTTTCTCTTTTGAGTGGACGGGTGGACACAATGTAAGCAGAGACTGATTCTCATAAATCGAGATCAACCGCTGTGGGGCCGTGTTTGATTTTCAGTAAAAATATTTGAAAAATAGTTCATTTAAAGGGGTAGTTCACACCAAAATAACAATCCTGTCATTATTTGCTTTCTTCAGTGGAAAACCAAAATATCATCAACAAAATGTTGATAATGCATAAACTGAGCTTGTATAGTTTATTATTATTATTATTATTATTGTTGTTGTATTTTATCAGAAGACATGAAATATAGACTTGATATGCACAAGTCATATGGAGGTTGGTTTAATGGATGTTTTTTATTTCTGCCTTTTTATTGTGCTGATGTACTTCTTCCTGTCTTTTTCTCTTGTTTCTTTTGTTTCATGTTTTGTTTTGATTGTATCATAGCCTGTACATCTCAGTCTATTATTATAACAACTAAACAAAAGACTTTTGTCAAGTTTATGACTTTCACCTCAACCTCTCTCTGCAGAAAGAGCACTTATTAAAGTTGGCATGAAACAGAAGTTGCAATAACATTTTCTTCCCTGTTGGGATGTATATCTATGGAAGCTTGTTTCTGCCACAGAATAATAATAAAAAAAAATTATCTCACAATTATCAACATGCATATGTTTTTTCACAATAGCGGGTTTACATCCCTTATTCTTTTCTCAGAATTTTGAGATATAAACTCGCAATTCTGACTTATTTTCTCAGAATTTTGAGATATAAACTTGCAATTCTGACTTATTTTCTCAGAATTTTGAGATATAAACTCGCAATTCTGACTTATTTTCTCAGAATTTTGAGATATAAACTCGCAATTCTGACTTATTTTCTCAGAATTTTGAGAGATAAACTCGTAATTCTGTCTTATTTTCTCAGAATTTTGAGATATAAACTCGCAATTCTGACTTATTTTCTCAGATTTTTGAGATATAAACTCGCAATTCTGACTTATTTTCTCAGAATTTTGAGATATAAACTCGCAATTCTGACTTATTTTCTCAGAATTTTGAGATATAAACTCGCAATTCTGACTTATTTTCTCAGAATTTTGAGATATAAACTCGCAATTCTGACTTATTTTCACAGAATTTTGAGATATAAACTCGCAATTCTGACTTATTTTCTCAGAATTTTGAGATATAAACTCGCAATTCTTACTTATTTTCTCAGAATTTTGAGATATAATCTCGCAATTCTGATTTATTTTCTCAGAATTGTGAGATATAAACTCACAATTGCACGTTATAAAGTCCAGTTCTGAGGGAAAAAAGACTTTTTCTGAGAAATGTGAGTTTATATTGCAATTTTGAGCAAAAAGTCAGATTTTCAGAATGTCGCAATTGCGAGAAAAAAAGTCACAGAATGTATATTCTTGGCAGAAATAAGCTTCCATATATATCCTTGTGAAATGGCTTCTGGAACAAGAAAAAAATGTAAGGTGGGACTTGATTTTGTCCATCAGGAATTGATTGGATGGTTGTGGTTTACTATTGGTCGATCTCATGTGAGTGACAGGTTGCCCCGCCCTCACATGTCATCAGAGAGGAGATGACACTTCAAGAGGGAGGTGAAGTTATTTTCATTAAAGATTATGAGTGTGCATTAATTAAAAAAGTAATAATAATGATGATGTGCACCGATAAATTGTTTATAATAAATATTGCTATATTCCATAAAAAACAAGATTTCATGGTGACTTTAAAGTCTTTAAAACTTCCTTCACTCCTTATCTCCTTTTTAACCACTTGCCTTCAATAGCTTATCCCTTTCTCCTCAACTATAAACACACTCTAAATTCAGAGAATGGATTGAACACTAGCCTTGGAGTCAGGAGCCATACTAAAGGATTATGGCAATGTGGGGAATCGGCCAGCTGCCAGGCCTCCCCCTCACTCAAATTTAGTGTTCAGAGGGTTTGCTGGGAGGTATAGACGTCCTTATTAGGGAATTACAGCCTCACTGCAGCTCCAGCTGGTTAACGGAGTGAGGTCAGTGGCCGATGAAAGGGCCGCTCAAGCCCAAAGCCCGAACAATTTATTTCCTGTTGGCCAAGCAGCCCTACCCACCACCTCACAGGCACAAGGCCTTTACTACGAGGGGAGAGCTCTTACGTATGGGTCATCAGAGCTCAGAATCACAAGCTGTGCGACTTTAAAGGAACATCGAGGAAAGATTTTGAAGAATTGTACTGTTTGCTCTTTTCCATGCAGTTACGAGTAATGTGTCTTTTTTTAGCACTGACTTCTTGGTATTTAGTATAGTTTGTCTTAGAGATTGATTTTGTTTTATTAATGACTTGGAGTTAATTCACTTATGCCTTTTGCCTCTGCAAATGTCACTGGCACAAATCTACCCCAGAACAGAAGTTAATGATCTCGACTAATGGCAGTATAAGTCTGGCGTGTGTAATTCTTTGTGAGCCACGTCTCATGAAACTGCCCCCAACAGGTCATCAAATCAGCATATTGTAAAGCAACTTGTAAATAAATAAAGCTACACCCTCAAACTGGACCACAAATGTAACATATGCCGATGCATTTATTACCAACACTAACAGTAATAGTATTATCTAGTTCATTAAACTAAAAACTAAAATCTGCAGCAAACACTTCTTACCTTGGCCTTGAAAATAGGTTTGCATAGTTTATTGATAATAAAAAATGGAAGCCAGCTGGGTCATTCTACAAAACAGGTGCCATTTGTGTCCTTTATATACTCAACTTTAACCATGATTAGCTGGTGCCAGCTTGTACTGTGTTAAAGGGTTAGTTCACATAAAAATGAAAATTCTGTCATTAATTCCTCACCCTCATGTCGTTCTACACCTGTAAGACCTTCATTCATCTTCAGAACACAAATGAAGATATTTTTGATGAAATCCGATGGATCAGTGAGGCCTTTATTGTCAGTAAGAGAATTAACACTTTCAGATGCCCAGAAGGTACTAAAACATATTTAAAACAGTTCATGTGAGTACAGTGGTTCAACCTTAATATTAGAAAAGTGACTTTTTGTGCACCAAAAAAACTAAATAACAACTTTTCAACAATATCTAGTGACGGCCGATTTCAAAACACTGCTTCGAAGCTTTATGAATCTTTTGTTTTGAATCAGTGGTTCGGTTCGCGTATCAAAATGCCAAAGTCACGTGAAGTATTGAAATTGCGAAACATTTATGATGTAACGAAGCCTCGTTTACTGAAATCATGTGACTTTGGTGATGACAGTGATCTGAACCACTGATTCGAATCAATAGATTCGTAAAGCTTCGAATCAGTGTTTTGAAATCGGCCATCACTAGATATTGTTGAAAAGACATTATTTAGTTTTTTTTTTGGCACACAAAAAGTATTCTCGTCGCTTTATAATATTAAGGTTGAATGACTGTACTCACATGAACTGTTTTAAATATGTTTTAGTACATTCTGAGCATCTGAAAGTGTTAATTTTCTTGCAGGCAAATGAGCCATCGGATTTCATCAAATATATCTTTAATTGTGATCCGAAGATGAACGAAGGTCTTACGGGTGTAGAACGACATGAGGGTGAGTAATTAATGACAGAATTTTCATTTTTGGGTGAACAAACCCTTTAATGCAAAATTTTGATATTGTTGTAGAAGCATCACATGTAAATTCTCATTCTAAGAAGCACCTTTTAGTTTCATGACCTCAAGCCCTAAAGTCAAATAAAAACATAAAAGTCTCGCACCTATTTCCTTCAACCCTTTTACTTTCCTGAAGGTGCAATTATACCCCAACAACAAGTATTAAAATGTATTAATTTAGCTTCAGGTGGCTGTTTTTATCTCATACAATTTTAATATCTTATAAAAATATACTTTAAAAAACACCTTATGAACTTTAAAAAGCATCCATTTGCCTAGCAGCAAATGGCCTACTGAGATATATAGAGGAAAGATGGATGTGAGCCCGTGGTTTCTGTCACAGTGACGGCTGGAGATACGAGGCACGTGTGAAGCCACCTCTGGACTGATGGTGGCTGGAGCAGGTGGCAAACAGCAGGGGGTGGATGAACATCTGCCCTGACCGGGACTTTGCTAATGAAACATGCCGTTATGAGATTGACTAAGGTGGTTAGGCAGACAGATTGGCAGTCTGGAGATCCCAAATGACATACATCTTCTAAACAGATTCTACAGTATAGCTTGATAACTTACTGTGGACATTAACAAGGTTTCTGTTGCTTCCTAACACAGAAAAATAGCTGAAAAGACGTGAAGGAGGAGTGTTGAGTAGGTCTGTGTTTGTGTCATGCCCATTCACGTGCCCCCTCAGATTTTTGAGCCAAATGGATTTGAATGCAGCTTCCAAAAGACAAAAAAATCATATTTTTACATGTGATGATTAAGGCTTTGAAGCGTGATTAGAACGTTCAGTGCGTCACGTTATCGACTGCTATATTCAAATCTTTGGTTGGCGCTGAGCCAGAGACGGACGTGCTCGGCATTCATGTGTGTTTATGTTTCTGACATTTAAATACAGATAAGTACTATGAAAAAAATACATTTATGGTTTATAAAATATTCACTGATGTCTATGGAAGGATGGCAATCATCCTTTCAAATGTAATTTGACTATGTGTTTTATTGATATCTGATATTCTACTGCACTGTATTGTTATTGTAGGTAGCTATAAAGTTTACTCGAATCATAGAAAGTAGGTACAAAATGAATATTGGCCCAAAATTGTCATCATCTGCCGAATTTCTTAGTTTTGAAGCTAATATGTCACACAGCCTAGGCGATTCGTGCAGAACCATTGAGTTTTCGCCTGCGGGTGGTTGGGAGAATCCGTCCAAAATTTTCCAATGCATTTAAAATTTTTAGCCTTCTGTTAAAATTATTTTTACCTAACGTATGCTAGGTAATTGTGGATGCTAGGTTTGAAGGACTTCAAAGAACAGCCTCTGATTCACAAAATGTTTTATAAATAAGAAAAAAATAAAATACATTTTGATAATGTCTAACTATTGATTACCAGCCAGTTTCTCTCTTCAGGATTGATTTTTTTTTTTTAAATCATCCAAATTACCCAAAAGTGAAAATACTATTATCAATTGTTAATTTTAAAACACAAATCAAGATATTTTTAATGAAATCTAAGAGAATTTCGCCCCTCAATTGACGGAAAACCTTTGACGCTTCAAAAAGTTTATAAAGACATCATAAAAATAATCCATATTAAAAAAAGTTTTGGTGAAATGGCCTTTCTAAATTATGGCTCTGTTCTAAAAACTGGGGAGTCACCTAGATAGACAGCATTTTAGGCATCAAAGATGTGCTCCAAGTGTGTCCCAAACAAGTAGTAAAAGATGGTGTGTCATAAAATGTCAAAAAAATACTTTGTCAGCATAGATATCTATCATTTGCAAACAAAGTGATCCCAGAAGAGCACACTGACCATTTTCAAGATGGTGGATGGATTTAAGGTTATTTTATGTAGAAAAAAATCGAATTAATTAGAATAATCTAAATAATAATCGAATTAAATTCAGTATTTCACCCAATATTTGAGTGTGCTGTTTCTATTGAGAGATGGGAATGCCTACACACTAGCATTTATATAAGAGATCCATTGGAAAAGTAATGAAACCATAAGCTGAGAAAAGGTCTCGTGAAGGTAACAATTGCACATTGCCACTTTTTACAGTGTACTTGTGGAATGTGTGAGAGACCATTGACCATCGAGTTGCTGGAGCATTTTAAATCAGAAACTTGTGAGATTCCTTTTCAGTTAGGATGCCATAAGGTTCAAGGTGCACAAAAGCGTCTTGCTGAGAAAGTCGGTGAGTTCAGTTGTGTGTGTGTCCATGCATTTCCAGCCGACAGGTTGAACTAACCCTAGTCAAAAACGGAGCTAAAAATTTGTTTGCATCCTTAACCACTCTGAGATCCACAGACTAGACCTTGCTTACACAAACCTCACACAGTCAATCTCGACACGCTCCCACTTCCCTAGACCAGCGCATATCTGATGACATTCAAGGTAACCACAAAACTCTGAACATTGTGCAAACATGCTGTTACTGAAAGAAGTACATTGTGAAAGGAATAACTAGTAATCATGGGCAAGAATTACACCATCCGTTGTTTATGTTCCCAGAGTTCTTTAGCTGTTGTAGATGCCTGTCCTTTCATTTGTTGCTGTTTATTTGCTTAAATAAGGGATTTAAGCAACTAGTTAGTATGTATTTCTACAAAAGTGGATAGATATGTTTTTTTTAACTTCAAAATATTCTATCTAAAACTTCTATTTATAAATTTTAACCTAAAATCTTAAAGAAAAATAGTTATAGGTCCACACAGATCTTCATATTTTCACCACTTTAAACACCTTTTCTCATAAGCTGTTAATTTTCAATTCATTGAGCGTCAGTCTTTTTGACAGGAAGTAGAATTTTAAATTGATATTGATAATCACTGTGCCATGGAAAATAAAAAAAAAAAAATAAAAAGGTACTGTGATTTTTTTTTTTACCTCACAATTCTGACTTTTTCTCGAAATTGCAAGTAAACGCCGCTGGTTTAATTCTTTTTGCAGAATTGCAAAGCCCCGCCCCCTTTAGTTACTGTTGCTATGTCCGACAAGTCATGTGCTCTCACGCCACACATCATGTTCTCACACGGTGAAAAATACATAGCGGAGCAAAGAGGACACTGACAACGCGTCGACAGACATATGAAACAGTTTCATATTTAAAATATTTTAATTTTTTTCAGAAGTTTAAACAATAAATAGCGTATTGTGGCTCTTTAATGTGTCGTGACAGATCGCTGTAGCTCCTTGTGAACCGATCATCTCTTCATACTAGTTCATTTATAGCATCAAATAAACATGAATGAACATCAGAAGGAATGTTGTTTCAACTGCAGAAAGAGTACACACAAATATTCCATTTTAAGTTCACCAACGTTAATCTACTAACTCCCCTGACTGCTTTGTCAAACAAAATGGCGGATTCTGCGTTATTTTGGGGTTATGATTGGTCAGATCGCCTGTCAATCAAATTGCCGTTGAAGGGTCAATTGCTAGTTATAAAGTTAAAATTGCGAGATATAAGCTCACAATTTTTACTTATTTAAGTTTATATCTTACAATTCTGAGAAAAAAAAGTCAGAATTGTGGGATATAAACGTGCAACTTTCAATTGTGAGTTTATATCTCACAATTCTGACTTTTTTTGTGCGAATTGGGAGACATAAACTTGCAATTGCGAGAAAAAAGTAAAAATTGTGAGTTTTTTTCCATAGCGAAAACAAGCTGCCATACCACAGTCAACATTCTTAAAATTAAATAATGATCAAAAAAGACTCTCTGAGCTTTTTCCCAATGTATTCTGGGATTTCGTAATGCGAGAAGGATACGTGCAATGCCGCCTACTGTTTGGAACAGGTCTGTGGTATTTTACAATGCTCTCTAGGTTGGCAACTTTGGAACCAGATTAATGATCTCTTTGGCTGGACAAGAGCTGCATCTAGTATCCGAGGTGTTCCTGTCGGGCTTTTCTTGGGTTTTAAAATTCATGATGAATGGGTATGTGTCCAGGTCATCGTTGTTAAAGGCCGTCTAATCTGGGGCGCTTCCTGTCGGTTGCCGAGTGCAGTAGTGTATTTTTAAATAACTCTTCTCAACAGGAGGCGGACAGATTCAAGGATTACTGCAAAAACTTCATCAGAAGGAGAGCTGTGAGAGGAGCTAGAAATAGTTTCAAAAATAAGGGGTGGGATGTTGGCCTTTACCCTGATGTGCATGGTAGGAAATAATAGCTTTTATGTCTTCTTTGAACGCTGAAGGAAGAACACGTCGCTTGTCTCTGCAGCACTTCTGTAAAGCGAGAAGTGAAATGCACTGTGGTTTGTTAGTATTCAGTTCTGTGATTACAGAGAACTGATGTTTGCATAATAATGCTTAATAATAAAAAATGACAGCAGCTTGGTAACTGTTGTGCTAAAGGCTTTTGAACCAATCACGATAAATTATTTGTAGCTTCCTTGTGATCACAAATATTGCGTTTTTTAGGGTGCGGCATGTCATTTCTACACCACTAGAGACACGCAGAAAGGTCTATAATAACAAAAAGAAATCCATTAGCATTCCCATTCATCTCAACGGTTGTTGTTCAGTTATCGCTATTTCATGCTTTTAAGAGCCTTACAAAAAACTGGTGACTGGTGAAACATCTACAATGATATAAGGAAATACAGCATTAGAGAATTTTATAGTGTAGCTTCCATCCATGCGTGGAGAAACCATCATCTACCTATAAACTGAACCAGAACAATGCTAAATAATCATTATTTGCAACCAAGTTTCATGAACACTCCAATTAGTTGTTTCTCCACCATAAACTGATTTGGCATAAAATATTTTTAACATTGATTAATTGCACCTTTTTTATTTTTAAAAGCTCTTTAAATATTTGAAATGGGGTCTTGATTTTTTTGTACGGCAGGATCATCTGCTGATATGAAAGACTCTAGCTAGTGAAAATTAGGTTTTTAACACCGTGTTTATTTTTCAGTATTCAAATCAAAATCCACACAATACTACAACTGATGATGTGTTGTGCGCATAAAACATTTTAACTGAATGTACTTTTTTTGTTTACTGAACTGTTCTAAGTTAGTTAATTATATTGTGTCTTTTATGAAAGTTTGTTTTCGTGTTTTTCTTTAGGTTGAAGTAGGAAGGTGAGAACATACTTTGAGTGTCATCAACACAGCTTATCAAGTTGAGGTGCTACTGCTTAATTATCACTGGACTCTGTGTGCATTTACATTTACATTTATATTTATTCATCTGGCAGACGCTTTTATCCAAAGCGACTTACAAGGGGAGCAATTAGGGGTTTCATTCCTTTCTCAAGGGCACCTTTTCATGACCTGTGTCCGAAACCGCTCCCTATCCACTATATAGTGCACTATATCGGGTGTCGGCCATTTTGTAGTGCTGTCCGAATTCTGAGTGAACGACTGCATTCCCTACATTCGTTCGCTCTCTGATTTTGAGTGTACATTCGATGTACACTCGTTAAAGCGCCGTTACCCAAAATCCAAATTCTCTCTTTATTCTCAATAAACAGTAATATACAATTCATGAAGCTAAACAGGACATATTACAGATGGGTATAGGAAATGTTAATGACGAAATTGTCTGCGCTGTCTGGCGCATGCTATTAACGTCAGTGTCCGAATTCGCTCACTCATTTTCGTTCACTATATAGGGGTTAGTGAATGAGTGAATGAGTGGGCGGTTTCGGACACAGCTATGGTATTGAAGGTGGAGAGAGTTCACAATCTTCATTCACAATGTTCATTCACAATCCCCACCTTCAATTCCTGCCGGCGTGGGAATCGAACCAGCAACCTTCAGGTTACAAGCCTGACTCCCTCACCATTAGATCACGACTACCCTTTGACTAGCCAATTATCCATGTGACAATTTGCTGAAAAAGAGCTGTTTCTTTCAGGAGCACTGCACTGCATCAGTAGAGCTCCGGATGTTTCCAAGCGACTGCTCAGGCACATGTAACATCCCACCTGCTCTTATCAGGCAACAGAGGACTGATTAACCCTTAATGAATGTAATTGAAGTGTTGTGGGAAGATGCCGAGCATGTCACTGCTCATTATGATCCTAGACAGCAGCACAGGACTGGACTCTTCTCTTTAGTCTCTCTTGTCTCTTGAGTCGTCACCGGTTTCACGATTCGATTCGGTTACGATTATCGTGTTGCATCCTCAATTTTCAATATTAGTGCCAATGGCCACATTTTCGTTCAGATATATGAACTTTTTATTTTATCTACTCCAAGAACGTACACTTCCTGAATGTAGCAAACATCAAACAAAACATAAGTCTGAACACAGCATACAACAGGAGCATTTCCAACTAATAAACACTAGAGCTGCACGGTTAATCGTAAAAAATGTCTCAGTTGTCCTTTTGTCTAATCTTCTCATTTCGTTTAGTCTCTCTTTGCACCTCTTGTTTCATCTCGTCTTTTCCTGTCTTTGTCTCTTCTCAGTTTTCTGTCATCTCTTCTTCGATTGTGCTCTTTCGTTATTGTTTTCTTTCCTTTCTCCTCATTTTGTCTCCTTTATTCTTCTTGTCTCAATTTGTCCTTGCGTTTCTTCACATCGTCGTTTGTTTCTTCTCTTCCTCTATCTTATCTTGTCTAATCACTCTTTTCTTGTCTCGTCTTCAGTTTCTCTCATCTCCTCTCCTTCTTTCCACTCATCTAATCTCATTGTGTCATCTCTTCTCTTTCTCTTGTCTCATCTTGTGTTCTCTTCTTCTCTCTTCTCTTCTCTCCTCTTCTGGTACTTAGTAAGTTGATCCAATCATATTTATTCATTGAACTTCTATCAGAGTGTAATAAACAGTGGCAAGATATTCCATCACAGTTGTTTAGATTTGGCATCAAACTCGCAAAAATGGAATATTGGCTAATGACTCCTTAAAGCAGAAGAGAGAAAGCGTAAGAGCCTGGGCTGTTTGTGCAGTGCACCCCTGGGGGTGTTGGTTTGTTTCCCGTTGGAGCTGTCAGTATCTGAGGCAGTGATCACTCAAAATCTGTGCCATCAGCTTGTCTGGCCAGGTGTCTCCACAGGCTCCAAGACTCTCTGAGTGTGTGTGTGCTCATGCACATATGTCTGTCTGCCTGGCTTTTTTGTCACTCTGTGGGGGATCTGAAGTCTGTCTCTCATGCAGGCATGGCCCCCTCCATGGCACAGTGGTCTTTAACCTGGCTGCAGTTCAAACTGCCCCAATGAGCAGAGGTCACGTGAGGTCAAGTCAGTAGAGGATGGCAGTAAATTGTTGAAAGCCTGAAACAAAGCCCTGATGGTCAGCAGAAGCCCTAGTGGGACAACAGAACTGGATCACACTGGGTAGCATGACTTGTGCCTTATTGGTCACCCTGCATTGATTCTGTTCCTGTAGAACAGGGGTTCTCAAAGTCCAAACCCGTATCCGGACCAGGAGGGAATTCAGTCCACACTAATTGACCCTTCGCCCCCTTAAGTTACTGTTGCTTTGTCCGACAAGCCATGCTCCCCACACATCATGTTCTCACACAGTGAAAAATGCATCCCGAAACAAAGAGGACACCGACAACGCGTCGACAGACATATGAAACAGTTTCAAATTTGATATATCGTAATTTTTTTAAAGAAGTTTAAACAATAAATAGCGTCTAGTGTGTCTTTAATGTGTGGTGACAGATCGCTGTAGCTCCTCGTGAACCGATCATCTCTTCATACTAGTTCATTTATAGCATCAAATAAACATGAATGAACATCAGAAGAGCGGAAAGACGTGAGTACACACAATTTTTCAAGTTCAAGTTCACCGACGTTAATCTACTAACTCCCCTGACTGCTTTGTCGGACAAAATGGCGGATTCTGGGTTGTGATTGGTCAGATCGCATGTCAATCAAACTGTTTGCGAAGGGTCAATTGAGTGTAAAAGTATGGATTTCCTACTTGGGTAAACCATGTGTTTAGTTTTTTTATGTCTTTTTGGAGACGGTCTAAAATGAAACCGAAGGCAAGGTACTTAAAGTTTTCCTGCGTGACAAATTGTTGTCATGACTTCCAGTGAGCGTATGATGGTTCACGTAATCGGGCGACACTTCACCACAGTGAGCATTTGGATGGGTGAGGATGTCAGTTTCCAGGAAAAGAAAAGTTGACGAAAAATAAAGTTAATCAAAGATGATTGGACAGAGAGATATGTGTTTATTTTGCCCCAATCCAGCACAAAGCCGTTCTGTTTGATTTGTAATGAGACAGTTGGAGTTGTGAAGAGTTAAAATGTCAAACGCCGCTATGAAACAAAACACATTTTCGCCACTTTTCCACCGTCGGGCCGAACTGTTTTTAGAATGGTAAGGAATGGCACCTTTACGGAATTCTCTGAATCGTGCTGGTAGAATTCGTGAAGTGACGTCACCCCTCAGGATTGGTCACTTGTATGTTGTCTGGCTACCAGTTTCTCTGTGGGCGATGAGAAAAGAAATAAAAGAAATATCTGATCATCCTCTACAACGAGGTCATAATTTACATGTCATAGCATCAGTAAACCACTTTTTCATACAAATACTGTACTTGATATAATTTGGTCCCTAACTGAAACAAATATGCTTGTGTATTTTGCTAGTTAAGACATTTTCAATGATATATGCACAAGGTTAAGGTTATCAATTAATTGATTAATTGATCCTTAATTTAAAAAACGATCAATTATGAAATTATGTGAATTGACATCCCTAATTTTTTCCGAACTCGGAATCCGCTTTAAGAAGTTGCGGTACGGTTCATGTGAACTCCGGTATAGTTTGCTGTACATAAAAAACAAAATTGTACTAAATTGTTGGAGTTAACTGCCAGTCATAACGCATGATTCAGTAAAGCCATGTGTCTGTTTGTGTTTCTGCTTTCAGAACAAGCTGACACACTGCAAGCAAAGTGAATGTATTTCTCATTTCTGTAGAAATGAACTCCCACATTCTTTAGAATATTTTCAGTACATTTGCTGCAGACACAAGTGTCATTACGCGGTGCTGTGGAAACAAAACTAAATGTTTAAAAAACAATGTAAAAGAGTGAGAAACTATACGCATTTTGCCGCCTTCTCCTGCGTCGTTGTTACTGAACAACAGGAGTAAACTGCTGCTGCTTTGATGAAGCAAACAAACACACAGTTCATAATCAAAAAATAAAGTTTGAAAACAGTCCAGGCAGGCATGGGGGAGTGATCAAACTGATTTGGACAAAGCAATCGAACCAACTGTGAAAGCCCCTTCAATTTTGATCAAATGTCTCTGTGGCCATTGTGTGTCAAAGAGAAAAAAATTAAACTCAGCTGGCTTATGGATTAGGAAAATAAATTAGTCTGATTTAAAAGTTGCACCTGGATATTAATGGTTTTATTGTTTCATTTAAAGAAGCATTTATTCATTCCAGTTGTATTGGATTTTAGGTTCCCACCTGTTGGCATTTAAGCATGACACATTGGATCTCATCCACTATGCATACGTACAAACGTACGTTGCAATTTAAACGATTCTTAAATAGGACTATATTTCATCATATACAGTGAAAGAGTAAGAAAAGCTGCATTATAGCTTCAACTCTGAGGTTTCTCTGAATAACATATAGCATATATATATATATATATATATATATATATATATATATATATATATATATATATATATATACACACAGTGGGGAGAACAAGTATTTGATACACTGCCGATTTTGCAAGTTTGCAATGTAGAAGTCTGTAATTTTTATCATAGGTACTCTTCAACTGTGAGTGACGGAATGTAAAACAAAAATCCAGAAAATCATATTGTATGATTTTTAAGCAATTAGTTTGCATTTTATTGCATATTTATATATACACGTGTTCAGATGGCTAATGAGAGGTCTGTGTTAAGTTGGTTGAACTGGTCTTGAGAATGACACACTTGGCGTTGCTCGAGGATCTGACGAAAGCGTTTCTGCGGAGGGCGGCATATGTTTGACGAGAGTGACGAAAGGCTGTAAAGGAAAGGTTGTGCGGAAAGCCCTTATATGGAGATGGTTTGGGCGTGTTTTATGCAAATGACTAGTGGTTGCTCATTTAGAAGACTCCAAATTCACTAACATTAGAAGGAGATTAAGAACAAATTCATGTGCGTGTGCACATGTTGTGAATTTGGAGAAGTTTCATGAGAAGTTTCATGAGAAGTTCTCCTGTGGGTACGAGTAAGCAATTATTAGTGAATGAGACCCATTATTTGTTACTTTTTGTCTATTTTATTGTGTCCTTCATTACCAAAATCAATCAAATATACATTCCCAACATATTGCGTTGTTTCCTACTAGTTTGGAGCCCGTTTGCCGCAATCTCTCCCCATAACGCAGCGCAGTGTTTGTGGATGGAGCGGCTACTGAGGTATTTCCTGGTGTGGTGGTGTGGCTGTTGTGTGTTTGTGGAAGGCCCTTGAGGTCCTGCCGTTTATCCTCACTCTGTGGCATGGGATCTACGGGTCAATGTGGTTTGTTTCTTTGCTCCAACAGGGAGTGCTTGTTTGCAGAATTTATTTCTCCCCTCATAGCCTGAACTGTCCGGTCAATCAAAACCTATTTTATTCCACTGATATGACTGGATTCTTCATCTCATGTGACGACTCATTATTAAAATGTTTAAAACGGGACTTGTAAAATTTCTTTACAATTTCTTTTTTAAAATTAATAAGAATTTTATTCCTCCGTATTAACCATACTCAAATCAATTGTGCAGACTAATCTGAATACCTACTTTTAAACAAGCTCTAAAGTTATTTGTGGACTTTTATGCAGTTGATAGTATTACAGTCTTTTTTATTGCAGATATGCTTATTAAATTATCCATTATCATCAAAATAAACAAACATGCTTGACTTTTACTGTGTGGTTATACTAAATTATCCATTGATTCAAAACAGTAATGGAGCAATTTCAAGCATTTCAGTTTAATTTTCTCTCTCTCTCTCTCTCTCTCTCTCTCTCTCTCTCTCTCTCTCTCTCTCTCTCTCTCTCTCTCTCTCTCTCTCTCTCTCTCTCTCTCTCTCTCTCTCTCTCTCTCTCCCTCTCTCCCTCTCTCTCTCTCGCTCTCTCTCGCTCTCTCTCTCTCTTTGTGTGTTTGCTCCAGGTTTTTTGTGGTATTCAGCTCTCAAAAAAGTAATCAAGCCCAAAGATGCAGTATATTGTATTCTTCTGTCATCCTCCTATAAAGTAAACAAACCCGAAGGGAAATTTATGGGCTGTCAACACACTATCTAATATATTTATTCATTTATTTGTCTGTTTTATTATTTAACTCTTATCCCATATGAGTCTTTCAGATATAGACAATACGGTTTCCTCTGGAAAGCTTTTATCTTTTTTCTGGACACAGTAGAGGAAGCATCTAAAGATGCAGTCATACAATTATTTATTGATTATGATCAACAATTTGACCTTGCGAAGGATGCAGAACTGTGATTATTTTGTCACTAAAATGTTGTGGCACACTGTTGATCAAGTGCACTGTTTACCTATGTCACATCAGTAGCCATTACACAGAGTTGGGGTTTATGAAGGGCTATGGGAATGAAAATACACAGGAGTTCGAGTTTCACTGGCTGTTTCCTGTCACTGCATGACTGTATAACTACAATTTTGGATATTTTCAGAATAGCATATTACCATGCTGTTTTTTCAGTACAGTTACACTAAGCATAGATAACATAACATGAACCCAATCATAAAGTTAGGGGTCAGAGAAACAACAAGAGAAAAGATATGTCTTAAGATGGGTTTTTAAATCATGTAATGACGAGAGGTTGTTGGGGGGGGAGGGGTGTATCTTGCATTGAATACGAAAGCGAAAGGCTAGCCAATGTAGTACTGTAATAATGAAAGCATGAACTGTAGGGTCTCAGCATAATTGATATTTAAAAATGGACGTTAATGAGTGATATTATGTTGAAAGAAGGCAGACTTGGTGAGTGAGGAATTGTAAGGAAGGAAGGAGAAAAGAATCAGATTATTCCCTGGTTTTTAACAGGGATGGAGGGTTCGAACCAGGACTCCAGTGATATTAACATTGTCAACACAGAAACAGGATGTAATTTGAGGAAAACCAAGAAAAATAAGTAGATCTGTTTTATCAGTGTTGATAAATACTGGTCATCCATGCATTTGTTGGTGGGGGAAGGAGCAGTGCTTTGAGAGCCGATGTAAAGTTGGGTGTCATCTGTGGAGGAATGGAATTTATTTTCCTAAAATGGAAACATGTAGGTGATGAAAAGTAAAGGTCCAAGGACAGAACCCTGGGGAACACCGTGCGTATGTTTACTGTAGGTGCTCGGTTTGCACATTTTTCTGTATGTTTGATTTACTTATTTATTTATTTATCCTTTATTTAGCCAGGAGAATCCCATTGGGTGATTGCTATCTGTTCTTCCAGAGAGACCTGGTCAAGACGGCAACACATTAACTTATGTTTTTTTTTTTTATTAAAAATGTAAAAATCTAGAACTTCTGCTTGCATTTTTTGGGCCTTTTTGCACATTTGCATAGAAATAGTAGTGAGGTGTAAGAAAATTATTGGAATCACATGGTTGAAGCTCCTGCATTTGGCTCAAACAAACCAGCTTGACAGTGGTCCAAACAAACCCTCTGTCTTCTCCCATGCTCCCACTCAGAACAGCACTTGAGTTGCTGCAAAGAAATAGAGCACTTTAAAATTTACATATGACCTTTGAATATTGCGATAACTGTAGAATTCAAGTATTGCATCACTGCATGAAAGGCTTCGGGCAGACCGCTCAGGTGTGAAAACAGACTGAATGGAATCTGGGCCTTTGGAGGGTTCGGTATTGTGGATTCTCCTGTGGAAATTCATCTCCTCTTGTGAAGTTAGTTATGTTGTGATTCGTGACAGGGAATGGAAGGAGCAGATAGATATCCAAATTTTAAATTCAGAATTCTGCTCGTCGTCATTCATATTCATCTTCAACCTCTTTGTTCTCATCTAAAGCTGGCCTATGAAACGTGCACTAGGTAAAGGTTTCCACTGAAAAAAAAAAAAAAAACAGTGGGTCGCCTCCTCATGGTGGCTGTGAGATCACATGACTAAATACAACTCACTTTATCTCAGTAACCCCTCTATTATCAGACACTTCCCATTATAGTCATGTGTTACAAATATTCTTCTTTTTACCTGTGTATTTCTACAATAGCGAAAAAAAAATAAAAACTTTCAATTTGTGTGAAGGTGCCTCCAGCTGACTTACTACCTCGCCGCTTTATCAGGCAGTGACTTTGCAGGCCGCATTTGCACACGAAGGTACCTCACAAAAATTTTCATACAGACTTCTGAGGCATTAATGATCTACAATAAAATAGAGAGCTTTGGTGATAACTAAGAGAGTGTTTAATTACTAATTTCCTGTTAGAAATTACATCAAAAGTAGAGTAAAGTTGGTCAAGAACTTATATTTAGGGTGTGTTCACACTTGGCAGGTTTGGATCAATTAAAACAAACTCTGGTGTGATTGCTCTGTCAGTGTGGCTCATTTGAATAAGCGTGAACGCTGCCATCCGAACCCTGGTGCAAACCATGTGATCTCACTTCCAAATGAACTGAAACATGCAACACGGACCAAAAACAGGACGTGATGTCACAAGATGCGACCCTAAAAAGGACAGAATGCTCTTTTCTCGTCAAAGTTGCGATGTTGTCCATTACAGTTCATTACAGGCATTAGAACCACGTTTTCTTCAGATCTTCATTTGTGTGTGTAATGGATTAATTTCTGGTGCTGTTTTGACTCCTTCACACATTTTATAATCTTTTTGTGAGTTCTCAGTCGGTGAAAATACCATCATATCCACGCATATCTAAGGAGAGCATTTAGATCTCATTGCTTTTGGATGCTCTGTAAGTTCTGTCGCAAAATATACATCATAAAAGCAGTTTTGTTTTAGTTTTGTATTTGCAGTTCAGTTTAAAATCAACCACCAACCGCAGATGCCGTTTTCAGATGCCATTTTTATTTATTAAAGCTCAGGAATCGAACCTAATTGAACAAATAGGATTGTGGGATATCATAGGATGCATCTACGCAGCCTTCAAAAATCGATCAGATGAAAGTATCTCAAGGGGTCAGAATTTGGCCGGGTCCAGTGAACCCCTGATGTTAAATGGTGTAACTACACCATCGTGCTGCCAAAACAGCATATTTGCATTGATGGCCGTTCAAAAATGATGACAAAGTAACGTTTGCCATCTTGACTTTTAAAACCCATGACATTTAGCCTACTTAGTGAGATTGTGTTGCTCCAATTTGATTGTTTTGGCTGAAATTTTAGAATATTTTGATTTTGAAATATTCCACTTGTGTGCACTTCAACAGAAGCCTGTCTATCAGAGGGAACAGTACATACTATCTGTGTCATTAAGGAGTCCGCATTGAGACTTTTGCAAACCTTTTCTGTCTGCATGCATCTGTCAGGAAATGTTATTTTTTTAAAAGCTGACTCATAGACTTTTCCAGAGTTGCACTCAAATGGCAGTAAAGGCATATTTTCAAATAATGTGGTGTGATTTGCTCTTCTGCGTCTGCTGAGAACAGAAGGAGATGAATCTTATTGTGTTGTAACTATGTATGATTAAGTATCATCTTTAAACTTGGTTTATGTCATTTCATTACAGAGTGACAATATATTCATTTTCATGCAATATATCAATTACGGGCTAAACTGTTTCTATAGCAGTACCTAAATATATTAGTAGGAGACAAGAACAGGCTCTTTGTGATAAAGCATTAGAGTGCCACCTAATGGCCTGACAGGCACATCACAAGCATATGAGGGCCACACTTTTAAAGAAACATTTTCACGCTTAACTTTTCACAAAAGGTTTGTTTGTTAGTTTTTAAAGTCCTCATGTGATGAAAATCAAGTTTTTAATGTTGTTCATACGTCTATCTGGTGTTTTCAACATGCTTTAAGACAAACCATATGCAAATTCATAAGTCGCCACCATTGCTGACAAGTATTATCTCTTTAAAACTGCAGTAAACAAAGACCGCGGTTTGAAATCGCTGTTGTCACATTAGCAATAAATTATTAGTCAAGCAAAACGTTAATTATATTAATTACAGTTATGTGTCCGACGTTGTAAAAAGCGATATCATTGTGCAGCGTTTACCTCAGTGAGTTGACCAAGTGCGTCAGCGAGTGAGTGGAGGCGGGGCTAATTATCATATTCATAGATTCGTGTATATTAAATGAGGCAAGGGTGTAGAGTTAGTTACTTTAAATGAACAATAGATATATTGTTCAAAATAAAGACACAACTATTCAGTGTAACATATTCATAATTAATACGAGTCTTTACACCTGACACAGAGAACTGATTTCATACACTAAAAATTGTCCTTAACAATTTGTTTTTCTTAGGAGGGGAAGAAGAAATTTGACAAGGAGACGGAAAAGTACTATTCCACACTGGAAAAACATCTCAACCTGTCGTCCAGAAAAAAGGAATCAGCTCTCCAAGAGGTGAATCATTCCACAAATAAGTCTAGTTTTGCATTTTCCGAAGGAAATACCAGTGCTTGCACGGAAGAATCTTAATATGTTTAGAGATTAGTCTTAGTTTTGAGGCAGTGCTGCATTAGAAGTGTCTTACCATCATGATATCATGCACCAGACACACATTAGCTATGTTTCCATGCACCTAGTTTTATGCACATTTTGGGATATCGCATTATAAACACCAAGATCCGTATAGATTCTAAACATGTGCATGAATATTATATACCCTAGTGTTCTTTTTTAAACTTAAAAGCTCGAATTTCTCCTTTTGTGTTTCACAGAAGAAAGTCAAATGGCTTTTAAACAACATATGAGTAAATAATGATAAAATTTCCATTTTTTGGATGACTAATCCTTTTAAAAACATCAGTGTTTAAAAGCTTTAGTCCCTGTTTTTTTCTCTCTTCTTCTTTATGCCTCTTTCCTGCTGTTCAGAGATGTTCCTGTGCGCTTGTTTAACTTGTTGTTACACAAATTCTCACAAAGCTGAGCCAGAAAGTCTCACATGTAACGATTAACCAAAGCCCAAACACATCCAAATGAGCGTACAAGCCTGGCAGTCATCGCTTTCTGTCTGTCTCTCGGGTAACAGCGCTCTTTGTTCATTTGCAGGCTGACGCTCAGATTGATAAGGAAAGGCAACTCTTTTATGATGCCTCGCTAGAATACGTCTTCAAAATCCAAGAGGTTCAAGAGAAGAAGAAATTTGAATTTGTTGAGCCGGTAAGATCTTTGTTATACACATTATACCTCTTATATTTAGACATGGAGTTTCTGTCTCCAAACCGAAGCTCACAAATGCACACAAAGCCAAACTTATGCACATAAACACAAAAACGTATAAACTCCTATGATGCCTATCATGCAGTGTAATGTAATGAGAATCAAGCCATCTGGTCAGTAATGGATTTGTTGCCAACAGGAAGTAGGTGGAGAGTTTGACCAGTGAAGTCATAATCACCCTGTTTTATCATGCCAGCTGTAATTTCCTGTGCCACAGTAACCTCATAGCTATTAAAGAGATAGTTCATGCAAAAAATGTCATTGTTTATTCACTGTCATGTCATTCCAAACCTGTGTGACTTTCTTTATCTGTGGAACACACGAAATATTTTGATGAATAATGTTGGCAAAAGTGTTTTGATTACAAATGACTTCCATTGTATGACCAAAAAACACTGAGATATTCCTCGAAATGTCTTCTTTTATGTTCCACAGAAGAAAGAAAGTCATACAGGTTTGGAACGACATGAGGATGAGTGAATGATGACAGAATTTAAATTTTTGAGTGAACTGTCCCTTTAAGAGTCTATACAGTAATTAATATTAACCAAAAGTCAGAAATCTCAAACATGTCTCCCCAAATTTGTCCAATACCAAATCATCTGAATTCCTATCCACGCTTTTCTCTTGCTGGATATCAACAGTGTTCATTTGTGTCTATTTTTATTTCTTCCAATTACTTTTTGGGAGGCACATGTAAAACAAAGTTAATCCTTTCTCTTGATATGAACCAATAATTGAAAGTTTCCTGCTATTAAACATAGAGGAAGTGCTCTTACTGTTGTTTTTTCAGTACTTTTCATGCCTCCACGAGATAGAACGCATAAAATACTCAACAGCTGAACCTCACATATTATAATAGTGGACAGAATTTACATGACTCATTTCTGCATTAAGCATATTTATATGCATAAGTGTGAGCGGTAAAGTGAGCCAGAGAATGTGCTGTATAGATTTAGAGGGGTGTCCATTGTTTATCACCTGGCATGGGAAAAACAATGCTGTTAATCTCCCAGAAGCACCGCAGTCTGGTCTGCTATTGAGTTTCCTGATGTGACATCAGCATCTTTGAAGTCTTGTGCTAAAGTCACTATCAGAAAGTCAAATTGTTGCAGTGGCCTTAAGTACGGGAGATATGGGAAACTGTAATTCTCAATAGATGTTGCATCTAACTTAATGCACTTACTTATTTTTGTAAGTTAAGTTATTGTTAAGTTAAGTTATTGTTGTAAGTTAAGTAAATGTCTTCATTAACCAATTTGAGGTTGTAGATAGGGTTGTTTTCTTTTTCCGGAAGGTTATGCCTTTCTCCTTTTACACTTTCTGCATGTGTACTGAATATTAAATAAGTTAGCAATGATAATATAATGTGTACCGTGGTGATTTGTACAGAGGCTCCATAGAGTTGCACTTAACAAGCCTAAACAGACAGTGAATGTGAGAGAGATTGACTGAGCGCGTGCAGTTACCTGCGTCTGTCCTTCAGGCCGAGATGTATATATTCGTGAAAAAAGGTTTTCATGTCCAATGAAAGTGAAATCTCTGTCTGAGCCTCAACGCATTGTTGGTCAGCCGAGCCTTCTGAGTGCCGCTGAAAGTTAAAATGATTTCAGCAGCTTCATTACATCTCTCTTTGAATGAATTGAGATGGTCCTCACTGCAGAACACTAGATCCAGGGGGCGGATCCAACTCCTCTCAATTTATATATCCCTAAACCTACCTGTCTCCACCCCCTGGATCTAAATCTACCCGTCTCCGCTCCCTCAATCTCAAGTGTTCTGCAGTGAGGGGCTATTGAATATCTGGATCCAACTCCTCCCACTTTACATAGCTCTAAATCTACCTGTCTCCGCCCCTGGATCTAAACCTTCCCGTCTCCGCCCCCTGAATCTAAATCTACCTGTCTCCGCCCCTGGATCTAAACCTACCCGTCTCCGCCCCCTGAATCTAAACCTACCTGTCTCCGCCCCTGGATCTAAACCTACCCGTCTCCGCCCCCTGGATCTAAACCTACCTGTCTCCGCCCCCTGGATCTAAATCTACCCGTCTCCGCTCCCTCAATCTCAAGTGTTCTGCAGTGAGGGGCTATTGAATATCTGGATCCAACTCCTCCCACTTTACATAGCTCTAAATCTACCTGTCTCCGCCCCTGGATCTAAACCTTCCCGTCTCCGCCCCCTGAATCTAAATCTACCTGTCTCCGCCCCCTGGATCTAAACCTACCCGTCTCTGCCCCCTGAATCCAAACCTACCTGTCTCTGCCCCTGGATCTAAACCTACCCGTCTCCGCCCACTGGATCTAAACCTACCCGTCTCCGCCCCCTGGATCTAAACCTACCTGTCTCCGCCCCCTGGATCTAAATCTACCCGTCTCCGCTCCCTCAATCTCAAGTGTTCTGCAGTGAGGGGCTATTGAATATCTGGATCCAACTCCTCCCACTTTACATAGCCCTAAATCTACCTGTCTCCGCCCCCTGGATCTAAACCTTCCCGTCTCCGCCCCCTGAATCTAAACCTACCTGTCTCCGCCCCCTGGATCTAAACCTACCTGTCTCCGCCCCCTGGATCTAAACCTACCTGTCTCCGCCCACTGGATCTAAACCTACCCGTCTCCGCCCCCTGGATCTAAACCTACCTGTCTCCGCCCCCTGGATCTAAATCTACCCGTCTCCGCCCCCTGGATCTAAACCTTCCCGTCTCCGCCCCCTGAATCTAAATCTACCTGTCTCCGCCCCCTGGATCTAAACCTACCTGTCTCCGCCCCCTGGATCTAAACCTACCTGTCTCCGCCCACTGGATCTAAACCTACCCGTCTCCGCCCCCTGGATCTAAACCTACCTGTCTCCGCCCCTGGATCTAAATCTACCCGTCTCCGCTCCCTGGATCTAAACCTACCCGTCTCCGCCCCCTGGATCTAAATCTACCCGTCTCCGCTCCCTCAATCTCAAGTGTTCTGCAGTGAGGGGCTATTGAATATCTGGATCCAACTCCTCTCACTTTACATAGCTCTAAATCTACCTGTCTCCGCCCCTGGATCTAAACCTTCCCGTCTCCGCCCCCTGAATCTAAACCTACCTGTCTCCGCCCCCTGGATCTAAACCTACCCGTCTCCGCCCCCTGAATCTAAACCTACCTGTCTCCGCCCCCTGGATCTAAACCTACCCGTCTCTGCCCCCTGAATCTAAACCTACCTGTCTCCGCCCTCTGGATCTAAACCTACCCGTCTCCACTTCCTCAATCTCAAGTGTTCTGCAGTGAGGGGCTATTGAATATCTGGATCCAACTCCTCCCACTTTACATAGCCCTAAACCTTCCCGTCTCCGCCCTCTGAATCTCGTGTGTTCTGTGGTGAGGGGCTATTGAATGAATCAGCGTTTTTGAACGTGTAATTGAATGAACGGTTTAAACACTCTCTCAAAGACAGTCCCTTGTCGCCAGCTTTTGGTGTTACAATGTAATCTAGAACGACCAGAGATGAATAATTCTCCTTATACTGATGAAATGTCAGCAGAAAGTTTCTTGTCCAGTTAGATACAAGGATCAGAACTGTTATACATGTAACAATAGCCCTACAATCTTATTGCCAGGTTCTGTTATGTGGACCCTTATTTTGACATCCCTCTGTTTACTTCACATTTAGTTTTGGTTTCATTGGTTACTGTATATGACTTTGTTGCGTCGTAACACACCGCATATCGCGCTATTGAGCCACTCAAAATTACCTTAAGGGAAATTCCTTCAGCATGACAGCCCTAGTCGTAGGGTTGTAATCGTACTTGCAATAAATCATTTCTCCCCTTCTCTGAGGGGACATTTTCATGATGTCGTTGAAAAAGAAAACTTTTTTATGCATTTTGGCAGTTCATTTACACAACAATGGCATTTTGCAACAGTGCAAGTTTTAGTAAACTTTACCGTTATCATCTCCGTGTAAACTAACAAAATGTGAATTTGCGTATTATGTGTTCAGTCTGTTGGCACATTGTTTTTCTTCACAAAGTTACATACCCAACCACTGGCCTGTTCTACACAATGCAGCGTTTTTAATCGTTTTCGCGGATCTGTGTGAACAGGGATCGTTTTGACAACCTTGTCGTCTGTACGCAAAAAACGTAAAGGAAAAACTTTTCCGTTTTTAGTACATCGTTGTCATGTAAACATAAGTCTGACTTGTACTGACGCCTAGTGGTGTGGATGCATAAAAATGCGAAAGAAAAGGTTTTCAGTTACCAATGTCATTGTAGAAATACACTATTTGCTGGCAGCTAGTGTTAATTGATTTTTGTCAATGAAAATGTCCAATAACAGGAAGATTTACAGAGATAAAGTCAGTTGTATTCGGCTGGTTATGTGATTTCAACATGGCCGTCGCCACGAGGCGACCCGCTTCATGTAAAATTAAGCATTTTTTAAACATTTTTTCAAAAGTACTATTAATTTCTTTCCGTGTAAAACTTATTAATGTTAAAAATACTCCTGTTTTAACACTATTTTGAAAGTCAGAGAATTTTGTGTGTGAATCTTGTCAGACTTTTGATTGAGCAGTTATGTGACATCTTCAGATATTCAGAGAATTTACGAACTGACATATAATGTAAAATCTCTGTTTGCACTGAGAAAGAGGAAGAGATAGCTATATCGTGTCATAGGCCTAATATGGAAACTTGTATTTACATCTTGTTTGGGTTGCAGCTCTTGGCCTTCCTACAGGGTCTCTTCACATTCTACCACGAGGGTTATGAGCTGGCCCATGAATTTGAGCCCTACAAACAACAGCTACAGTTTAACCTGCAGAATGTAAGTGCATGTCTCCTGTGAGTCATCCAGCTTCTCTTTCACTTTTTCACTTAGCCTCCATTTGACCGAAAATATGTTTTCACTTTTGAAAATATTTGTAAAGCGACATAGTGTTCAAAAAAAGCTTTGCCCTCTGTTCTTTAGACTGTAACCTGCTCTGTGTGTCTTTGATCAATATTGGCCTGTTATAAACAACTTCCTGCTGTTCGTCAGCATCTCTGTGCCTGCAATCCATGACCTTTGACCTTTTCTTTGCATCACTGTCACTGTAAGCTCAAAGCTGATGTAGTGTCACAGAATTTCAGCTTGCTCTGAAGCACAAAAGGCCTGTGCTGCGGCAGTATACCAGCACTGCGGCATATACACGCTGAATTCACTCTGCCGTGAAAACGTGAGACATTAGCCTTAACAGTAATTCACTACCGGAGGACAAGCACCTTTAATATCGTAGGAATGTCATTGATAATTCACTGTGATGTATTTGGCTGTGATGTCAGTACTCCCGAGGACAAAGGAAGGATATGAATCTGTTTATTTTCCTTTCTTTCCAGCACACTGTGACAGACAGAATTTGAATGCAGTCTGTGTATATGTGCAAAATATAAGGGGAAATCCATGGCTAGATGTGCACTAAGTAAAGGATAAAGTAAATCCAGCTGGTTCTTATCAAAAAATAAACTCGGACAGGTTGATCAAGACAGGTCTTGTGTCATGGTTTATTTTGCGATAATAACTGGCCGAATGTGCATAATCCAGCTTATTACACGCTACTTGCCACAAGTAAACAATTGGACACAAAATATAGATTTTCATTTGTAAAGGCCAATTCACGCTGCATCAACAGACGCAGACCAATGGCAACAGTCACCAGATTGTCGACAGTCACACTGATCCGACAAAACCCAACGAAGTGTCTGGTGCCGTCTGTCGGCGTGGTGTGAAGTGGCCTTAAAGGTTCTGCGAAGAAAAACACCGCCTGAGTGGTTTTGAGCCAAAACGAAATTCAAAGAATACAACAATTCAAGGGATAATGCACCTCTTATTACATGACATTTTGAAAAATTAATAATTATGCAAGTATTAAATATTGATTTGAGTTGAAACAGCATTAGTGTATGAACAATTGTTGTGGCAACAAGGAGAACACTAGTTTTACAGTACTATAAAAACTGACATGAAAAAGTCTTCTGATTACAGCTCTGTTTCATAAATTGATGAGCTGCCTAGCTAGGCAACATTTTTAGGTTTCAGTGTGAAGACTAATTCACATGATAGGCAGTATAATTATGCTCCCAAAATTTTGACCAAAACCTAAGCCAGCATTTGAAGATAAGGCAATCCTATAATGCATACTGGCGCGTGACTAAGATGGTGCAGTCAGGAGAAATGGCACCTATATATATATTCTGAGAAGTATTGTTAAAAAATCAGTTTCAAATTGGAATGTCACCCAGAATTTGTAAGGTTTGCATTTGGTGCATCACTGGCATAGCACCAACAACCTACTAACATCAAATACTATAAAGCACAATAGCAACTGCACACTTTTCAGCAGTCTTCCAGAAGTATCTTTCCCATTCATAAGGATTTTTTTTAAACTTCCGTAAAGAGCTATATTCTAAACCAGTGTTTCTCAAACTTTTTCAGCCCAAGGACCACGTTATCTTCCAATTTCTTTCTGAGGACCACCTAACAGAATCCCACTCTTACACGCCCCCCAAAAACAACAACATAGAAATGATAAACTAAATTTAAGTGTAATATGCAACTGTTCCAAGTCAAAAACTAATTATTCAAACACAAATGCAATGACATGATCCATTTTTTCGTTATTAAAACACACTGACGTCAACCCCCCCGCCCTGTGCTGGTTAAGAGCTTGCCTAGTTTAGGTCATCTTTTCGCGGACCACTAGGGTGCGATGGCGGACCGCACTTTAAGAATTACTGTTCTAAACCAACCAGATCTGAAAACAACTTTGAGTTGAAGCGAAACTGTGTTTTGATCAGTTGAACATGAATGGGACTGTTGCTCTATATTGTAATCAGCTCTTAGAAGATCAACAACACTCAAAGTGAAATATCCTGTGAGTGACGCTAAAAGAGCATTCGGTTCTAACTAAAACAAATGAACATAAATATGGCAACGTTTTATGCAGTTGGTAGTGGAAATGAAATGTCCTGTTAGTGGCGCTCAATCACGTTCGAAAATAACCTACCACCTACATTAAACGCTACCTTAAACCTAACTAATATTGTGTTAACAGAAGCAAACATGAGATAAAAAGTCATTAGCTGTAGAAACCATAAGTTTTTAAGCTCTTTTATCAATACTTGTGTTTCACCCAAGCGCTCTGAATCTCAAGTGCAAAACTGTATCAGGTGAGCTGCCGAGCAAGTTTACCATGTCAGCAAAAACAACGTGGAGGTGGTTATGTGATGCAAATTTTGTCAAAATTTATTAGTTTGCAAATCATGCACAAGGGCAGGTGTTTTTGAGGTCATCATAACATAAAATACTTTAGAATACTGTTGAGTCATTAATAAATAACTACACAGGAACAAATGAGTAACGCAATATTAACATTCTAGTAACTGCTATTAACTAACAATAAACACTGATTAGTAAGTAGTTGAATGTGGTAGTTCACTAATAACTTTATACCTCCTAGAGGACTACTAAAAACAATACAGGTTCATAGTTAATGTGAATAATGCATAATTTATAATTAATGCATATGTGTGTTTTCTTGTTGGATGAAGACAAGAAACAACTTTTTGAGCACCAAGCAGGAAGTAGAGATGCTGATGAAGAGAGTTCGATCGGCAGATCAAGACCAGAAGCCCCCGGGCAAGTGGACTATGGAGGGATACCTCTACGTCCAGGAGAAAAGTGAGTGTCATATGGACAGTCTTCAATCTTTCAGGCAAGAGCGGTGAGCAAACAGAAGGACAGACAGCCTGTAGCCTTCCATGCCGGACACTTTTTCAAAACATGGTGATAACAGGTTTTGAAATTGGTTGTCATGTGTCTTTATATTTATCTTTCATAAATGACCTCACTCTAGTCTCATCCAATATTTTCCTGTTCCTTCACACTGCAGAGGAAATTCCAAAATAAAATTGCTTTCCATAAGTAAACATATTACTTTTGTTTTGATTATCATCAAATCATTTTAGACACAACAGAGAATGACCTGTTCTAGGAAAGAAAAACATTGCCCTCTTGTGGACTGATACGTAATACACAGTGAAGATTTCAGTGAAGTTTTATGCAAAATATATTGCTTTGCTAATATAAAATATATAGCTTTTTTACATTTTAAAATCAAA